>CM038219.1:166583942-166956437 GCA_021442155.1 Cymbidium sinense
AAAACTAAACCAATAAACTTAAATAAAATAATATAAAACTTAAACATAAATAAAATAAAAAAATAAAGTAACCTAAATAAACTAATAAAAATAAACATAAACAAAATAAATAAAAACCTAAACTAAACTAAAAAAATAAAATAAACCTAAGAATAAAAACCTTAGATAAAATAAAAGCTATACGTAAAATAAAAATAAAATAAACCTAAAATAAAATAAAATAAAAACTAAATAAAAACCTAACCTAAAAAATAAACCTAAAAATAAAATGTAAAAATGAATAAAAAATAAAATAAAACCCTAAACTAAAAAAAAAACCTAAAATAAAAAATGAAATAAACAAAATAAAAAACCTAAACCTAAACAAAATAATCTAAACTAAAATAAAAAACCAAAATGTAAACATAGAATAAACTATACAAAAACCTAAACCTAAACTAAATAAAATAAAAGAGACTAAAAATAAACCTAAATCTAAACTAAAAAATAAAACCTAAAATAAAAACCTAAAACCTAAACCTAAAAAAATAAAATAAAAACCTAAACCTAAACCTAAAAGTTAAAAATAAAACCTACCCCTAAAAAATAAAATAAAAATAAAACTCAACTAAAACCTAAACCTAAACTTAAACCCAAACCTAAAAAATAAACTAAAACAAAAAACCTAAACTAAAATAAATAAAAGAAATAAACTAAACTAAAAAAATAAACTTAAAAAAAATAAAATAAACTAAAACAAATAAAATAAACTAAACCTAAACCTTAATCAAAAAAATAAAAACATAACCCAAAATCCTATACTATAAACCCTAAACACGAAACCCTAAAGCTATAACCCAAATCCCTAAACCCTAAAGCCTAAAAAACCCAAACCCTAAACCTTAAAAGAATAAACCCAAACAACCTAAACATTAAACACCAAACCCTAAACCCTAAACCCCAAACCCCAAACCCTAAACCCCAAACTTAAACAAAAAAATAAATCTAAACCTAAAATCTAATTAACCTAAACATAAAACTAAACTAAGAATGGGCGTAACCTGACAAAGAACATCAACCATGCTAAGTCTAGATCTAGCAAAAAAGGTAAAAAAATTATCTACAGGGGTCCTACCCAGAAGTGGGAAGAATAGATTAAAAAAGATGGAGGGGGAAAATCGGGATATGATGGTGGATCCCATTGATGAACCTTGGTTCATGTGAGAGAAAATAAAGAATGACGCTACTTATGGAATTATAGAGAGACATTTGTAAAGATACACTATAGCACCCAAGAGGGGGGGTGAATTGGGTAATATTAAAATTTTAAAAACTTAAATTTTAATTTTAAATAGAAAATTAGATTTGATTTTATAATGATAAGATATAATTCTAAATGCAAAAATAAAAAAATACAATAAAGTAAATAGAGACAAGAGGCACACATTTTTTTGGTTCCAAAACTAAACCGACACCACGCATACCACCCCTAGAATCCACTAAATGAAAAATGGTTTACAAAAGTACTCTCCTATAATAGTACAATACATATGTACTCTCCTACAAACAAAGTACAACCCCAAAATAAATTTTATAACACAAAAAATACAAAATAATAAATTTTGATAAAGTAAATCTCTCACAAATATACCAAGCAATCAAATTCAAAAAGTGATCTCACAACTTATAAATGATCACTTTATAACTTAAAAAAGTTTGGCAAGGCAAAATGCTCACAAAAATAAATATCTTAAAGTGATCTTACTAGATGTTTATGTTATTATAATTTGTAGATACAAAATGATTTCAAAATAATTCACAATATTCTTTTCATAATAAAATAAATTTCAGCAAGGAGTAATTTATTTTAACCAAAAGATTCTTTCAATTAATGCTAATGATCACAAAATAAAAAAAAATAAGTATATGATAGATCTAAGTTTTAAAGCTTTCAATTAAAAAGAGAGATCTAAATATGAAAATAATTTCAGCACAATAATTTATTTTAAAATGCTTAAAATATACTTCTAAAATAGATCTAAGAATAAATGATCTTTCAAAATAAGACCAAAGAAGAAATATTTCAAGAAACCAAAAGAAATTTGTAAAAATTTCAGCAAGTTGAAATAGATCCTACAATTATCACAAGAGTTTTTCACCAAAAAAAATGATTGAGAAACTTTGATGTGAAAACCAATGTTCAAAGACTAATCCACCAAAAGTATAAATTAGAAAGAAGAAATAGATGGTGAAAATAGCATGAACAACTAAGAAGTATTAAGATCAAGAAAACAAACTCAAGTAATTTAAAAGACTTGTTTCATTGAAGATGTTGAAGCTTCAAACCAAGGATTTGATCTTGCAATATTTGGAGAACACTTGGAATGAACATTTAAGAGATTTTCTCTAGATTTTCTGGAGAGATTTTGAATTTTGAATGAGGGATGCTTTCATGAAGAGAATGAGGGCTATTTATAGGACAAGAAGAAGTCATTTAAAAAATTATTTCAAAGAAATATATTATACAAACCTCATGCTATCATGTGATAATTTAATATTCAATAAAATATAATTTATATTAAACAAATATTAAATTTAGCAGCAAAAAATTCGGCTATTCACATGGGAAAGTCAAAAGTAATCAAATGTAGCTCTTAATATATTCAAAGCATGCATGTATCCATTATTAAAATCAATATTAAAAATCAATACAATTTGCAAAGTGGTCATGTAACCACTTATTTTAAAGGAAAAATCCAAGGAACTGATCAGATATGAATTCTTTGATTAAAGAATGACTTTGGCTAAAATACAAAATATATTTTATATTTTGTATGTGACATTTAAAAAATTATGATATAATTTATATATAATCATAAATATGAATAGTTATCATATAACCAAAATTAAATTAAATACCTAATTATATTAAGTAAATAAAATAATTATAATATTTATGATCATTTATTACTTTGACAATTTTATTGCTATGTAGAAAAACATATAATTGAATGTTAATTAAATAAAGATTTATATAAATTAACCTCATTAAAATAGTATGTTAGGTTGTGAGCAAATTGATTCATGCCAAAGAACTCATATGAATAGTCATATAACCTAAAATCATGAGCTTCACATTATCCCTCCTTTTATTCTTTATTCTGCAATTTCTAACAATTTGTGAGATGTATTGGATATGTAATTAGCAATTGATATATCTGAAACACATAAAAATATTCATTAGAACATCCAAGCATTTGTTTGTTATCATCAAAATTAATCAAATTGAACATGAGGCTAATTAAGCCAACAATCTCCCCCTTTTTGATGATGACAAACTAATGTTGGGTATTGATTTTGATGAAGGTGCAAATTGACCTTTCATCATAGTTTTCGAAAGAAATTCTATTAAAAAAAATTTATGCATATGAGATAAATAATGTTGCTCCCCTATGCATTAAATAGACTATTAACCAACATTTTACTTTCTCCCCTTTGACAACATCAAAAGTGAGAACAAACTACATATACAATTTTAAATATTAGGATCTAACATTCCAAGCATGCGCTTTAAAGTACAAAAACGTTCTTCCGTAAGGGTTTTGTAAAAATATAGAATTTGTAAATCGGCTAATAAAATTAATATTAACATCACCTTTCAAAACATGATCCCTAATAAAATGATGTCTAATTTCTATATGCTTGGTTCATGGATAGGATTTTTAGTCAAACTAATAGCACTAGTATTGTCACATAACTAGAATGTGATCTTGCTTAATACCAAAATCTTCTAATTGTTGCTTTAACCAAAGGACCAACTAAGCAATGTAATCACCGCAAATGTATAATTTTGTTTGTTTCTAGATGACCAAGACACAAGTGATGATCCTAAAATGACATGTGCCGATTTTCATCTACTTTGCATCCGCAAAGTGAGCATCGAATAAGCAACCAAATCACATGATAAAGAATTTTAGGATACCATAAACCTAACCTAGTGCCTATCAAATACCGAAAGATACGCTTGACTATTAAATGAGATTCTTTGTTGGCCTGAAAATGAGCACAAACAAACAAAACATAATATCGCCTACTAGCGTATAAAAGTGAACCTATCATACCCTATAAAGTTTTTGATCAACAGATTTTCCTAATTCATCTAAATCCAATTTTATAGATGGGCTCATAGGAGTTTTACTAGATTTAAATCTTTTCATGTCAAACCTTCTCAAGCAATTCATTTTATATACTTAGTTTGATGAATGTGCCATTTTCTTGTTGCTTCACTTGAAGACCTAAGAAAAAATTAAGTTCTCCCATCATACTCATTTCAAACTCTTTAGACATCAAAGATGAGAACTCATGGCATAAAGATTCATTTGTACTTCCAAATAATATATCATCTACATACACTTGTACCATAATCAAATCATCATCTGCTCTTAAGGAATAAGGTGGTATCTACCCTTTCTAAATTCATGATCTATCAAAAGTTACTTAACCTATCATACCAAGCATGAGAGCCTATTTTAAACCATATAAGGTTTTCTTTAATTTATATACATGATTTGGAAAATCAAGGCTCTCAGGTGGTTGCTCTACAAATACATTTTGGTCAATAAATCCATTCAAAATGCACTTTGACATCCATTTGAAAAGTTTAAAATTTCTAAAACAAGCATAAGCAAGGAGTAACTGATAGCTTCTAGTCTTGCTACTAAAAAAGATTCTTCAAAATCTATACCTTCAACTTGTGTACCCTTGTGCAACTAACCTAGCTTTATTTCTAACAATACAATCATCTATTATTCCTAAAGATCCATTTTGTTCCAATGACATTTTGATCTTGGGGTCTTGGGACTAATTCCCAAACATCATTTCTTACAAATTGATTCAACTCCTCTTCCATAGCAATAATCCAAAAATTATCATTTAATGCTTCTTCTAAATTTTAGGTTCAACCTCGATAAAATGTGAATGATCTACAACTTCTACTATGTCTTCTAGTCATAACTCCTTTTGAAGGATCTCCTATAATTAGTTCCTTTGGATGATTTTTATTATATTTCCATTCTGGCAATGAATCATCCATATCTTCTAAAGATATTTTCTTAAAGTTATCAATCTATTCTTCAATCACTTCATTTCTAATAGGATCAATCAAATTTTCATCAAAAATAACATGTATTGATTCTTCTACAATTTTTTCTTTTATTGTAAACTCTATTCTACTAGAAAGATATCCTAAGAAAATACCATCATCCGATTTGCAATCAAACTTACCTAAATGATCTTTTCCATTATTCAAAATAAAGCATTTACATCCAAATACATGAAAGTGTTCAATCTTAGGCTTCTTTCCAAAAAATAATTCATAGGTGTCTTCTTCAAAATTGGTCTAAAATAGATCCTATTCATTACATAACATGCAAGATTTACGCAAAAATATTTTGGCAATTTATACTCAAGCATAGATCTACTTAATTCAATTAATATTATTTTTTTTCTCTCTACTTCCATTTTGTTAGAAAAAAAATTATGTCTAATCCCATGTTCATCACAATAATCCTCAAATAATTTATTTTCAAATTCGCCACCATGATCGCTTTGAACCCTATTAATCAAAAGGCCTTGTTCTCTTTGAATATATTTAGAAAACTTTCTAAACTCACCAAAAACATCATCCTTGTAAGTTACAAATAAAACCCAAGTATATCTAGAGAAATCATCAACAATCACAAAACCATAATTTTTTCCACCTAAAAGCTAATAGGACCAAATAAATCCATGTGCAATAATTCTAGAGGTCTAGAAGTAGAAACAATATTTTAACTTTTAAATGAGCTTCTAGAATGTTTACCATGAATACATGCATCACAAACATAGTTTGAATGAAAATTTAATTTAGGCAAACTACTAAATCAAGTTTAGCAATTTTATTAAGTGTGTGTTAATATGACATAGTCTATGCCATAACCATATATCATCATGAGTGCTTTTAAAACAAAGTAAGTTTAAATTTACATCATGAAAGCTATCTAAATCAATGACATAAATATTTTTGTATCTTTTCCTACTAGAAAACATTTTCATTATTTTTATAATGGAATATTTCAAACCTTTATCACATAATTGACTAATAGAAATTAAATTATGTTTTAATCCTTCTACTAGAAAAAATTTATCTAAAGTGATAGAATTCTTACAAATAGAACCAATGCCAATGATTTTTCCCTTCACATTATCTCCATATGTAACAAATCCTCCATCACTTGATTCTAAAGTTGTGAATTTATCTTTATCTCCCATGTCATGTCTGAACATCCACCGCACCACATGCCTTCTTTGATTTTTTGAAGGCATTCCTACAAAATAAACTCACGTGTTAACTTTTTGGAACCCAAACATGTTTGGGTCCACATTCTAAATTTGAAGATATTAGCATGCATGGTTTGTGTAGTGCTTGTACCTTTTTTACCCATACATAAGATGATTGCTTAGTGTATTTTTTTGTAATTTTATGCATAGCAATCAAATGAAATATGCCCTTTTTTTTAATAGTTGCACCAAACATTAGTGTTTGCATATGATTTAGAATGATAATTATAAGGTATATGAGTGGGATGTGTATGATGCAAATAATTTTTATTAAATGTTTTCTTGATGAGTATTATAATGAACTTGTGATTTCAAACATAATTCTAATCTTGCTTTTAATAAGATATTCTCTCTTTCAAGTTTACATACAACTAAGGAACAATTTAATAAAGAAGTATTTTTACTTTTAAATTATCACATTCATTTTTTAAATCACAAAATGCATATCTAAATTTTTATGTTCTTTTTCTAAGGTTTTGTATTTTCTTTTTTTAATTTTTTATATTCAATAACTAAATCATTAAAAGCATCATCTAATTCATCATAAGATATATCATTACATACCTCTTGAGAATCTAAGTCAGATTCTCCATTTGCCATAAGACATATGTTGACCTCTTCATCAGATGAGCAAGTACTTGATTCATTTGAATCTGGATTGGCCCATAAAGCCTTCTTCTTCTTCTTATGGTACTTTTTCTCCTTCATATTTTTTCTTCTTTCCACATCAATCTCTTTCTTCTTTGATTCAACAAGTTTTGGACAATCACCTCTTATGTGTCAGGCTTTTTTTAATGTAGCAAATGATCCCTTCACTGTAGGAAATTTCTTAGTTTGAAATTTATATTTTAGATTTTTTATACCTTTGATTCTTCTTCCTTAGCAAGTTCCCAAGCCTTTTGGATAGCATGACCACCTCATCACTATCACCATCAGCTTGAGGTGTTATGCTCATCACTATCATCAACTTGTAATGCAATGGCTTTTCCTTTCTCCTTCTCCTTTTTGAGTTATCCATCTTATCCCTTTGAGCAATAACTGTTCATGTGCTATCAAAGAAAAAGCGATCAAGTGGATAAGTAGATAAATCTTTTCACTAATACATTACTTTAGCTTCCCATTCTTTTGGAAGACATCTAATCTTATAGACTAAGTCTTGATTCTATATGTTTTCGAGAATGTAATGTGTAATTATTTTCATAAATCTAGTATACATATCGAAATAGATTGAAGGAGACATATGAAATAACTCATATTCATGAACAAGTCTATTTATGTGAGCATCTCTAACTTCACTAGTTCCTTCATAAGTTATAATGAGTTTATCCCATATTTCTTTTTTTGTTAACATAGAAATTTTCATGTAATCATCGGTAATAAGCACAATGTAAAGTATTACAAGCCTAGCATTTAATTCATCAAGTTCTCTTTTTAGCTATAGACCATTCCTCAAAAGGTTTTCTACTTTAATGCCATTTACTTCTCTTGTGGGTGTATGATATTGATGTGTCAACATATACCACATGCATCTTGACCTCTTAAAAATGTACTAATTCTATTTTTCCAATAATCAAATGGTACACTATCTAAAATTGGAGGTCTGAGTGGATTGTCCCTCAGTGAAACCTTTGTGAAACCTTATGCCATAGTGAAAAGATTTACTCTTGGATGTTAAGCCAATAAAAGAGCCTAGGCTCACGATACCAATTAATGAGACACTATAGCACCCAAGGTGGTGTGTAATATTAAAATTTTAAAACTTAAATTTTAATTTTAAATAGAAAATTAATTTTGATTTTATAATGATAAGATATAATTCAATTCATCAAAATAAAATACAATAAAGTAAATGAGACAAAGAGGCACAATTTTTGTGGTTTAAACCCCAAAACCGGCCTAGTCCACACCCTGGCTAGAATCCACTAAATGAAAAAATGGTTTACAAAAGTACTCTCTCTCCTATAAGTGAGTACAACCCTACAATATGTACTCTCCTATAAAGGTACAACCCCAAAATAAATTTTACAACACAAAAAAATACAAAATAATAAATTTTGATAAATAAATCTCTCACAAATATACCAAAATCAAATTCAAAAGTGATCACACAACTTATAAATGATCACTTTACTTAAAATTTGGCAAGATAAAATGCTCACTTAATAAAAAAAATATCTTAAAGTGATCTTACTAAGATGTTTATGTTATTATAATTGTAGACTAATACAAAATGATTTCAAAATAAATTCACAATATTCTTTTGCATAATAAAATAAATTTCAGCAAGGGTAATTTATTTTCAACCAAAAGATTCTTTCAATTAATGCTAATGATCACAAAATAAAAAAAATAAGTATATGATAGATCTAAGTAGTAGTAAGCTTTAATTAAAAGAGATCTAGCAAATATGAAAATAATTTAGCACAATAATTTATTTTAAAATGCTTAAAATATACTTCTAAAATAGATCTAAGAATAAATGATCTTTCAAAATAAGACTAATGAAGAAATATTTCAAGAAACCAAAAGAAATTTGTAGGAAGCTAAAAATTTCAGCAAGTTGAAATAGATCCTACAAATTATCACAAGAGTTTTCACCAAAAAAATGATTGAGAAACTTTGATGTGAAAACCAATGTTCAAAGACTAATCCACCAAAAAGTATAAATCAGAAAGAATAAATAGATGGTGAAAATAATATGAACAACTAAAAAGGAATTAAGATCAAGAAAACAAACTCAAGTAATTTGAAAAGCTTGCTTGGTTGAAGATGTTGAAGCTTCCAAACTAAGGATTTGCTCTTGCAATATTTGGAGAACACTTGGAAGGAAAATTTAGATTTTCTCTTAGATTTGCTGGAGATTTTGAATTTTGAATGAGGAATGCTTTCATGAAGAGAATGAGGGCTATTTATAGGCAAGAAGGTCATTTTAATTATTTCAAGAAATATATTATACAAACCTCATGCTATCATGTGATAATTTAATATTCAATAAAAATATAATTTATTAAACAAATATTAAATTTAGCAGCAAAATTCTATTCACATGGGAAAGTCAAAATAATCAAATGTATCTCTTAATATATTCAAAGCATGTAGCATCCATTATTAAAATCATAATGTTTAAATAATAATAAATTCAATTTTAATCAAAGTGGGTCATGTAACCACTTAGGAAAAAATCCAAGGAATCAGAGATAAAATCAGATATAAATTCTTTGATTAAACAATGACTTTGGCTAAAATACAAAATTTTATATATTTTTGTTAATTTTGATATGTGACATTTAAATATTATGATATAATTTATATATAATCATAAATATGTTAGTTATCATATAACCAGCAAATTAAATTAAAATACCTAATTATATTAATTAAATAAAATAATTATACTTAATAGTTATGATCATTTATTATTTTGACAATTTGCTATGTAGAAAAACATATAATTGAATGTTAATTAAATAAAGATTTATATAAATTAACCTCATTAAAATAGTATGTTAGGTTGTGAGCAAATTGATTCATGCCAAAGAACTCATATGAATAGTCATATAACCTAAAATATGAGATTCACATTATCCCTTTCATTCTTTTTATTCTTGCAATTTCTTCTAACATATTTGTGAGATGTATTGGATATGTAATTAGCAATTGATATATCTAAACACATAAAAATATTCATTAGAACATCCAAGCATTTGTTTGTTATCATCAAAATTAATCAAATTGAACATGAGGTTAATTAAGCCAACATTATCTAGGGTTTTTGATTTACTCTATTCGTGCCCATTTTTTATCTCTATCATCACTTTCATCTTAGAAAACTTGGTGTGTTACTTGGTTGATGAAATCAAAGAAGAAATGTTGAATCTGATTTGTTCTCTTAAAAACCAAAAGCGTAAATAAATTAAAACTTGAATGTTACCTAAAAACCCAAAACCTAAATCAAAACCACAAACCATAAAATAAAAAAAACCCAATATATAAATAAAACATAAACCTTAATAAACCCAAACCCAAACTAAAAACCAAAACCCAAAAAACTAAACCCAAACTAAACCCAAAATACTACATTAAACTTATAAAACTAAACCTAAATAAATAAAATAAATAAAATAAAATAAACTAAAACTATACCTAAATAAATAATAAAACCTAAACTAAAAAAAAATAAACTAAAATGAAAAATATAAACTAAAATAAATAAACTAAAAAATAAATAAATAAAATTAAATAAAAATATAACATAAAATAAAAAAATATAAATAAAAAATAAACTGAATAAACCTAAACCTAAAAGTTTACTTAATTAAAAAAAATCTTAAACCTTAAATCCTAAATAAACTAAATTTAAAAACTTAAAAACTAAAATAAAAAAAAAACCTAAACCCAAACTAAATCCTAACTAAACCTTAAACCTAAAAATAAATTCTAAAACCCCAACCCTAAAATCTTAAAACCTAAACCTAAACCCTAAACTCTACACCCTAACATAAACCCTAAACAATAAACCCTAAACCTAAACCTAAAGTAACTAAATAAGTGAAAAAAATAAACCTAAGCCCTAAAACCTAATAAACCTAAACCAAATGCTAAACCCTAAGAATGGGCAGAACTTTGATGGCGGGAACATCATCGTCAATCAGGCTCAATCTAGATTTGGCGGTGGAGGCGAATGTGGAGGCGGTGGTTATCATACTGGTGGTCAGAGATCTCGAGGTGCTAGTGGAGATGGAACAGGTGGTCAGAGCAGTGGTGGTTATGGAGGAAGGAGGAGCAATGGAGGTTACAACCGTGGTGACGACAGAGGGAGAGATCGGGGATATGATGGTGGATCCCCCTACTTAAGAGGTTGGGGTGGTTATGATGGGAACCAAAGAAATTGAAGAACTGTCGATCCAATCTACTGCTTATGGAACTATGTCTTTATAGTGGTGACAGTTCTAGTTATCTAGGGTTTATAATTTTCTCTATGCATGCTCATTTTTTATCTATGTCAACACTAGCATCTTAGAAAACTTGGTGTATTACTTGGTCGATGAAATCAAAAAGAAGAAATGTTGCATCTAAATTTGTTCTCTATTTAAAAAAACCAAAAACTCAAAACCCTAAACTAAAACTTGAACCCTAAACCCAAAACCTAAACCCTAAACCCTAAACCCTAAACCATAAAAACCCTAAATCCTAAACCCTAAACCCTATAATCCTAAACCTTAAACCCTAAACACTAGAACCTAAACCCTTAGCCATATACCCGAAACCCTAAACCCTAAACCACAAACCCTAAACCCTAAACCCTAAACTCTAAAAATCTAAAAACCTAAACTAAACTAAATAAAACTTAAATAAAATAAATAGAACCTAAAGCAAAAATAAATTAAAATAAAATAAAATAAACAATAAACTAAAACTAAACCTAAATCTAAACCTAAGAAAATAAAACTAAACTAAAATAAAATAAATAAAACTTAAACTAAACTAAAATAAAACTTAAATAAAATAAAACTAAACCTAAAATAAAACAAAATAAACCTAGATAAATAACATAAAACTAAATAAAACCCAAATAAAATGAAAATAAAATAAACCTTTAAAACTAAAATAAATAAAAATAAATAAATATGCCAAAATCTGGTGGTACTTAATCTAATAAAAGAAAAATAAAAATAAAAAAATAAATAAACCCTAAACCCTAAATCTTAGGCAGTGACTCTAAGCCGCCCTAAACCCTAAACTAAAACCCTAAACCCTAAACCCTAAAGCCTCAGTAGCCCCAGACCCAACCTTAAACCTAGCTAAACCCACCAAAACTAAACTAAACTAAATAAACCTAAAATCATAATAAATAAAACCTAAACCTAAATATATAATAAAATAAAATAAAACATAAACTAACTTAAACCTAAACCTGCACCTAAACCTAAAATAAATATATAAAAATAAAACTAAAGATAAAATAAATAAATACTTAAGATAAATAAACCTAAAACTAAAACTAAATAAAATAAAATCTAAATGTAAAATAAAAATAAACTTAAAATAGAATAAAATAAATACTAAATAAAAACTTAAACCTAAATAAATAAAATAAAATAAACCTAAACCCAAACTAAAATAACTAAAATAAATAAAACTTGGCAGACCAAATAAACTAAACCTAAACCCTAAAACTACTAAAATTAAAAGCTAAAATAAACTTAAATCTAAAACTAGAATAAACCTATATAACCTAAATAAAAATGGCCTAAAAAAATAAATTCCCTAAAACCTACAACCTTAAACCCTAAACCTTAAAACCCAAACCCTAAACCCTAAACCCTAAACATTCAACCCTAAACCCTCAACCCTACAAACTTAAAAACCCTAACCTAAACTAAATTAAACCTAAAAATAAAATAAATAAAAATTTAAACTAAAACCTAAACCTAAACTTAAACCCAAAAATAAAATAAAATAAAAAATAAAAATGAAAGTAAAATAAAATAAATAAAAACCTAAATTAAATTAAATGATAAAATAAACAAAAAATATAAATAAAATAAAACCTAAATGTAAAATAAAAATAAAATAAACCTAAAATGAAATAAAATAAAAACTAAATAAAAATTGAAACATAAAAAATAAAACTTAAAATAAAACCTAAAAATAAATATAAAAAACCTAAACCCTAAACTAAGAAAAAAACCCTAAACGTAAACTAAATAAAATAAAATAAACTAAAAATAATCCCAAACCTAAACTAAAAAATAAAACTTAAAAATAAACCTAAACTTAAAATCTAAAACCTAAACCTAAAAAAAAATAAAATATAAACCTAAACTTAAATGTAAAAATAAAAAATGAAACCTAAACATAAAAAATAAAGTAAAAATAAAATGCAACTAAAAAATAAACCCAAACCTAAACAATAAACTAAAATGAGAAACCTAAAATTAATAAGCTAACCTAACTAAAAATAAAAAATAAACTTAAATGAATATAAAAATAGGTATACTAAAATTTTAAATATAAAAACTAAAATAAATATACTAAATAAACCTAAACCTACTGGTTTACTTAATTTTAAAATAAAACTTTAAACACAAAATCCTAAACCTAAACCCTAAACCTACAACCCTAAACATATATCCCTAAACCCTAAACCCTAATCCTAAACACTAAACCCTAAACCCTAACCCTAAACCCTAAACTCTAAAAGCATAAACACTAAAACCTTAAACCCTAAAGCCTAAACTAACCCTAAACTAACCTTAAACCCTAAATCTGAAACACTAAACCTTAAACCCTAAACCATAAACCTTAAACCCTAACCCTAAACCCTAAACCTTAAAACCATATAACCCAAAATCCGAAACCATAAACCCTAAACTCTAAACCCTAAACACAAAACTCTAACCCTAAACCTTAAACCCTAAACCCTAAACATAAACCTAGTGTAACTAAATAAATTAAAAATAAAACCTAAACCTAAACTCAACCTAAGAATGGGTAACCTTGACGATGAACATCACCACAACCGTGTTTAGACATCTGACGGTGGAGCAAGGAGGCATGAAGTGGTGGTGGGAAATTAGAGGCCGGGTGATATAGGTAAGGCTGGTGGTTGTGGAGGCGTGAGGAGCAGAAGGTTACTGTGGTGGGAAGGAAGGAGAGATAGGATTATGGATCTGCTATTCGAAGTTGTGGTTCTATGGGAACTAGAGAAATTGAAGAACATCCACCGCTATGGAACTGCCTTTATAATATAGTTAATTCTAGTTAGCTAGGGTTTATTATTTGCTCTATGCGTGCTCATTTTTTATCTATGTCTTCACTTGTGTCTTAAAAAACTTGGTGTGTTACATGGTTGATGAATTCATACAGAAGAAATGTTTAATCTGAATTTGTTCTCTATTAAAAAAAACCTCAAAACCCTAAACTCTAAACCATAAACTCTAAAAACACTAAATCCTAAACCCAAAATCATAAACCCTAAGCCCTAAACACTAAAACCTAAACACTAAACCCTAAACCCTTAACCCTAAACCCTAAACCCAAAACCCAAAACCCTAAAACCTAAATCCTAAACCATAAACCCTAAACCCTAAACCCTAAACTAACCCTAAACCCTAAATCGTAAACCATAAAAAGATAAAAACCTAAACCTAAATTGAATAAAACCTAAAAATAAAATAAAAGAAAAACATAAACTAAAACCTAAACCTAAACCTAAACCTAAAAAAGAAAATAAAATAAAAAATAAAAACTAAACTAAAATAGAATAAATAAAAACCCAAACTAAACTAAAAAATAAAAAACTAAACTAAAAATATAAATAAAAGGACCTAAAATAAAATAAAATAAAAACTAAATAAAAGCCTAAATAAAAAAATAAAAATAAAAATAAACTAAATAAACGTAAACCTACCGGTTTACATAATTTTAAAAAAACTCTAACTTTAAACCATAAACCCCAAACCCTAAATCTACAACCATAAACCCTAAACCCTAAAACCCTAAACCCTAAACCCTAAACCCAAAACACTAAAACCTAAACCCTAAAATCCTAAACCTTAAATCCTAAACCCTAAACCCTAAAAACCTAAAAACCTAAACCTAAACTAAATAAAACCTAAAATCAAAATAAATAAAAAAACCTAAACCTAAACCTGAACCAAAACCTAAGAATAAAATAATTTAAAAAATAAAAACTAAACTAAAATAAAATAAAATAAATAAAAACCTAAATTAAACTAAAAAATAAAATAAAATTATACATAAAAACCTAAAGAAGATAAGAACTTAACACAAAATAAAAATAAAATAAAGCTAAAATAAAATAAAATAAAAACTAAATAAAAACCTAAACTTAAAAATAAAATTTATAAATAAATAAAAAATAAAAACCAAACCATAAACTTAAAAAAACTACACCTAAAATAAACAAACTAAAATAAACCTAAACCTAAATTAAAATTAAATTGAATTAAAAAATAAAAGCTAAACATAAACTTAAAATAAACTAAACCTAAAATAAAAACCTAAAACCTAAACCTAAAAAAATAAAATAAAAACCTAAACCTAAACCTAAGAATAAAAAATAAAACATAAACCTAAAAAATAAAATAAAAATAAAACTAAACTAATAAAAAAGTATAAACCTAAACATGAATCTTAAAAATAAATTAAAATAAAAACCTAAACTAAAATAAATTAACCTAAAATAAACAAAAAAATCTAAAAAAAAATAAAACATAGACATAAATAAAAATAAACAATAAAATAAACTGAAATTAATTAAAAAGAACCTAAATAAACTTATAGTACTAGTTTTCTTAATTTAAAAAAAAAACCCTAAACCCTAAACCATGAACCTAACCTAAAGTAATTAAGTAAATTTAAAAATAATCTTAAATCCTAAAACCCAATAAACCTATACCCTAAGAATTGACAGAACCTTGATGGCAGGAACATCACCATCAACCAGGCTTAGTTCAGATCCCGCAGTGGAGGTGAACGTGGAGGCAAATGGGTGATGCGAGGTGGGTGGATATGGACATGGTCGGTACAGTGGAAGGGGAAGAGGAGAGAGCAACAGGATGTGATGGTTTTGATTTACTCCAAGCATGCTCATTTTGATCTATGTTGTCACTTGTGTCTTAAAAAACTTGGTGAGTTACATGGTTGATCAAATCAAATAGAAGAAATGTTTAATCTGAGTTTGTTCTCTTTAAAAAAAAAAAAATTAAAAATCGTAAACCCTAAACTTTAAACTTAAAACCTAAACCCTAAACCCTAAACCCCAAAAATAATAAACCATAAACCCTAAGCTCTAAACCATAAAACCCTAAACCATAAAACCTAAACCCTAAAACCTAAACCCTAAACCCTAAACCTATAACCCTAAACCCTCAACCCTAAATCCTAACCTAAACCCTAAACCTTAAACCCTAAAACCTAAACAAACCTTAAACCCTAAGCTAACCCTAAAACCTAAACCTTAAACACTAAACCCTAAACCCAAAAAACTCTAAACCACAATTTCTAAACACTAAACCCTAAACCCAAAACCCTAAACCATAAACCCTAAACCCTAAATCCCAAGCCTAAACCCTAAACCCTAAGACCTAAAACCCTAAACCTTAAAACCCTAAACCCTAAACCCTATAAACCTAAAAATGTAAATTAAACTAAAATAAAATAAATAAAAACCTAATTTAAACTAAAAAATAAAGTAAACCTAAAAATGAAAAAATTAAATAAAATAAAAACTAAAAGTAAGATAAAATTAAAATAAACTTAAAATAAAATAAAACAAAAACTAAATAAAAATCTGAACCTAAAAAATAAACCTAAAGATAAATAAAAATAAAACTAAATAAAAACTACAAATAAAATAAAATAAACTAAAAATAAACCTAAATATAAACTAAATAAAACCTAAAAATAAAATAAATAAAAAACCTAAATATAAATAAAATAAAAATAAATAAACCTAAATAAAATAAAATAAACCTAAACTTAAACCTAAACCTAAACCTAAACCATAAAAAGTATAATCAAAAACATAAACTACAACCTAAACTTAAACCTAAACCCAAAAAGAAAATAAAATAAAAAATAAGAACTAAACCAAAATAAAATAAATAAAAACCTAAACTAAAATAAAAATTGAAAAAACCTATATAAAATAAAAAAATAAGCCTAAAATAGAAATGAAAATTTGCCTAAAATAAAATAAAATAAAAACTAAATAAAAACGTAAACCAAAAAAATAAACCAAAAAATATAACATAAAAATAAATAAATAAAAAATCCTAAACCCAAAGCTAAAATAAAAACCTAAACCTAAAATAAAAATAAAATAAACTTAAACCTACATTAAAATAAACTAAACTGAAATAAATAAAAACTAAATCTAAACTTAAAATAAATAAAACCTAAACCTAAACCTAAACTAAATAAAATAAAATGAACTATAAATCAACCTAAACCTAAACTAAAAAAATAAAACCTAAAAATAAACCTAAAATAAAAACCTAAAACCTAAACTAAAAAAAAATAAAATAAAAACTTAAACCTAAACCTAAAAATAAAAAATAAAACCTAAACCTAAAAAATAAAATAAAAATAAAACTAAACTAAGAAATAAACCTAAACATAAATAATGAATTAAAATAAAAAACCTAAACTAAAATAAATAAAACTAAAGTAAATGAACTAAATTAAATAAATCTAAATAAAAATAAAAATAAAATAAATAAATAAAATAAATTAAGTAAACATAAACCTACTAGTTTATTTAATTTAAAAAAATTAAAAAATTAAACAAAAAATTAAAATAAACCTAATTTTTAAACCTTAAAATTGACTTTAAACCATAAACCTACAATCCTGAATCCTAAACCCTAAACCGTAAACCCTAAACCCTAAAACTCTATACCCTAAACCCTAAATCCTAAACCATAAACCCTAAATCCTAAACCCTAAACCCTAAAACCTAAACCCTAAACCCTAAACCCTAAAACCTACAACCATAAACATAAAACCCTAAACTCTAAACCACAAACCCTAAACCCAAAACTCTAAACCCTAAAAACCTAAAAACCTAAACCTAAAGTAAAGTAAACCTAAAAGTAAAATAAATAAATAAATTTAAACCTAAATAAAATAAAATAAAATAAAAACCTAAACCTAAAACTAAACCTAAAAAATAAAACAAAATAAAAAAAATAAAAAACTAAACTAAAATAAAATAAATAAAAGCCTAAACTAAACTAAAAAATAAAATAAACTTAAAAATAAAAACCTAAACATAAAATAAAAATAAAATAAACTTAAAATAAAATAAAAACAAAAATGATACCTTAACCTAGAAAACAAACCTAAAAATAAATAAAACCTAAACCCTAAACTAAAAAAAAAATCTATACTTACAATAAACAAAATAAAATAAACCTAAAGTTAACCTAAAATAAACCTAAGAATAAAAAATCTAAACAAAATAAAAACTAAATGTAAAATAAAAATAAAATAAACCTAAAATAAAATAAAATAAAAACTAAATAAAATTTAAAACCTAAAAAGTAAAACCTAAAACTAAATAAAAAAACCTAAACCTGAAATAAAAAAAAAACCTAAAATAAAAATGAAATAAATAAAACAAAATAAACCCAAACCAAACTAAAATAAACTAAACTAAAATAAATAAAGCCTAATCCTAAATCGAAATCTAAACATAAACTAAATAAAATTAAATAAACTAAAACTAAACATAAATCTAAACTAAAAAAGTTAAACCTAAAAATAAATCTAAAATAAAAACTTAAAACCTAAACTTACAAAAATTAAATAAAACCCTATACCTAAACCTAAACCTAAAATTTAAAAAATAAAAGTTAAACCTAAGAAAATAAAATAAAAATAAAACTAAACTAAAAAATAAACATAAACCAAAACCTAAACCTAAAAAATAAACTAAAACAAAAAACCTAAACTAAAATAAATAAATTAAACTAAATAAAAATTAAATATAAAATAAACTAAAATAACTGAATAATAAGCTAAATAAACTTAATAAACTTAAACCTATCAGTTTACTTAATTTATAAAAAAAACACCTTAAGGTAACCCTAAACCTTAAACCCAAAACCCAAAACCCTAAACCCTAAAGCCTAAACACTAAACCCTAAACCCTAAACCCTAATCCATAACCATAAACCCTAAACCCTAAATAAGAAACCCAAAACCCAAAAAACCTAAACCTAAAGGAAAAAAAAGCTAAAAATAAAATATAAAAAAAACCTAAACCTAAATAAAATAGAAAAGTAAAATAAAATAAAAGCTTAAACTAAAACATAAACCTAAACCTAAAAATAAAAAAACTAATAAAAAAAAACTAAAATAAAATAAATAAAAACCTAATCTAAACTTAAAAATAAAATAAACCTAAAAATAAAAAACCTAAATAAAATAAAAACTAAATGAAAAATACAAAATAAACTAAATAAAATAAAAACTAAACTAAAAAATAAAATAAACCTAAATAAAAATAAAAAATAGAGTAAACTAAAATAAATAGTAAATAAACTAAATATACAAAATAAACCTAAACCTACCGGTTTAACTTACTTAAAAAAACTTTAAACCCTAAACCCTAAATGCAAAACCCTAAACCCTAAACGTACAACCATAAATCTTAAACCCTAAACCTTAAAAAACTATAAACCCTAATCACTAAACCCTAAACTCTAAACCCTAAATCCTAAAAAACCCTAAACCCTAAACCCTAAACCCTAAACATGAAACCATAACCCATAACCTTAAACCATAAAAGCATAAACCCTAAAACCATAAACCCTAAACCCTAAACGGTAAACCCTAAATCCAAAACCTTAAACCTAAACCTAAAGTAACTAAATAATTAAAAAAATAAACCTAAACCCTAAAACTTAACAAACATAAACCAAAACCTAAACCTTAAGAAGAGGCAGAACCTTGACGGCAGGAACATCATTGTCAACCAAGCTCAGTCTAGATCTGGCTGTGGATGCGAAGGCAGAGGCGATGATTATCACAATGGTTGTGGAGGATATGGAGGTGCTCGTGGATATGGAGGTGGTCGAGTAGTGGTGGTTATGGAGGGAGGAGCAATAAGGTTACAACTGGTGGTGGCGAAGAAGAGATCGGGATATGATGGTGGATCTTGCTACTCAAGAGGCCAGGTTGTTTCTGATGGGAACTGGTGAAACTAAAGAATGACCGATCTGATCTGCTGCTTATAGAATTGTGTCTTTATAGTAGAGGCGGTTCTAGTTATCTAGGATTTTTGATTTGCTCCATGTGTGCTCATTTTTTATTTATGTCGCCATTTGTGTCTTAGAAAACTTGGTGTGTTACTTGGTTGATGAAATCGAAAAAAAGAAATGTTGAATCTAAATTTGTTCTTTGTTTAAAAAAAACCAAAAAAACCTAAACCTTAAACTAAAACTTAAACCATAAACTTAAAACCTAAACCTGATAACTTACTATAGCCTTTTACTATGCTGGCTAAACCTTTGTTAATCATTTTGGATTGGACTTTTTTGTTTCTGGTGGTTGGTGGCTGCTTTGGCCGCCTTTTGTGTGGTTGTTTTGTCTTCTGGTGATTTTCACTAGCTACAACTTATATTTCCTTCTGTTGATAGTTTCATTTCTGAGCTATTTAGTCATTTGTGGTTGCTCAAATTGGTTTGGCTTGGCGACTTCTTGTTGTTGGGATTTTGGATTGAGGGATCCTATCTTGGTTTTGTTGGCTATTTCTCAATTAATTATCATTGGTCTAGTGCTTTGTGATTGTTGGTTCTAGTTTTCCCTAGTTTGGAGCTTGGATGGGTATTTGGTTAATGGCTATTATTGTTGTTCTATCTTTATTCTAGCCTCTCTTTGGGTTATTGTGATTAGTATGTTGTGGTTTTTGTTTGGTGGTTTGGCTTTGGTCTTTGGTGATTACTTTTTTGTTTAATGGTGTTGGATCTGGAACTCTATGGGTTGTTGGCCTAAGAAATTTACTTGTATCAGGTATGTTGCTATGATGGTTTTGATGTTACTCGCATCTTCTCTCAGGTTGGTAGCATTACATATGATTGTAACCCTTCTTTATAAAGTTTGGATGCTCATATATATTGTTGCCCCTTGAGATGATTCTAACTAAGCTTGAGCCTTCACTTTCTTAGCTTTTTCCTTTTCCTCTCTTTATCCTTATCCTTTTTAGCTATGACTTTTGCCTTTGTAGTGTTTTGTAGATTTATTTTACAGTTTGCAACTTTGTAGAGGGAAAGGTCATTGCTCAGTCAACCCAACTGATGTTGCTGTGGATCATGCTTATCTGCCTTTGTCGAAGGAATCTTGAACTATTACTGACTCATACTTTTACTATTTTTAGGATTTATTTCTCTTACTCTGTGTCTTTTCTCTCATTTTAGGCGATTTTTCTTTATTTCCTTTTCTTTTTCAAATATACTTAGATGGAGGTTTAGCTCTCTAGGTTTCTAGTAGCTTTGACAGCATCAGAATTTTAGAGCTTTGCCCCTTTTAAGGACTGAATCTTTTCCTTTATGGTAATAAAATTCTAAATTTCCCAGAAAAAAAAACCCTAAACTTGAAACCCTTTACAACTCTAAAGCCTAAATCCCTATACCCTAAACCTTAAACCCTAACCCTAAACCCTAAACCTAAACACTAAACCCAAAAACCGAAACCCTAAACTCTGAAACTATAAACCCTAAACCCTAAAGCCTAAACACTAAACCTTAAATGCTAAACCCTAATCCCAAACCTTAAACCCTAAAAGCATAAAACCTAAAATCCTAAACCCTAAACCCTAACCCTAAACCCTAAACCCTAAACCCTAAACCCTAAACCCCAAACCTTAAACCTAAACCTAAAGTAACTAAATAAATAGAAAAAAACTTAAACCCTAAAACCTAATAAACTGAAACCTAAACCTAAACCTAAACCTAAACCTTAAGAATTGGTAGACCCAGGTAGGAATATCATCAAACGATCTAGATTTGGGTGGAGGCAAAGGCGGCTCAGTGGTGGTGGGAAATCTGGAGGTGCTGCTGGATGTGGAGGTGGTATTCAGAGCAATGGTGGTTATGGAGGTGGGTGGAGTGACAGAGGTTACAGTCATCATATTGGAGGAGGGAGAGATCAGGGATATGATGATGGATCCGCTACTAGAGGCGAGGTGTTCTAGGGGGCTAGACAAATTGAATAACATCGATGCACTACTTATGAAACTATGTATTTACAGTAGAGACAGTTCTAGTTATTTAGGATTTTTGATTTGCTCTATGTGTGCTCATTTTTTTATCTATTTCATCTTTAAAAACATGGTGTTTTAGGTTGATGATAAAAAAATGTTAAGTCCAAATTTGTTCTTTATTAAAGAAAACCAAAACCCTAAAACTAAAACTAAACCTAAACCCAAACCTAAACCTATACAAAATAAACCTAAACCCTAATGCTAAACCCTAAACCCCAATCCCTAAACCTACTACATCAACCCTAACCCCAAACCCTAAACCAAAGTCTAAACCCTAAACCCTAAACCACTGAACCACAAACCTAAATACTAAAAAACCTAAAACCTAAACCTAAATGAAATAAAACCTAAAATAAAATAAATAAAAACCTAAATCTAAATAAAATAAAAACCTAAACTAAGATCTAAACCTAAACTTAAACCTAAATATAAAATAAAATAAAAAATTAAAATTAAAATAAAATAAAATAAATAAAAACCTAAACTAAACTAAAAAATAAAATAAGCCTAAGAATAAAAAACCTAAATAAAATAAAAACTAAATGTAAAATAAACATAAAATAAACATAAAATAAAATAAAATAAAACCTAAACCTAAGAAATGCTTAAAACCTAAATCCTAAATAAAAATAAAATAAAATAATCAAAATAAAATAAACTTAAACCTAAACTAAAATAAACCAAACAAAAATAAAGAAAATATAAAATAAAATAAACCTAAAGTAAAAATATAAAACTTAAAAATAAACCTAAAATAAAAACCCAAAACCTTAACCTAAAAGATAAAATAAAAACCTAAACTTGAACCTAAAAAAAAAATAAAACTTAAACCTAAGAAATAAATAAAAATAAATCTCAACTAAAAAATAAACTTAAACCTAAACATGAACTTAAAAAATAAACTAAAATAAAAAACATAAACTAAAATAAATAAACTAAACTAAATAAAAATAAAAAAATAAACTTAAATAAAAATAAAAAATAAAATAAAAATAAATAAATAAAAAATAAATAAAATAAACCACATACCTACTGGTTTACTTAAATGTTTTTAAAATAAAAAATCATAAACCCTAATTCCTAAACCCTAAACCCTAAATGCTAAATGCTAAACCCTAAACCCTAGCTAGACCTACACTAAACCCTAAACCCTAAACCTAAACCCTAAACCTGAGCCTACACCTACTGCCCAAAAAAAAAATAAAAAATAAAACACTAAACCTAAACCCTAAAGCTGTACCCTAACCCAACTCCCACTACCCTAAACCCTAAACCCTAAACCTCCTAAACCTAACTAACCCTAAACTAAATCTCCACAACCTAACCCCTAAACCTAAACTACCCTAAACCCTAAACCCCCTCCTAGTAAACTTTTTAAAAAAACCCACCCTAAACTAAACCTAAACCTAAACCCTGAATGATATCTCCTTAGGAGGTCAGATTGCTTCTTTAGTGCTGTTGAGCTTTGGTTTCCTCGGTTTTGGTGGCTCTCTCCTCTTTTTGGTCTCATGTTGTGTTCATTTTAGGATGGCTTGGTCTTTAGCATGCTTCAAAGCTTTTTTGTTTGCCTTTTTGCCTAGCCTCTTTTTTTTTCCTATGTGGGTTTATTGGTTGGTGGTTTGGTCGTGGTTTTTTTCTAGCCTTTTTTTGGTTTTATTTTGTCGGCATCAGATTATTGGTTTGTCTTGGTTGTGGACTTTGTTTCTTCCTAAGCTAAGTTACTCTCTTTAGGGCTGTTACTTATCATCTAGTTTTTGTTCCCCTTTTTTGGTTGTTTTTTTTGTGGTGTTTGCTTATTTGTTGGATGGCTCATTAGCTTATCATTTATTTCTGTTAAGGGATGAACCTGTATGTGGCTTTGGTTGTTCTTACTATTTTATTCTGTATTGGTTGGTGGTTAATATTTCTAATTTGTGTTGTTGGTTGGTGGATCTACATAATTTTTGGTTCTTTTCCTTTGGTCTTTATTTGTTTTGGGTGCCTTTAATGGTGGTTGTTTCTTGGCCGTTGTCTTGTTTGGTTGGCTTCTTTGCTCTAGTTTGGTTGGATGTTTTGCTGGTTAGTTATCTATTTAATCCTGATGATAGCTACTGCAACTTGGCGAGCTCTTAGTTGTTGGCTATTTTGTTTAATTGAGGTATGTTGGATATGATGGCTGGGATGTTTCCCATTATCCTTTTGCCATATGTGATTGTAACCCTTCTTTCAAAGTTTGGATGCTCACATATCCTATTGAGATGAATGTGATGCGAGCCGTATCTAAGATTTTATCATTTGTTTCTTTTGTACTTACTTGTCCTTATTTCTAGAAGTTTATCTGTCTTAAGTTATTTTTGTTTGAGGTAGGTTTTATGTTGTAGGTGGTTTGTGCATCTCTAAGATTTGGGATATAGATGGCTTTTACCCTTCTTGGAATTTTGCTATTTCTTTCTTAGTTTTCTTTCTTTATTTTCTTTGGTTTTCTTGTAATAGGTAGAAAATTTATCTCTTTAAGCTAATTGTAGTACTTTGAGCAAAAGTTTAGAGATTTATCCCTTTTAAGGACCTTGTATCCCATTCTTTTTGGCAATAAAATTCTCTCACCTTTGATTTAAAAAAACCCTAAGAATGGGCAGAACGTTGATGGCAGGAACATCACCATTTACCAGGCTTAGTCTAGTTATGGTAGTGGAGGTGAAGGACGAGATGGTGGTTCTCACTGTGGGGGAGGCAGATATGGAGGTTCTGGTGGATAAGGAGGTAGTTTTTAGAGCAGTGGTTGTTATGGAGGTGGGAGGAGTGATGGAGGTTACAGCCGTGGTGGTGACCGAGGGAGAGATCGGGGATATGGTGGTGGATCCTACTACTCTAGAGGCCGAGGTGGTTTTGATGGGAACTAGAGGAACTAAAAAATAACTGATCCAATCTGCTACTTATGGAACTGTGTCTTTACAGTAGTAACAGTTCTAATTTTCTAAGGTTTTTAATCTGCTCTATGCGTGCTCATTTTTCATCTATGTCATCGCTTATGTCTTAGGAAACCTAGTGATTTACTTGGTTGATGAATTCAAATAGAAGAAATGTTGAATTTGAATTTGTTCACTGTTAAAAAAACAAAAAACCCTAAACCCTAAATTAAAACTTGAACCCTAAACTTAAAAGTTAAACCCTAAACACTAAAAACCCTCGACCCTAATCTCTAAACCCTAAACCCTAAACACTAAAACTCTAAACTTTAAACCATAAACACTAAAACCTAAACGCTAAACCCTTAACCACAAACCCTATACCCAAAAATAAAAAATAAAAACCTAAAGCTTAAAGACCTAAATCCTAAAACCTAAACCACTACCCTAAACCATAAAAGCTAAAAATCTAAACCTAAACTATAAAACCTAAAAAAATAAAAAAAACTAAACAAAATAGAATAAAATAAAATAAAATAAAACATAAATTAAACTAAACCTAAACTAAACTAAAAGAAAATAAAATTAAAATAAAACTAAACTAAAATAAAATAAATAAAACCTAAACTAAATAAAAAAACTAAAAAATAAAATAAAACTAAACCTAAAATAAAAATAAAATAAAATAAAATAAAACTAAACCTAAAATAAACCTTAAAATAAATAATAATAAACCTAAATCCTACTAAAAACCTAAACCTAATACAAATAAAATAAACCTATACCTAAACTAAATTAACTAAACTAAAATAAATGGCTTAAACCTAAACCCAAATGGTAACACCTACCTAAAGTAATTAAATAAGATAAACTAAAAAATAACTTAAAATAAACTAAAAATAAAACTAAAAATAAAGAAAACTAAAACATAAAATAAAATCAAAACTTAAATCAAAACCTAAAAAAAAAATAAAACCTAAAATAAAAAAATAAAAATAAATAAAAAAAAAAATAAATAAACCTAAAATGTAATCCTAAAAAATAAATTAAAATAAAAACCTAAACTAAAATAAATAAACTAAACTAAATAAAAATAAGAATAAACCTAAATAAAAATAAAAATAAAATAAACTAAAATAAAGAATAATTAAACTAAATAAACCTAAACATTCCATTTTACTTAATTTAAAAAAATAAAAAAATAAAAAAAATAAAAGAATAAAAAAAAACCCAAACCCTAAAACCTAAACCTAAATAAGAAAATAAAATAAAATAAAATAAAACCTAAAACCTAAACCTAAACTTAAACCTAAAATAAAATAAAAGAAAATAAAACTAAACTACAATGATAAATAAAAGCAAACTAAATAAAAAAAAATAAAATAAATAAAAAAACTAAAAAATAAATAAAATAAACCTAAGATAAAATAATAAAAACTAAATAAAAAACCTAAACCTAAAAATAAACCTAAAATAAATAAAAAACAACACCTAAACCCTAAAATAAAAAAAAAACATAAACCTAAAATAAAATAAAATAAACCTAAACTAAACTAAAATAAATAAAATCTAAACCTAAAAATAAAAATAAACCTAAACCTAAACTAAACTAAATAAAATAAAAATAAAAAAAATATGCTTAAACTAAAATTAAAACCTAAAAAATCCTAAACTTAAAACTTAAACCTAAACCTAAAAAAAATAAAATAAACTAAACTAAACCTAAAAAAATAATAAAAAAATATAACTAACTAAAAATAAACCTAAACATAAACTTAAACTTAAAAATAAACTAAAAAAACTAAAACTAAAATAAAATAAACTAAACTAAATAAAAAATATATTCCTAAATAAAAAAAATAAAATAAACTAAAATAAAAAAAATAAACTAAATAAATAAAACCTCTTTTTTTTTTAAAAAAAAACCCTAAACCATAAACTAAAAAAATATATAAACCTAGAATAAAAAACCTAAATAAAATAAAAACTACACATAAAATAAAAATAAAATAAACCAAAAATAAACCTAAAATGAAATAAAATTTAATTAAAATATTAAGCCTAAAAAATAAAACCTAAAAATAAATAAACAATAAAGCCTAAACTCTAAACTATAATAAACCTAAACCTAAAATAAAAATTAAATAAACAAACTAAAATAAACCTAAACCTAAACTAAAATAAACCAAACTAAAATAAATAAAACCTAAACCTAAACCTAAATTAAATAAAATAAACTAAAATAAACCAAAATTTAAACTAAAAATAAACCTAAAATAAACCTAAAATAAAACCTAAACCAAAACCTAAAAAAATAAATAAAACCTATAACCTAAACCAAAATAAAAAATAAAACCTAAACCTAAAATAAATTAAAAAATAAAACCACACAAAATAAACCTAAACTAAAATAAACTAAAATAAAAAACCTAAACTAAAATAAATAAACTAAACTAAATAAATTAAAAAATAAACATAAGTAAAATAAAAATAAATAAAATAAATAAAATTAAACTAAATAAACCTAAACCTATCGGGTTTAGTTAATTTAAAAAAAAAAAACTCTAAACCCTATAACCTAAACCCCAAACTAAACACTAAACCCTAACACTAAACCCTAATCCCAAACCCTATAAACCCTAAAAGCCCAACCTTACTAAATCTTACCTAATCCAAAACTAAACTAAAAAACCTAAACTAATAAAACCTAAATAAAATAAAATATATAAAATAAATAAAATAAAACTTAAACAACTAAACCTAAAATGATAAAATAAAATAATATAATGAATAAAACTAAACTTAAAATAAAATCCAAGAAATCTAATTAAAATAAAATACAACAAAATAAAAATAAAACTAAATAAAATAAACCTAAAATAAACAAAAAAATATAAATAATAAAACCAACCTACTAAAAACCTAAACCTAAAATAAAATAAAATAAAACAAATAAAAAACTACTATAATAAATAAATAAATAAATAAAATCTGTAAATAAAATAAACCTAAATACTAAATAAAATAAACTCAAAATAAACAACCTAAAATAAAAAATAAAAAAATAAACCTAAAATAAAAAACAAAACAAAACCTAAAACCAAAAAAATAAAAATAAAAACATAAAATAAAATATACCTAAACTAAAATAAATAAAAAATGAAACTAAACTAAAAAACATAAACTAAAATAAAATAAACTAAAATGAAACCTAAACTAAAATAAAATAAAATAACTAAAAATAAATATAAAAATAAACCAAAAATATAAAATAACTAAATAAGACCTGTGGGTTTGCTTTAAAAAAATTAAATGTTAAACTGATCCTAACTAAATCTGAGACCCCAAACCTAACCCTGACTCTAAAACCCTCTGTGATATTACCTGAAACTAAACTAAACCATGTGACCTCCCTACCCTAAACTACTGAGCCCTAAACTGAGCCCTAGGCCCAACCAAACCACAGGCCTAAAACCTAATTACCTGAGCCAAACCCTAGGCTAAACAAACCCTAGGAAACCCAAACCTAATACCTGAACTTGAGCCTGAGCCATAGGCCATGATCTATAATAATCCTACAACTGAAGCCCTGAACTAGGCCCTGTCCTAAACCTGAGCCACTGACCTACAACCACCACCAACTATACTAAACCTAAACTAATACTAACTGACTAACTAAATCTGACCCAAACTATAAACTTTACTAAACTATCTAAACTAAACTAAACCTAAACCTAAACCTAAACTGACCTAAACTAACTAAACTAAACCTACCCAAACTAAACTAAACTAAACCTACTAAACTAAACCAACCCTAAACCACTATTAAACCTAAACCTTGGTTCTCCTCTCTTTATGGATTTCATTTTCCCCTTTGGTGCATCCCCATCTCATTTTGTTGGATCCTTCATCATTCTCAACCATTTTCTAGAGCCTTTTGAATCTTGGTGTGATGTGTCTCTTTTGAATATGGTGACCTTAAACCCATGGATTACATCTCCCATTTTGGGATGACGCTAGGCATCCAATTTTTTTATGGATTCACCCAATGCCATTCTTTAAATCCTTTAAAGATGAACTTTCTTGTAAGAACTCTACCTCTTATGACTCAGTGAATCTAATTTTGACTTCTTTTCAAGCTATGCCCCCAATCATGTGTTTGGATCTTGATGTCGAAAAGCTTACCAAACCTTTTGAATTTACCTTGGTTTGAAAATTTTCTTTGTGATGGACAAATTTGGACAAGATCTGATTCTTCTTTCATAACCTTAAACTTTCGGGTGCTTTCTCCATTGGCTTGATCAATCCAAGACATATTCTGATTCAACTTATGAACCATTTGGATTATTCAGGAGTATTCTCATGTTGGTCTTATTATATCTTTAATCGTCAAATGCATTTGTTGAAGTGGTCTCCCCTTTCTGGCATAAAGGATGAATCAGCTATTATTCATGTGTGGTTAGCTCTTCCAAATATGAGAATCCATTATGTTACCCACTAGGTTTTATTTACTATTGAGGCTCTTTTCGATCTGCCGCCCCTAATCGATCAGGCGACCGTTGTGAGATCCCATCCCTTTGTTGGTCGTATAATGGTTGAACTTGACATATCTAAAAAACATCCTAAAGAGGTCTAGATTGAATCTGTAAAGTTTGGTTATGTACAAATGGTCAAATTTGAAATTTTTTTGGTTTTTTGTTTCCATTGTAAGATTCCTGGTCATGATAATTCAGAGTGTTTTGTTCTTCATCGGCATATTAAAAAGAAAATTTTGAATGATCATGACTCTAAATTAGCTTCTGATAAAGTTAATAAAACTATTTTTGTGCCTAAAAATAACTTAAATGCTGATATTAAGATAGATTCTTTGGAATCTTCTGATGTTCCTAAAACTGCTGATTTTGGTTCTCATTCCGATCGTGACAAAGGTACTAATAATGTTGAAAAAGATGGTTTGCCCGACAACCTTTCTTTACATGAGAATATGTCTATTATGGCTAATTCCAAATTCAAAGAGGCTAAAAAATTGATGATTCATTCTCTAATGAGTCTATTCCTACTTCTTTGCCATCATTAATTGATGAGAATGATGATTTAAATAATAACTTGAATGTGGCTAAAATTCTTGAGCGAAACACTAATTTTGACATTAGTAATTATGCTTTGAATGGTATAATTTCTTTTCCTTCCCTTAATTCAAATATTGATCTCCATTCTAATCCCACTTTTCAATAAAATGCTGATTTGGAAGAGAGGGAAGTTGTGATTAGAGATGTTCGTGCTGATCTTTATCCTATTAATAATCCATTGGATTAATCAATGGCTTCTTACCTCTATTGACCATTTTAGTAGGACTTTATCTGATCATGCCCCACTTTTGGTTTCTGTTAAAGAAAACTCTAAAATATTAAACATCTCTCCTCTTTCAGATTTTTAAATATGTGGATTCAACATCTAGATTTTCTTAAAGTCATGGCCATTAATTGGATTGCCCCTTTACACCCTAATTGATTAGGGGAATGAATAGATTATGGTTTAAAAGGCTCAAACAAAATCTAGTTTGGTGGAACAAACATTATTTTAAAAATATTTTTGCTAATATAAAAAACATGGAACTTTTGGTTTGTTTCTTAAAAATGCTATTTTAACTGACTCTTCTAAGTTAAAGGATTTAAATCAAGCTAAAGATAAACTTGTTAATAATCAAAATATGGAATAGACCTATTGGTGGCAAAAAGCTGCTTGTAAACATATTGCTGATGGGGACAGGAATACCAGGTATTTTCATGCTTTATTTAATAAAAAGAGAGCTTTAAATTATATCCAAAAAATGAAAAATGATAATGGAGATTGGATCACTGACATTAATGTTATTAAAGATTCTATTATTAACCACTTTAGAAATATGCTTAATAAAAGTGACTCTTATGAAGCTATTTCTAATTCACATTTGATCCCCTCTATTATTACCAATGGTGATAATCATTAGCATACTAGGTTGTCTACTGAAGATGAGATTGGTAAAGTTCTCAATAGCATGAACATTGATTATGTTGCTGGTCTGGAGGGTTGTACTACTCAATTTTTTCAAAATTATTGGTAAATTATTAAGCATGACTTAACCGATGCTATTGTTGACTTCTTTATTGGTAATCCTCTCTTTAAATATTTTTCAAGCACTTCCATTGTTCTCATACTTAAAAAGATAATGTAAATTCTTGGAGTGATTTCAAACCTATTAGTCTTTTCACTTTCATTAATAAATTGATTTCTAAAATTCTTGCTAATAAACTTAGTCCTTTACTTCAAAAAATTATCTCTCTCAACCAAACTAATTTTGTTAGAGGGAGATCTATACTTGATAGCATTTTCCTTGCTCAAGAGCTTATTCATGATTTGGATGTTCCAATTAGAGGTGGTAACATCTTTTTAAAATTAGATATTTCTAAAGCCTTTGATAATATATCTTAGGATTTTCTTTTAAATATCTTTCATTTATTAGGTTTCTCTAATAATTTCATTAACCTTATTAAAAACTATATTAATAATGCTTGATTTTCTATTCTTCTTAATGGTGAAGCTTTAGGCTTCTTTCCTTCTTCTCATGGATTGAGATAAGGAGATCCTTTGTCCCCTTCTTTATTTATTATTGATGTGGAATACCTTTGTAGGAGTTAAAATGATTTATTCAATAACAATCCTAGCATGTACTTTAGAACTCTTGGTATCCCTGTTTCTCATCTTAGCTTTGCTGATGATTTCATTATCTTTTGTAATATTTCTTGTCATCATATCAAAAGTCTTAAGAAAATTTTAAATTATTTTGTTAGAGAAAGTGGTCTTTCTATTAATGAAAGCAAGAGATGCTTTATTACCTCCTCAAAAATTTCTAATAATAAAATTAATCATATATTGAGAATCACTAACTTTAAACACCAATAACTCCCTATTAAATATCTGGGTGCTTCTCTTTTCAAAGGTCAAAAAAGATCCCACATTTTTGATGAGCTTATCCAAAATATTTCTAATAAAATTTTGGTGTAGGAATTTCACTTTCTTTCTTTTGGTGGTAGGCTTACTTTGCTTAATAGTACTCTTAATTCAATGTCTTTATATCTTATTCAAACCATTATCCCTACCAATTCTATCTTAAATTGAATTGATCATCTCCTTAATAAATTTTTCTAGGGCTCTAATAATTGTTAAAGGATGCATTGGACTTCTTGGCATAAATGTTGTGGTCCTTTTGATGAAGATGGACTTATAACAAACTATTCATTGAAGTTATTACTGCCTTCTCCCCTAAACTCTGGTGGAATTTTAGAAAATAAGATAGCCTCTAGGATAATTTTATGACAACTAAATAATTCCATGGTAAGCACCCTTTAATATGTACTTTTAAAGTTGGTGACTCCCCGATTTGGAAAAGGCTTTGCTCCATTAAATGGGAGGTTGAATCCTTGATATTTTGGGGTATAAATTTGGGATCTTTGTTTTTGCAAGACAACTAGATTGGTGGTGGTTCTGATTCTTTTTTTTTCTACCCATTTCTACTGCTACTAAAGTTAACTCCATTTGGCTTAATAGCAAGTGGATTGATAGTAAACTTAACAAATTTAATCCTATCTCTCTTTTTGATTAATTTAGTGATATTCCTATCTTTTCCAACAAGCTTGATCAAATTCTTTTTAAGTTGTGTTATAATGGTGATTTTATTCTTAAGCATGATTGGAATTATATTAGAGATGCTCTTATTTCTTCTAATGTATTTATTAAACATTGGAATAATATCATCCTTATCTTTTATTCTATCCTTAATTGGAGAATTCTGAAGAACTTCATTCCTGTCGATTCCTTGCTCTGGGATAAAGGATTTCATTTGCCTTCCAAATGTTATTGTTATTTTCATATCAAAAATGTTAATCAAGTTTTTGTCAATGGTGTTATTGCCTCCAAATTATGGGTTTGGTATGATCTTTTTAATACTAACCATTTCCATGGATTTCTTTCTTTATATCAACTTCTTGAAGCCTATTTCCACAAAACTGTGCAAGGTCATATCAAAGATTTAATTTCCATTACCCTTATATGGTTCATATGGATGGATAGAAATGATGCTAAATATCATGGTATTTCTATGGATCATAAAAGGATAATTGCTAGAACTAAAGAAAAAAAATTAATGCATTATTTAATGCTAATTTAATTAGTAACACACATTTTGGGGTTTGCAAATTTATGGGTCTTTACAAAAAGATCACCTCAGATAAAGATAGGATTATATATTGGATAAAACCTGATTATTATTAAATTAATATTGATGGCTCCATCTCTCAAAAGACATATATTAGGATTTTGAAGGTAATGTCATTTTTTACTTCCTCTTAAAGCCTATTCTATTATTTTGAATATTATTTGTTTGCAAAAGGTTTCTTCATTATTATTGGATTGATGCTCGACATTTCAACTAAGATGGGGAATGATGATTTGCTCTATCTTCTTAATCAAGCTAGGGCACTCCTCTCTCAAGTATGCTTTAAAATTTCTCACATTTGGCATGAAGGAAATGCCTGTGTAGATTTTCTAGCTAATCTAGGTGCTAAATAAATGATCTCACTCTTTATGATCATCTTAATTTGCCTAGACAATTTAGAGGCTTGGTTAATCAGAATAACACCAGATTACCTTATCTCAGAAATTAATTTTTCCTTGTGTTATTTAGGTTTTCTAAGTTTTTCTTTGTGTGCATTTTCAGTTTGCTACATTCCTCTTGGTTTGCTATAATATTTAGGAGATTTCTTTGAGGTCGGGTTGGTTGTTCAGAGAGGTGTTCTTATTAGCTGACTATTTTATTTAGGGATCTGAAAGTCAACAATTTCTTCAACTACTTCCTTGAACTTGTGGTGGCCTCTTATGTTATGCCTCTACCTTCTTTTGGCTTTTCCCTTTTCTTAATTTGTACTAGTTTTGCCTCTGGTTTTGTCTACTTATTTCTTTACTTAGGAAGGTTTTACTGCTACTATTTTTAGGCTTGGAGGGTGCTGTTGTTTGTTACTATCCTCTACTTGGCTGCAATGGGTGGCTATAATTTGATGGCTATTGTTGATCTTTTCACTCTTGAGTTTATGTTAGGCCTTTTGGTGGTTTTTATCTTCTCATCCTTTTTTGGGTTGGTGGCTTTTGTCTATTGATTTCTCTCTTTACCTTATCACTGGAAGGGTGGTGATTTGTGATTATTAGTAATCTATTTTCTCTTTCGTACTAGTTTTTTTATCCCTAGTCTAGAAGGGGCCTTGGCCTATTTTTGTTTCCACTCTGGTTGGCTATTGGTGGTTGGGTAGTTCTCCCAGGCTGTGGAAATTTGTCTGGTTGGGTGATTACCATTTGTTTCATGGTTGTTTTTGGTACCTTCCTATTGGTTTGTCACTATGCCTATCTTTCTCTGTGTTAGGATTGCCTCCCCTTTGGACTGGATGCTTCTTTATCGGAGTTGGCTCAAATATTTCTTTGTTAATTAGTGGGGTGGCTAGTTTGGTTGGTTGTGCTAGTTGGTTTAATTAGTTTTCCTTTTAGTTTTCTTTTTGAACTATTATTATCTAGTAGGGTTGCCTTTTTGGTTGTTTTTCCTTATTTTGGTTTTGGCCTTATGGTGGTTGTTTATTGGTTGTTGATTCTAGCTGTTTTCTTAGTTGGGTGGCTGTTGTTTTTGCATTGAGTGTTGTTGGCTTGGTGTATTATTTTGGCTGAGGATTTGGACTACTTTTGGTTTCTCTAGATCCTTTGTTTCTTGTGTCTTATCTCTTGGATGGTAGGGTGAGCTTGGCTATTTTCCCAGCTACTCTTAGTGATGATTTTTTGGTGTTTTCAGGATGGCACTTTAGTCTCCTTATGGGTTCTTTTTCCTCTCTCTAGTGCGCTATATCTATCTTCTATCTCGATGGAGGTATTGGCCTTTTTTATTTCTTGCCACTATCTTGGTTAGACCGGTGCTAGTGTTGGCCTTATTCTCGATCGGTTTGAATTGCTAGTTTCGGTTGTTTTTTTTGGTTTTGGGCTATTGCTTGTTGTTTTCTGGTGACACTAGTGGGTTTGGTTTCGATCCATGGTGGCTTTGCTTTCAGGGTGAAATCTTGGCATCTGTTAAAAATGATCTGATAGAGGTTGTGGTTGATTTATTTAATGGTAATCCTTTTCCTAGATATTTTTCTAGCACTTCTATTATTTTCATAACTAAGAAAGATAACCCAGACTATTGGAGTGATTTTAGACCTATTATTCTTTGCACCTTATTCAATAAGCTGATTTTCAAAATTCTTGAAAATAGGGTTAGTCCTTCATAAGATTATCTCTCTTAACCAAACTGGTTTTGTTAGAGGTAGATCTATTTTTTAGAACATTTTACTTGGCCAAGAATTAATTCATGATTTAGATGCTAAGACTATAGGTGGAAACATTCTTTTCAAATTAGATATTACCAAAGCTTTTGATAATATCTCTTGGGATTTTATTTTCCATATTCTGAATTTATTTTTCTTTTTAAAAATTGTATTAATAATTCCTAGTTCTCTATTTTTCTTAATGGGTAAGCTTTGGGCTTCTTTCCTTCTTCCCATGGCTTAAGATAAGGGGATCTTTATCTCCTACTTTATTTACTATTAATGTTGAGTACTTATCTAGTAGCATCAATGAGTAATTCTTAAACAATCCTAGTATGTATTACAGAGCTCTTGGTGGTCTTCCTATTTCCCACTTAAGCTTTGCAGATGATTTTATTATTTTTTGCAATGCTTCTATTCATCATATAAAGAACCGCAAGATTTTTTTTAAATGATTTTGGTAGATAAAGGGGTCTTTCTATCAATGATAACAAAAGCTATTTTATTACTTCTTCGAGTATCTCCAATAATAAAATCTATCAAATCATGCATATCATTAATTTTAAACATCAACACTTACCTCTTAAGTACTTGGGTGCTCCTATTTTTAAAGGTTCAAAATGATCCCACCTTTTTGATGGTTTAATTCAAAAAATTTTAAATAAAATTTTGATTTGGGAATTCCATTTACTTTCCTTTGGTGGCAAGCTCATATTCTTAAAAGTACTCTCAATTCAATGGCTCTTTATTTTATTCAAACTATTATTCCCACTAATTCTACTCTTATCAGAATTGATCACTTTCTTAATAAATTTTTTTAGTAGTCCAATAATTCTATTAAATGAATGCATTGGAATTCCTGGCATAAATGTTGTGGTCCTTTGGGTGAAGGTGGTCTTGGTTGCAAACCTATTTGTGAAGCTATCACTGCCTTCTCTCATAAGTTCTAGTGGAATTTTAGAAAGAATAATAGCCTTTGGTCTGATTTTATGATGGAAAATATTGCCAAGGTAAACACCCTTTTACCTGTGCTTATAAAGTTGATGACTCTCCGATTTTGAAATGGCTTTGCCCCATTAAATGGGTTGTTGAATCCTTACTATCTTGGTGTATTCATTTGGATTCTTCTTTCTTATGGCAAGATAATTGGATTGGGAATGGCTCTATTTACTCCCTTTTATCGACACACTCTAGTGTTGTTATCAAAGTTAACTTTTTTGGCTTAATAACAATTGGAATGAAAATAAACTTTAGAACTACATTCCTATTTTTTTTTACAAGTTTTGCAACATTGCTATCTTTTCTAATAAACTAGATCAAATTAATTTCAAGCTCTCTAACAATGGCAATTTCATTCTTAAAGAGGTTTGGAATTTTATTAGAAATAAAAGAAACACCTCTAATGTTTTCATTAAACTTTGGAACAATATCAATTCTCATTTCTTATTGGTTTAGCTTGGAGAATTTTGAATAACTTCATCATTATTGATTACTTGCTCTAGCTTAAAGGGTTTTATTTACCTTCTAAGTGCTATTGTTGCTTTCATATTGAAAATGTTAATCATGTTTTTATCAATGGTTCTATTGCTTCCATACTAGATATGGTATGTTGATTTATTTAACACTAACTAATTTCACAGCTCTCTTTCATTATATCAACTTCTTGAAGTTTGTTTCCATAAAACTGTGAAAGGTCATATCAAAGTTTTAATTTCTATTACCCTTTTTTGGTTCATTTGGATGGATAGAAATGATGCTAAATATCATGGTATCCCTATGAACCATAAAAGGATCCTTGCTAGAACTAAAGAAAAAAAATCCATGTTTTGTTTAATGCAAATTTAATTATTAATCTTTACTTTAGAGGTTATAAATTTGTGGCTAAAAAATTGGGTATCACTTTGCATGGTGATCCTTCCTACAAGAGTATTAGGATTATACATTAGATTAAGCCTAAAGAAAATTTTATGAAGATCAATACTGATGGTTCTGTTTCCCCAAATAAATATGGTTGTGGTGGAATTCATAGGGATCCTAAAGGTACTATCTTTTGTGCTTTTGCCTGCCCCCTCAAAGCTTGTTCTATTATTTATGCTGAGATCATGGGTATTAACAAAGCTATTTATATTTTTTCAAGCAAAGGCCTCTTTAATATTTGGATTGAAGTTGATGCTCTTCTATTACTTGATATGCTCAATAATAATAAAATGGGGAATGCTTACTTATTTTATCTTCTTAATCACACTAAAAAGCTTCTTCCACAAGGTTGCTACAAAATGTTTCACATTCTTCATGAAGGTAATGCTTGTGCTGATTTCCTGGCTAACTTGAGAGGGAAATTAAATGACCTCACTTTATTTAATAACCATAGCTTAACTAAGCATCTGCGTGGTCTAGTAAATCCGGATAACACTGGATTGCCTTACCTCAGATTTTAACCTTCTACTATTTTGTTAATCTTTTTTGCTATGGTGTTTTTATTCAGACTATTTTTTGGTTATTTATTTTATGCTTCCCTTACCAAGAAGTGATTTTTAATTGGTTTCCCTATCCTCTAAGATTGGTGGTTTTCTTTCTATTGCTCATGATATGCTTCCTTTTTCACACGGCTAGTGATTTTTTGAGGGTTTCCTGTTGGGTTGTGGTTGTGCTGATTTTTGGCCTATCCCATTTGTTAATGGATATTGGGTTTGCCTCTGGTTTTAACTGGCTATGGCCTTATTCAAATTGGATTTTCAGCTGCTATGGTTGGTTCTACTAGTTGTTGCTATTTGCTTCTTCCATCTTCCTGGCTATTTTGGGTGGGTATTTTTTTATGGTTGTCATTGGCCTCTTCTGGCCTGGCTTGATTTTGGATTTTTTGGTGGTTGATGTTCTCCTTTCCTGGTTTAGCTTGGTGGCTTTTGCTAGTTGGTTTTTCCCTCTACCTTGGGGATTGGAGGTAGTTGTTCTATCATTCTTGTCTTCCAGTTTTCTCCTTCATTGTGACTGTCAACTCTTTGGGATTTGGAAGTGGTTTTGTTTGCTTTTGGCCCAGTTCCTTTCCTTACAATTTTTCTATTTGTGGTTGGGTGGTCCTCCTTGGCCTTTGTCTGGCAGGGTGACTACAATTTTTGTTTCTTGGTTATTTTGGAGATCTCTAGGTGGGTTGTGGTTTTATCTGCTATTGTTCTTTCCTTCTTTTTTGGGCTCTATATTGGCTTTGTCTACTGGTTGGTTTTGTTGGTTGACTGGGCTAGTTTGCTTTTGGTTTTTTGGTTAGGGTGGATGTGTTGGTTGTGTTTGATGGTTAGTTTAGTGCTTTTGGTTGGGTCTGGTCCGTTGGTTATCCTCTCTTGGTGCGCTTTTATTTTATTTTGTTCCCAGAGTGTGTCATTTTTCTCTGATTTCTCCAGCTCATCCTATGGCACTTGTTTTATTGGTTTTTTTGTTAGTGGAGGACCTGAGCTCTTGTGGTTTTTTGGTCCTATTTTAGGACTTGTTGTTCGGGGTTGGCTGCTTAAGGGGTTCTTTGTGGCTGCTATCTTGCCTTGGATGCTTATGTCATGGCTTGGTGTTTTGGTATTTATGTTGGCTATTAGTATTGATTCCCTATGGTTTATTTGCCTCTTGGTTGGTGGTGGTGGATTTGTTGTTCTTTTGGCTACCTTGGTGGTGGTTTTGATGGTAATTTCTAGATTCCCTCTTGGCCTCTCTATACTATGGCTTTCCTCTCTCTAGTGCTGCTCATCTTCTATTATTTTTCATTTGGGTGGAGTTTTTCCCTTGGATTTGGATTGCTAGTGCTCTGGAGATAGTCGTGGGTTGTTGTTTTGCCTTTGGGACTATTTTTCTCGATTATGTTGTTCCCCATATTTATGATTACAACCCCTTTTTTGTGTTTCTCTTTTTATTGGTGGTGGCTTCGATGGAGTTACTGCTTGATTTATTTTAGTTCAACCACTGATCCTACTATAACTTCTGGGTTCTTGGGTTTAAATGATTCGTTTGTTGTGGGTTTTGGGGGTTGTTGGTGCTAGGCGGTTCTTTTATCTGTTTTGGTGGAGGAATTGGATCACTATGGGCTATTTTGTCATGGATGGTTGTTTATATTAGGTATTCGGCTATGATGGCCTTGATGTTTCCTCAGATCTTCTCTGGTTGGTAGCATGCATATGATTGTAACTCTTCTCATAAAGTTTGGATGCTCATATGTATTGTTGCCCCTTGAGATGATCTTAACTGAGCTTGAGCCATCTCTTTCTCAGCTCTTTCTAAATTTTTTACTTTATCTTTTTCCCTTGAGCTATGACCATTGCCTTTGTAGTGTTTTGCAGATTTCTTTTACAGGTTGGAACTTCATAGATTGAATGATCTTTACTTAGTCAACTCAAGTACTGTTGATGTGGATATTGCTTATCTTGACTTCTCAAAGGGACCATGAGCTGCTGCTCACAAATCTTTTTATTACTTTCTTGAGTTATATTAGTCTAATATTGTGTCTTTTCTCATTTGCTTTTAAGGTGTTGTATTTGCTCTTTAATTTTTTTTCCATTGTAGATGGGGTTTAGCTCTTTTGTAGCTCAGGAGGAGAACTTTGAACTTCACCCCTTTTAAGGACATTGTATCCTGTATTTTTATGGTAATAAAATTCTAACTTTCCCTTAAAAAAACCCTAAACACTAAACGCTAAACCCTAAACTCTAAACCTTAAACCCTAAAAAGCTAAAACCTAAACCTAAACTAAATAAAACCTAAAAATAAAATAAATAAATAAACCTAAGCATAAATAAAAAAATATAAAATAAAAAAACCTTAACTAAAACCTAAACCTAAACTTAAACCTAAACCTAAAAAGAAAATAAAATAAAACATAAAAACTAAATTAAAATAAAATAAATTAAAACATAAACTAAACTAAAAAAATAAAAAACCTAAATAAAATAAAAATAAACCTAAAATAAAATAAAATAAAAACTAAATAAAAACCTAAACCTAAGAAATAAACCTAAAAATAAATAAAAAATAAAACCTAAACCTTAAACTAAAAAAAAAAACTAAACCAACAATAAAAATAAAATAAACCTAAACCTAAAATAAAAAAAAAGTTAACTAAAATATATAAAATCTAAACCTAAACATAAAATAAACTCAACCTAAACCTCAACCTAAACTAAATAAAATAAAATAAACTAAAAATAAACCTAAACCTAAACTAAAAAATAAAAACATAAAATAATCCTTAAATAAAAACCAAAAACCTAAACAAAAATAAAATCAAATAAATACCTAAACCTAAACCTAAAAAAAAATCAAACCTAAACCTAAAAAAATAAAATAAAAATAAAACTAAAATAAAAAATAACGCTAAACCTAAACCTAAAACTTAAAAATAAACTAAAAAAATCCAAAATAAATAAACTAAACTAAATAAAAATAAAAATAAACTTAAATAAAAATAACAAATAAAATAAAATAAATAAACCTAAGCCAAGCAGGTTACTTGATTAAGAAAATAAAAAATAAATAGTAAAAAATAAATAAATAAACCCTAAACCCTAAATCCTAAACTCTAAAACCTACATCCCTAAATCATAAACCCTAAACCACAAATCCTAAACCCTTAACCCTAAACCCTAAACTATAAACCCAAAAATCATAAAAACCTAAACCTAAACTAAATAAAACCTAAAAATAATAAATAAATAAACCTAAACCTAAATAAAATAAAATCCAAAACTAAAACCTGAACCAAAACTTAAACCTAAATCTAAACCTAAAATAAAATAAAAATAAAACTAAACTAAAATAAAATAAAACCTCAACTAAACTAAAATAAATAAACAAAAAATAAAAAAACCTAAATATAAGAAAAACTAAGCATAAAATAAAAATATAATAAACCTAAACTAAAGTAAAATAAAAACTAAATAAAAACCTAAACCTTAAAAATAAACCTAAAAATAAGTAAAAAAATAAAATGTAAACCCTAAACTAAAAAAAACCTAAACCTAAAATAAATAAAATAAAATAAACCTAAACCTAAACTAAAATAAAGTAAAATAAATAAAACCTAAACCTGCACCTAAAATAAACTAAACCTAAACCCTAAATTAAATATAATAAAATAAACTAAAAATAAACCTAAACCTAAACTAAAAAATAAAACCTAAAAATAAACCTAAAATAAGAACGAAAAACCTAAACCTGAAATTAAAAAATAAAACCTAAATCTAAAAAAAATAAAATAATAATAAAATTAAACAAAAAAAATTAAACATAAACCTTGAAAATAAACTAAAATAAGAAACATAAACTAAAATAAATAAACCTAAAGTAAAGAAATGAAACTAAATAAAATTTTAAAATAAACTTAAATAAAAATAAAAAATAAAATAAACTAAATTTAATAAAAAATAAACTAAATAAATGAAAACTGACCAGTTTACATAATTTTAAAAAAAAAGCCTAAGCCTAAAATAAATCTGAAACCCTAAACCTTAAACCCAAACCATAAACCCTAAACCCTAAACCCCAAAAGACCATAAACCCTAAACTAACCTACATCCTAAACCCTAAACCCTAAGCCCTAAACCCTACAACCCTAAACCCTAAACCCTAAACCCTTAAAACCCTAAAACCTAAATCCTATAAACTAGACCCTAAACCCTAAACCCTAACCTTAAACCTTACACCCTAAACCCTAAACCTGAAATTATAAACCCTAAACTTATTTTCAGTTTTTTGACTGAACTAGGTTATGTTTTTGACTCTTAACTTTTGGGTTAGCCTGGTGGTTGCTACCTGGTGGTTCTTATCTTTCCAGCTTGGGTTGGCTTGGCTTTTTTGGGCTAGTGGCTATTGTCTTCTCTACCTTGTTACTCTGCTTGCTGGTGGATGAGATGGTTTCTACTCTAGCTTTATTCCTTTTTTTGCATTGGTTGTTTTGTTGGCTCTCCTCTTGAACTCGAATTACTTTTTTTTGGTTTTTCATTATTGGATGGGTGGCCTTCCTAGTAGGAACTGCTATTGGTTATTTCCTTTCTAGGCCTTCTTTTGGAGAATTTCTTGGCTACTATTTTAGGTTGGCCTCCCAATTCATTATTATTTATTGTTGTATCCTTCTTTCACCTTGGTTTTGCATCTGGTTATTCTCCTGGGATTAGCCTCTGTTGGGTGCATTATTTTTAGCACATTTTGTGTTGTTATTATGCTTCGTGTCGATTTGCTCTTTGTTGCTGGGGATGTTTGGTTTTTCAATAGGTCCTGGCTAGCTACTGTTGTTTCCTTTCAATGGTTATTGTGCTTCTTTTTGACCTCTATTATTTGGTGTTTTGTTGGTTTTCTATTTTTCCTTGGCTGGTACGGATGCTTCCTTTGTTGGTTACTTAAGATGGGTTGTTCTCTCGTGGTTTCCTTATGGCTATTTTACTTAGCTAGTTTGGTTGGAGGACTTTTTGTCCTTGGAATCTTGGTTAGTTTATTTTTTTTTCTTGTTGGTATTTTTCTTATTCTTGGACAATTTGCTTGAGCCTTTTGCTGTGCTGGCTGAACCTTTGTTCGTCCTTTTGGATTGGACTTTTTGGTTTCTAGTGGTTGGTCGTTACCTTTGGCCACCTTTTATGTGACTATTTTGTCTTCTGCTGAATTGCATTAGCTGCAACTTATGTTTCCTTCAGTTGATGGTTTCATTTATGAGTTGTTTAGTCATTTGTGGTTGCTCATCGTGGTTTGGCTTGGTTACTGCTTCTTGTTGTGACTTTTGCTTGAGGGCTCGTATCTTTGTTTTGTTGGTTGTTTCTCTATTAATTGGCATGGGTTTGGTGCTTCATGACAGTTGGTTCTGATTTTCTCGAGTTTGTAGCCTGGATGGGTATCAGGATAATGGCTGTTGTTGGTGTTCTGACTTGGTTCTAGCATCTCTCTAGGTTATTATGATTAGTTTATTATGGTTTTGTTTGGTGGTTTGGCAGGTAGCTGGTTGCTGGTCGGTTGCTCTTTGTTTAATGGTGCAAGATCAAGAACTTTATAGATTGCTAGCCTTGGATGTTTGCTTATATCAGGTATGCTGGCTATGATAGTTTTGATGCTACTCAACTTTTCTCTCTAGTTGGTAGCATTACATATGATTGTAACCCTTCTTTATGAAGTTTGGATGCACATATGTATTGTTTGCCTTTGAGATGACCCTAAATGAGCCTGAGCCTTCTCTATCTCAGCTCTCTTCTTTTCTACTCTTCATCCTTATCCTTTTTAGCTATGACTTTTGCCTACAAATTTATTTAATTGGTTGGAACTTTATATAGGGAATGGTCATTACTCAGTCAACCATAATGTTGTTACTGTGGATCTTATTTATCTTGCTTTCTCAAAGAAATCATGAACTACTGCTCACTTATTCTTTTATTATTTTCAATATTTGTTTTATTCTTACTCTGTGTCTTTTTCTCTTATGCTTTTTAGCTATTGTATTTTCTCTATTGTTTTTTTTATTTTTTAGGTTTCTTATAGCTTTAAAAGCAGTAGAATTTTAGAGCTTTACCCCTTTTAAGGGCATTGTATCTTTTCCTTTTATGGTAATAAAATTCTAACACCCCCCACCCCCTAAAAAAACCCAAACCCTAAAAACTAAACCCTAAACCCTAGACACAAACCCTGAACCCTAAACCCTAAACCCTTAACACTAAACCCTAAGCCCTAAACCATAAAACCCTAAACTCTAAACCCTAAACACTAAACCCTAAACTAACCCTACACACTAAAAACCTTAAACCCTAAAGCCCAAACTAAATAAATCCTAAACCTTAACCCTAAACCAAACCAAAAGCATAAAACCTAAAACCCTAAACCACAAATCCCAACCTAAACCCTAAACCCTAAACCCCACCTAAACCTAAAATAAAGTAACTAAATCTATTATTTTGGGTTTATTTTGTATTAACTTTTAGGTTTATGTTTAGTTTATTTTTTTTTATTTAGGGATTAGGTTTAGGTTTAGGTTTAATTTATTTTAGGTTTAGGTTTATGTTTTATTTACCATCATTTAGTTTATTTTAATTAAGGTTTTGGTTTATTTGATTTTTATTTTAGGTTTACATTTTTCTTCTTAGTTTACTGTTTAGGTTTTATTTTTTATTTATTTTTAGGATTATTTTTTAGGTTTAGGGTTTTATTTAGTATTTATTTTATTTTATTTTAATTTAATTTTATTATTATTTTAGGTTTAGTTTTTATTTTGTTTAGGTTTATTATTTTCTTAGTTTAGTTTAGATTTTTATTTATTCTATTTTAGTTTAGTTTATAATTTTTATTTTATTTTCTTTTTCAAGTTTAGGTTTAACTTTAGGTTTAGGTTTTGGTTTTAGTTTCGGATTTTATTTTATTTTATTATTTTACTTTTTTTATTTAAGTTTTTTCTATTTATTTTATTTTTAGGTTTTATTTAGTTTAGGTTTAGGTTTTTACCTTTCCAGGGTTTAAGGTTTAGGGTTTACAGTTAGTTGAGGGTTTAGGGTTGTGCATTTCAGATTTGGGATTTAGGATTTAAGGTTTAGGAAGGGTTTAGGTTTTAGTGTTTAGGTTTAGGGTTTAAGGTTTTAGGGTTTAGGGTTTAAGGTTTAGGGTTTTTAGGGTGTAGGGATTTGGGTTTTGGGTTGTAGGTTTTGAGTTTATGGTTATAGGTTTAGTTTTAGGGTTTACTATTTAGGGATTAGGGTTTAGGATTTAGGGTCCTAGGTTAATTTTTTTTAATCGATCGATTTAGGTTTATTTAGTTTACTTATTTTATATTTAAGTTTATTTTATTTTATCTTTTTATTTTTGTTTATTTTTTATTTTTATTTAGTTTGGTTTGTTTATTTTAGTTTAGGTTTTTATTTTAGTTTATTTTTTAGGTTTAGGTTTAGGTTTATGTTTTTTTTTTAAGTTTAGTTTTATTTTTTATTTTATTTTTTATTTTTAGGTTTAGGTTTAGGTTTATATTTTAATTTTTTAAGCTTAAGTTTTAGGTTTTTTATTTTAGGTCAATTTTAGGTTTTATTTTTAATTTAGGTTTTGGTTTATTTTAGTTTATTTTATTTTATTTAGTTTAAGATTTAGTTTAGTTTATTTTAGGTTTAGGTTTTATTTATTTTAGTTTAGTTTATTTTAGTTTAGGTTTATATTTATTTTATTTTATTTATTTTAGGTTTTGAATTTTGTTAAGTTCAAGTTTAGATTTTATTTTTTCTTTATTTTAAGATTTTTTTGGTTTAGGTTTTATTAGTTTTAATTTTATTTTATTTTAGATTTATTTTTTATTTTATTTTACCTTTAGTTTTATTTTATTTAGGTTTTATATTTTTTAGCTTTATTGTATTTTTTATTTTAATTAAGGTTCTTATTTATTTTATTTTAGTGTAGTTTTTATTTTTTATTTTATTTTATTTTTAGATTTAGGTTTAAATTTTATTTATTTTAGTTTAGTTTATTTTAGTTTAGGTTTATATTTATTTTATTTTATTTATTGTAGGTTTTGGTTTATTTTAAATTTAGGGTTTATTTTTATTTTTTATTTATTTTTAAGTTTATTTTTCTATTTAAGTTTTTATTTAGTTTTTATTTTATTTTATTTTAGATTTATTTTATTTTTATTTTATGTTTTGTTTTTATTTTAGTTAGGTTTTTATTTTTTAGATTTCTTGTATTTTTTAGTTTAGTTTAAGTTCATATTTATTTTATTTTAGTTTAGTTTTTATTTTTATTTTATTTTATTATTTGGTTTAGTTTTAGGTTGAGGTTTCGGTTTAGGTTTAAGTTTAGGTTTTAGTTGTGATTTTTATTTTATTTTATTTTATTACTTTATTTAAGTTTAAGTTTTTTTATTTATTTTATTTTTAGGTTTTATTTAGTTTATGTTTAGGTTTTTAGGTTTTTAGGGCTTAGGGTTTAGGGTTTAGGGTTCAGGATTTAGGGTTTATGGTTTATGGTTTAGGGTTTGGGGATTAAGGTTTATAGTTTAGGGTTATAGGTTTTAGGGTTCAGGGTTTGGGTTTTAGTGTTTAGTGTTTAGGTTTTAGATTTTATGGCTTAGGGTTTAAGGTTTATGGTTCAAGATTTAGGGAATTTGTTATTTCTTTTCAATTTTTTAAATTTTTAATTTTTTTTAAATTAGGTAAACTAGTAGGTTTAGGTTTATTTAGTTTATTTAGTACATTTTTATTTATTTTAGTTATTTTTTATTTTTTATTTTTTATTTATGCTTATTTTTATTTATATTTAGTTTAGTTTTTTTATTTTAGGTTTATTTATTTTAGTTTATTTTCTTAGTTTAGGATTATTTTTGAAGTTTAATTTTTTTATTTTATATTTTAGGTTTAAGTATTATTTTTTATTTTTAGATTTAGGTTTTGGTTTTTATTTTGTTTTTCTTAGGTTTAGGTTTTAGGATTTTATTTTAGGTTTATTTTTATGTATTATTTTTTAGTTTAGGTTTACATTTATTTTTAGTTTATTTTATTATATTCAGGGTTAATGTTTAGGTTTACGTTTATATTTTATTTACTTTTATTTAGTTTATTTTAGTTTAGGTTTATGTTTATTTTATTTTTATTTTGGGTTTAGGTTTTTCCTTTTAGTTTAGGGTTTAGGTTAATTATTATTTTCTTAAGTTTTATTTTTAGGTTTAGGTTTTTATTTAGTTTTTATTTTAGGTTTATTTTATTATTATTTTAGGTTTAGTTTTTATTTTATTTAGGTTTTTTTATTTTTTTTGTTTAGTTGAGGTTTTTATTTATTTTATTTTAATTTATTTTTAAAATTTTTAATTTATTTTCTTTTTTAGGTTTAGGTTTAAGTTTAGGTTTAGGTTTTTGTTTTAGTTTAGGTTTTTATTTTATTTTATTTTTTTACTTTATTTTGGTTTAAGTTTTTTATTTATTTTATTTTTAGGTTTTATTTAGTTTAGGTGTAGGTTTTTAGTTTTTAGGGTTTAAGGTTTAGGGTTTAGGGTTTGGGGTTTAGTGTTTGGGTTTAGGGTTTAGGGTTTAGGGTTTAGGATTTAGGGTCATAGGTTTAGGGTTAGTTTTAGGGTTTAGTGTTTAGGGTTTAGGGTTTAGGGTTTAGGGTTTAAATTTTAGGTCTAAAGTTAAGGTTTTAGTTTAGAGTTTAGGGTTTTTGGTTTTTTTTAAGAGAGAACAATTTTAGATTCAACATTTATTCTTTTTGATTTCATCAACCAAGTACCACACCAACTTTTAGAGACACAACAGCATATATAAAAAATGAGCATGTAGAGAAAATCAAAACCCTTGATATTTAGAATCGCTATACTATAAAGACAGTTTCATAGCGTGATCATTAGCCATTCTTATTTCTCCATTTCCCATTAGAACCACTCCGACCTCTCGGTGGATCCATCATATCCGGATCTCTCCCTCAGCCACCACCAGATGTAACCTCTCTTTTTTATAACCACCACTGCTCTGACCACCACCTCCATATCCGCCAACACCTCCAGATCACCCTCCACCACTGTGGTAATTGCTGCCTCTACCTTTGACTCCACTACTAGATCTAGACTGAGCGTGATTGATGGTGATGTTCCTATCATCAAGGTTCTGCACATTCTTAGGGTTTAGGTTTAGGTTCAGGTTTATTAGGTTCTAGGGTTTTGGTTTATTTTTAATTTATTTAGTTTTTTTAGGTTTACGTTTAGGGTTTGAGGTTTAGGGTTTAAGGTTTAGGGTTTGTGTTTAAGGTTTAGAGTTTAGGGTTCATGGTGTTGGTTTTAGGGTTTAAGGTTTAGGTTTTTAGGGTCTACGCTTTTAGGGTTTAGGGTTAAGGTTTCAGGTTTAGGATTTAGGGTTTAGGATTTAGGGTTTAGGGTCTGGGTTTTTTTTTAAACTAAGTAAACTAGTTGTTTTGAGTTTATTTCATTTAGGGTTTTTTAGGGTTTAGGGTTGTTGATTTAGGGTTTAGGGCTTAAGGTTATTTTTAGGGTTTAGGATTTAGGGTTTAGAGTTTTCTTTTTTAAGATTAAGTAAACTGGTAGGTTTAAGTTTATTTAATTTATTTTTGGTTTATTTTAGTTTATTTTATTTTTATTTATATTTAAGTTTATTTTTTATTTTTATTTTATTTAGTTTATTTATTTTAGGTTTATTTTTTTGTTTAATTTTTTTATTTTAGTTTATTTTTTAGGTTTAGGTTCATGTTTAGGTTTATTTATTAGTTGAGTTTTATTTTTCAATACTTTTTAGGTTTATGCTTTATTTTTTATTTTTAGGTTTAAGTTTTGGTTTTTATTTTATTTTTTAAGGTTTAGGTTTTAGGCTTTTATTTTTATAGTTAAGGTTTAGGTTTATTTTTATTTTATTTTGTTTATGTTTAGGTTTAGGTTTTATTTATTTTTGTTTAGGTTTAGGTTTATTTTATATTGTTGATTTTTTTATTTATTTTTATGGTTTTTTTAGTTTAGGGTTTAAGTTTTATTTTGTATTTATTTTAGGTTTATTTTTTAGGTTTAGGTTTTTATTTTGTTTTATTTTATTTTATTTTAGGTTTACTTTATTTTTATTTTGCATTTAGTTTTTATTTTTTAGGTTTTTTATTCTTGGGTCTATTTTATTTTATTTAGTTTTGTTTTGGTTTTTATTTATTTTATTTTAGTTTATTTTAATTAGATTATTTTATTTTATTTTTAGGTTTAGATTTAGGTTTTAGTTTATGTTTTATTTTATTTTAGACTTGAATCTTCGGCGAACTCATTCATCATCAAGTCGAGTGCTATGTTGATGATCTTGTGGTCGAAAGTGGAGAAAAGGAAGACCATCTCTTTGACTTGACAGTAGTTTTCAAATAATTAAGATAATTTAACCTCAAAATGAACCCCCTAAAGTGTGCATTCGGAGTAGCTTCTAGGAAATTCTTTGGGTTTGCTGTCTGACACCAGGGAATCAAATTCAATCTAAAGAAGATCAAAGAAATATCAAAAATGACACCCCCTAAAAGTTTAACTCAACTCAGATCATTCCAAGGGAGGTTGGCATATCTAAGATGCTTTATATCCAACCTATCATGAAGATGTCAGCCATTATGAGAACTTGTCAAAAAGGACCCAAAGTTCAAGTGGGATGACAAGTGTGAGCATGCCTTGACATCAAGCATTACACGATGATACCAGTCGGCAGCCCATCCAGGGAAAGCTGCTTTATCGCTAAGTTAGATGACTCCCTTGGTGCTTTGTTGGCCTAAGCCAATGATGAAGGGAAGGAAAATGCACTCTACTACCTCAACTGTCATCAAATAACTACTAAGGCTAATTATCCTCCCATTAAGATGCATTGCCCAGCTTTAATCTTTGAATCCCAAAAGCTACAACACTTCATGCTTCCTCATAAGGAGAACTTAATCTTTAACATTAATCCACTACAATATCTCACGATGTGGATGATGCTATCTAGATAGTTGGCACGATAGTCCATGATCTTCTCGTAGTTTGACATTACCTTCGTACCTCACCATGCGGTGAAAGGATAAGCGCTAGTAATTTTCTTAGCAACGCACCCACTTCTTGTTGACTCTCCGCTTATCAATGATCTTGTCGATGAACAAATCATGAACTTAGGGGATACTAGCATTCACCTCTGGGAGATGTACTTTGATGGTGTAGCTTCTTCTCAAAGAGGAGAAGAACCACAATCTACTATTCCAGGAAAGGCAGGGGTAAGAATAGTTCTTTTAACTCTAGGCCGAGATGTGATGAGATTCTCATGTCATCTATCCAATCCTTACACCAACAATGAAATTGAATATGAGGCTCTGATTGTCGGTCTGGAGTTAGTCGTTATTCTACGCATCTAGAACATCAATATCTTTGGGGATTCTTAGCTAATTATCAACCAAACCATGGGTCCTATAAGGTTATAAAGCCCAAGCTCCATCACTACCATAAGTATGCCATGGAGTTATTGTTTGAAATCCCAGAGGTTACCATAAGATTCCTCGAGAGAGAATGCCATAGCATATTCTTTAGCCAAGCTTGCAAGGAATTGACATGTCGGATGATGAGTCCATATCAATAAAGTCCAAAAATAGACAAGTCTTATCTTTTTAATATTAAACTCATCAAAAGTACTCTCTTGATGGGGAGGTTTTCATTGACAAGAAGGATGAGAAGTTAGATTGGAGGCAACCATTCATGAATTACCTAAATAAAGGTGAACTACCTCAAGAAAAGTCCCAAGCTAATCAGATGAAGCAGAGAGCAATTTCCTACACTTTTGTGGATGGTGCCTTATACCGGTGGTCTATCGATTATATGTGTTTACATTATTTAGATAAGCACAAAGCTTATAACATTATGACTGAGGTACACTCAGGATTATCTAGAGCAAACTAATTTTCCTCAAAGATGAAAGCCAAGATCAAGAAACTAAGATACTACTAGTTTTCGATGATCAAAGATTGCATGGATACTGCTAGGCGATCCCACCAATGTAAAATACATGGTGTGGTCCTACACTGACCACCCAACATTCTACATCCTACATTAGCCTCATGACCTCATTCTTCCAAGGTTCATCGGTTCAACTTAGCTACAACTGACTACTTTTCCAAAAGGGTGAAGATGATTTCGCTCAGAGAGGTGACAGCTCAGCATGTGCTCCAATTTTTTAGGAACCATATTGTATATAGGTTTGGAGTGCCTCGATGAATTATATTTGAACCAAATACTAAAGAAGACACTCGACAACAACAAGTGATGGTGTCATGAGCAGTTAGTTGAAGCCTTGTGGTCCTACCGCACCACATAGAGAACTCCAACTCAGTATACTCCTTTCTCCTTAGTGTATGGGTCTGAAGCTATTCTACAATTAGAAGTCCAACTCTCATCACAAAAGATAGATGTAGGTAGCGAGATCACGATAGAGCAGAATGCCAAGCTGTGGGTAGCAACATCATAATAAAGCCATTCTACTATTATTTATTTTAGATTATTTTATTTTTTATTTTTATTTAGGTTTATTTTCTGTTTTTATTTAGTTTATCTTATTTATTTAAGTTTTTTTATTTTAGTTTAGGATTTTTATTTTAGTTTATTTTTTAGGTTTAGGTTTAGGTTTATGCTTATTTTTTAGTTTAGTTTTATTTTTATTTTTTTAGGTTTAGGTTTTATTTTTTTTATTTTTAGGTTTAAGTTTAGGTTTTTGTTTTATTTTTTAGGTTTAAATTTTAGGTTTTTATTTTAGGGTTATTTTTAGGTTTTATTTTTTTAGTTTAGGTCGAGGTTTTTTTTGTTTATTTTATTTTATTTAGTTTAGGGTTTAGGTTTTGTTTATTTTAGGTCTAGATTTAGTTTTTTTATATTTTAGTTTAGTTTATTTTAGTTTAAGTTTTGGTTTAGATTAATTTTATTTATTTTATTTTAGGTTTAAGTTTTTTATTAGTTTAGTGTTTAGGTTTTATTTTTTTATTTATTTTAGGTTTATTTTTTATGTTTAGGTTTTTATTTAGTTTTTATTTTATTTTATTTTAGGTTTATTTTATTTTTATTTTATGTTTAGTTTTTTATTTATTTATTTATGGTTTTATTTTTTGGTTTATTTTATTTTTTAGTTTAGTTTAAGGTTTTATTTATTTTATTTTATTTTAGTTTAAATTTTTAATTTTTTATTTTTTTTTATGTTTAGGTTTATGATTAGGTTTTAGCTTAGGTTTTTATTTTATTATTTTTATAATTTAGGTTTATGTTTTTTATTTATTTTATTTTTATATTTTTTTAGTTTAAGTTTAGGTTCTTAGTTTTTTAGGGTTTACGGTTTATGGTTTAGGGATAGGGGTTTAGTGTTTATGGTTTAGGGTTATAGGTTTTAGGGTTTAGGGTTTTAGGTTTTATGGTTTATGGTTTAGGGTGGGGTTTAGGGTTTAAGTTTTAGGGTTTTAAGGTTTAGGGTTTAGGGTTTAGGGTTGTAGGTTTAGGGTTTAGGGTTAGCATTTTTTTTATAAATTTTTTATATATTTTTTAAATTAGTAAACTTCAGGTTTAAGTTTATTTAGTTTATTTTTATTTATTTTAGTTTATTTTATTTTTTATTATTTATTGGGGTTTATTTTTTGTTAGTTTATTTGGTTTGTTATTTTAGTTTACATTTTTATTTTAGTTTAATTTTATGTTTACGTTTAGGTTTAGGTTTACTTTTTATTTTAGTTATTTTTTTTTTATTTTAGGTTTAGGTTTTAATTTTTATTTTTAGGTTTAAGTTCAATTTTTTATTTTATTTTTTTTAGGCATAGGTTTTTGGTTTTTATTTTATGTTTATTTTTAGGTTTAATTTTCAGTTTAGGTTTAGGTTCATTTTTAGTTTATTTTATTTTCTTTATGGTTTAGGTTTAGTTTATTTTAGATTTATGTTTATGTTTTTTATTTATTTTTTAGTTTAGGTTTAGGTTTATTTTATTTTATTTTAGGTTTATTTTTTTAGTTGGGTTTAGGTTTAGGTTTTTATTTAGTTTTTATTTTATTTTATTTTAGGTTTATTTTATTTTGACTTTAGGTTTAGTTTTATTTTTTAGTTTAGTTTAGGTTTTTATTTATTTTATTTTAGTTTAGTTTTTATTTTTTATTTTATTTTATTTATTTATTTTTTGTTTAAGTTATTTATTTATTTTCTTTTTAGGTTTTATTTAGGTTAGGTTTAGATTTTTACCTTTTTGGTGTTTAGGGTTTAGGGTGCAGGGTTTAAGGTTTAGAGTTTAGGGTTTAGGGTTTAGGTTTTAGGTTTTAGGGTTTAGGGTTTTAAGGTTTAGAGTTTAGGGTTTAGGGTTTAGGGTTTAGAGTTTAGGGTTTAGGATTTAGGTCTAGGGTTCAAGTTTTAGTATACGGTTTAGGGTTTTTGCTTTTTTTTCTAACCGAGAACAAATTAAGATTAACATTTCTTCTTTTCGATTTCATCAATCAACACACCAAGTTTTCTAAGATATAAATGATGACATAGATAAAAATGAGCGCATAGAGTGAAACCCTATAACTAGAACCCTATTGTAGACATAATTCCATAGGGATTAGTCATTCTTTAATTTCTAATTAGAACCACCTTGGTCTCTCGGTAGCTTGATCCACCATCATATATATATCCCTCACCACCACGGTTGTAACCTCAGTTTCATAACCATTTACCACTTCCATATCCACCGTTAGATCCACCACCACTATGATAAGCTTGACCTTTTATAGCCTAGGGTTGATGGTGTTCCATCAAGGATCTACCCATTAGCATTATTTAGGTTTTATTGTTTAAGTTTATTTTTAATTTATTTAGTTACTGTAGGTTTAGGTTTAGGGTTTGGGGTTTTGGGATAGAGTTTAAGGTTATGGTTGAGGATTTTATGGTTTAAGGTTTAGGGTTATGGTTTTGGGTTTAGTGTTTTGGCTTTAGGGTTTAGGGTTTAGGGTTTACGATTTATGGTTTAGGGTATCGAGTTTTTTAGGGTTTAGGGTTTAGGATTTAGGGTTGTATGCTTAGGATTTAGGTTTTAAGGTTAGTTTTAGGGTTTAGGGTTTAGGATTTAGGGTTTAGGGTTTAGGGTTTTTTTCAAATCAAGTAAACCAATAAGTTTAGGTTTATTTAGTTTATTTTTTTTATTTATTTTAGTTTATTTTATTTTTTATTTTTATTTAGGTTTATTTTTTTAGTTTAAGTTTTTTATTTTAGTTTAGTTTTAGGTTTAGGTTTAGGTTTATGTTTATTTTATAGTTTAATTTTATTTTTTATGTTTAGGTTTTATTTTTTATTTTTAGGTTTATGTTTAAATTTTTATTTTATTTTTTAGGTTTAGGTTTAAGGATTTTATTTTTGGTTTATTTTTTTGGTTTTATTTTTTTAGTTTAGGTTTAGGTTTATTTTAGTTTATTTTATTTTATTTAGGGTTTAGCTTTAGGTTTAGGTTTTAGTTTAGGTTTTTCTTCTATTTTATTATTTTATTTTATTTTTTTCAGGTTTTTTTAGGTTTAATTTAGTTTAGATTTAGGTTTTTAGCTTTTTTTAGGTTTAGGGTTTAGGGTTTAGTTTAGTTAGGGTTTAGGTTTAGGGTTTAGTGTTTAGGGTTTAGAATTTAGAGTTTAGGGTTTAGGTTTAGGGTTTACGATTTAAGGTTTAGGGTTTTAGGGTTTAGGGTTTAGGGTTTAGGGTTTAGGGTTTAGGGTTTAATGTTTAGGGTTTTTAAGATTTATGATTTAGGGTCTATGGTTTAGGTTTTAGGTAGGGTTTTTTAGTTTAGGGTTTATTTTTTTAATAGAACAAATTCAAATTCAACATTTCTTTTTTCAATTTCATCAACAAAGTAACACACAAGTTTTCAAAGGTCGACAACACATATTAAAATGAGTGCATAGAAAATCAAAACCCTAGATAACTAGGATCATCTCTACTATAAAGACAGTTTAAGTAGTCGGATCACTCATTCTTTAGTTTTCAGTTCCCATCAAACAAACGACCTCTTGAGTAGCGGATCCACCATCATATCTGTTCTCTCCCTCACCACCACTATTTGTAAACTCCATCCCTCCTCCTTCTTCCAACCACCACTACTCCAACCACCACCTTCATTTCCCCTCAAATCCCCACCACCCTTTTGACCATCTCGCCATTGCCTCCACTTAATCTAGACTAAGCCTTATTGATAGTGATGTTCATTTATCAAGGTTTTATTCTTAGGGTTTAGGTTTAGGTTTAGGTTTATAGGTTTAGGGTTTTGGTTTATTTTTTAATTTATTTAGTTACTTTAAGTTTAGGTTTAAGTTTTAGGGTTTAAGTTTTAGGGTTTAGTGTTAGGGCTTAGGGTATAGGGTTTAAGGTTTAAGGTTTAAGGTTTAGGGTGTAGGGTTTAGGGTTTAGAGTTTAGGGTTTTAGGGTTTAGGGTTTAGGATTACATTTTAGGGTTTAGGATTTAGGGTTTTTTTAGGGTTTAGGGTTTTTTTAGGGTTTAGGGTTTAGGGTTTAGGTATAGTGTTCAGGTTTTTATTTAGGGCTTAGATTCTTTAGTTTTTTTTTAATAGAGAATAAATTCAGATCCAACATTTCTTCTTTTCAATTTCATCAACCAAGTAACACACCAAGTTTTCTAAGACACAAGCAATGACATAGATATGAGGTAGAGCAAATAAAACCTTGGATAACTAAAACCTTCTCTACTATAAAGAGACAATTTCATATGTATTATGGTTCTTAGTTTCTAGTTCCCATCAGAACCACCTCATCCTCTTGAGTAGCAGGATCCACCATCATATCCCTAATCTCTCCCTCACGCCACCACTGTTCTCCATCCTTTCCATAACCACCAGCTCCAACCACCTTATCCATAGCACCTCGGATCTCCCACCACCATTATGATAATTTGCCTCTTCACCTCCAAGATCTAGTGATTAGTGTTCCTCTTGTCAAGGTTCTTATTCTTAGGGTTTAGATTTAGGTTTTTTTGCTTTATTAGGTTTTAGGGTTTAATTTACTTTTAAATTTATTTAGTTACTTTAGGTTTAGAGTTTAGGGCTTTTGGTTTAGGGTTTAGGGTTAGGGTTTAGGGTTTAGGGTTTAGGGTTTTGAGATTTATGCTTTTAGGGTTTAGGGTTGTAGGTTTAAGTTTGTAGGTTTAGTGTTTATTTTTTGGGGTTTAGGATTAGGGTTTAGGAGGTTTAGTTTTTTTAAATTAAGGTAAGTTTAGGTTTATTTAGTTTATTTTTTTATTTATTTTAGTTTTTTTTTTTATTTTTTTTAAATTTTTTTTAGGTTTGTTTTTTATTTTTATTTAGTTTAGTTTATTTATTTTAACTTTATTTTAGTTTAGGTTTTCAATTTTAGTTTATTTTTTAGGTTTAGGTTTTGGTTCAAGTTTATTTTTTAGTTGAGTTTTATTTTAATTTTTTTTTTAGGTTTAGGTTTTATTTTTTATTTTTAGGTTTTGGTTTTGGTTTTTATTTTATTTTTTTTTAGGTTTAGGTTTTAGGTTTTTATTTTAGGTTTATTTTTAGCTTTTATTTTTTAGTTTTGGTATATGTTTACTTTTAATTTATTATATTTTATTTAGTTTTAGTTTAGGCATAGTTTATTTTAGGCTTAGGTTTAGGTTTTATTTCTTTTAGTTTAGTTTATTTTAGTTTTGATTTAGGCTTATTTTATTTTGTTTAGTTTATTTTTTTTTTAGGTTTAGGTGTTTATTTTAGTTTCGAGTTTAGGTTTTATTGTTTATTAATTTTTGGGTTTTATTTTTAGGTTTATTTTTTAGGTTTAGGTTTTAATTTAGTTTTTATTTTATTTTTATTTATGTTTAGTTTATATTTTATTATTATTTTATTTTTTTGTTTAGTTTAGCTTTTCTTTATTTTATTTTAGTTTTTTTATTTTTATTTTATTTTATTTTATGTTTATGTTTAGGTTTTTAGGTTTTATTTTATTTTATTTATATTTAGCAGGTTTATTTATTAATTTGATTTTTTAGGTTTTATTTAGTTTAGTTTAGGTTTTCAAGTTTTTATGGTTTAGGGTTTAAGGTTTAGGGTTTAGGGTTTTAGGGTTTATGGTTTTAGGGTTTAGGGTTTAGGGTTAGGGTTTAGGGTTTAGGGTTTAGGTTTAGTGTTTTAGCTTTAGGGTTTAGGGTTTTAGGGTTTTATTTAGGTTAGGGTTAGCTTATGGTTTAGGGTTAGTTTAGAGTTTAGTGTTTAAGGTTTAGGGTTTAGGCTTTAAGGATTAGGGTTTTCAGGGTTTAGTGTTTTATCTTAGGGTTAGGGCTTAGGGTTTAGGGTTTAGGGTTTACAATTTAGGGTTTAGGGTTAGTTTAGGGTTAGGGTTTAAGGTTTATGGTTTTTAGGGTTGTAGGTTTAGGGTTGTATGTTTAGGGTTAGTTTTAGGGTTTAGGGTTTAGGCTTTAGGGTTTAGGATTTAGGTTTAGGGTTTAGGTTTAAGTTTTTTATTAAAATAAATGAGTTTAGGTTTATTTAGTTTATTTCTATTTATTTTGGATTATTTATTTTAATTTTTATTTTTTATTTTAGTTTATTTTTTAGTTTAGGTTTAGTTTATGTTAATTTCTTAGTTTGTTTATTTTATTTATTTTAGGTTTAAGTTTATTTTTATTTTTTTTGGTTTAGTTTAGGTTTTATTTTATTTTTTAGTTTAGGTTTTGGTTTTAATTAGGTTTTGCTTTAGGTTTAGGTTTTTTATTTTTAGTTTATTTTATTTTATTTAATTTAGGGTTTAGGTTTAGATTATTTTAGGTTTAGGTTTAGGTTTTTTTATTTTAGTTTGGGGTTTACGTTTTATTTTTTATATCTTTTTTGGTTTATTTTTTAGGTTTAGGTTTTTATTTAGTCTTTATTTTAGGTTTATTTTGTTTTTATTTTATGTTTAGTTTTTATTTTATTTAGGTATTTTATTTGTAGGTTTATTTTATTTTTACTTTAGTTTAGGTTTTATTTATTTATTTATTTTAGTTTTATTTTTTATTTTATTATATTAGGATTAGGTTTAGGTTTATTTATGTAGGTTTAAGTTTTAGTTTAGGTTTTTATTTTATTTTATTTATTATTTCATTTAGGTTTTGGGTTTTATTTTTTTATTTTTAAGTTTTATTTAGTTTAGGTTTAGGTTTTTAGGTTTTTAGGATTTAGGGTTTTGCATTTAGGGTTTGGGATTTTAAAGTTTTTGGGGTTTAGTGTTTAGGGTTGTAAATTTTATGGATTAGGGTTGAGGGTTTATGGTTTAGGATTTTATGGTTTAGGGTTTAGGGTTTAGGGTTTAGAGTTATATGTTTACAGTTTATGATTTTTTTTTAATTTATTTTTAAATTTTTATTTTTCATTTTTTTTCAATTAAGTGTACTGGTAGGTTTAGTTTTATTTAGTTTAATTTTTATTTATTTCTTTATTTGATTTTTTTTATTTTTTATGTTTATTATTATTTTTATTTAGTTTAATTTATTTATTTTAGGTTTATTAATTTTAATTTATTTTTTAGGTATAGGTTTAGGTTTAGATTTATTTTTTAGTTTAGTTTTATTTTTATTTTATTTTTTAGGTTTATGTTTTATATTTTATTTTTAGGTTTAGGTTTAGATTTTTATTTTATTTTTATAGGTTGATGTTTTAAGTTTTTATTTTAGGTTTGTTTTTAGGTATTATTTTTTAGTTTTTATTTTATTTTATTTTATTTTATTTTGTTTTGGTTTAGGTTTAGGTTTAGTTTATTTTAGGTTTAGGTTTTATTTATTTTAGTTTAGTTTAGTTTAGGTTTAGGTTTATTTTATTTTATTTTAGGTTTAGTTTTTTTTAGTTTAGGGTTTAGGTTTTATTTCTTATTTATTTTAGGTTAATTTTTTTTAGGTTTAGGTTTTATTTAGGTTTTATTTTATTTTATTTTAGGTTTATTTTCTTTATTTTAGGTTTAGTTTTATTTTATTTATGTTTTAAATTTTTTAGTTTAGTTTAGGTTTTATTTATTTTATTTTTTTGTTTATTTATTTTTTTTTATTTTTTATTTTTAGATTTAAGTTTAGGTTTAGGTTTTAGTTTATGTTTATATTTTATTTTATTTTTTCATTTTACTTTTGGTTTGGTTTTTTTGTTTATTTTTTTTAGGTTTTATTTAATTCATGTTTAAGTTTTTAGCTTTTAGGGTTTAGGGTTTTGGTTTTAGGTTTTATCTTAGGTTTATCTTTAAGTTTTATGTTTTAGTTTAGGTTTGTTTTTAGTTTATTTTATTTTATTTAGTAGAGTTTATGTTTAGTTTATTTTAGGTTTATGTTTAGGTTTATTTATTTTAGTTTAGTTTATTTTAGTTTAGGTTTAAGTTTATTTTGTTCATTTTATTTTATTTTAGGTTTAGTTTTATTTTTTAGTTTAGAGGTTTATTTTTTATTTATTTTTAGGTTTAATTTTTATGTTTATTTTCTAGGTTTAGGTTTTTGTTTAGTTTTTATTTTATTTTTTTATTAGTTATTTTATTTTATTTTTAGGTTTAGGTTTAGGTTTTAGTTTTGTTTTTTATTTTATTTTGTCATTTTATTTTTTTTAGCTTTAGGATTTATTTATTTATTTTATTTTAGGTTTTATTTAGTTTAGGTTTAGGTTTAGCTTTTAGGTTTTTAGGGTTTAGGGTTTAGGGTTTAGGGTTTTAGGGTTTAGGGTTTTAGGGTTTTGGATTTGGTTTAGGTTTATAGTTTAGGTTTATGGTTTAGTGTTTTGGCTTTAGGGTTTAGAGTTTTTAGGGTTTAAGGTTTAGGGTTTAGGATTTATGGTTTAGGGTTTTAGGTTGGTTTAGGGTTTAAATTTGGTTTAGGTTTAGGTTTAGGGTTTAGTAAGGTTTAAGTTTAGGGTTAGGTTTGGGGCTTAGTTTAGTTTAGGGTTTAGTTTTAGGTTTAGGTTTATGGTTGTAGGCTTAGGGTTAGCTTTAGGGTTTAGGGTTTAGGGTTTAGGGTTTATCGTTTAGGGTTTAGGATTCCTTTTTTTTTTAAATTAAGTAAACCAATAGGTTAGGTTTATTTAGTTTATTTATTATTTATTTTAGTTTATTTTATTTTTTTTTACTTTATTTAATTTAGTTTGTTTATTTTATGTTTATTTATTTTTTAAGTTTTTTATTTTATTTTATTGTTTAGGTTTAGGTTTAGGTTTGTGTTTAGTTTTATTTTTATTTTATTTTTTAGGTTTAGGTTTTATTTTTTATTTTTAGGTTTATGTTTAGATTTTTATTTTTTATTTTTTATTTCTTTGGTTTAGGTTTTAGGTTTCTATTTTAGATTTAATTTTAGGTTTTTTTTAGTTTAGGTATAGGTTTATTTTTAGTTTATTTTATTTTATTTAGTTTAGGGTTTAGGTTTAGGTTTTATTTATTTTAGTTTAGTTTATTTTAGATTAGGTTTATGTTTATTTTAGGTGTAGGTTTTTTATTTTAGTTTAGGGTTTAGGTTTTATTTTTTTTATTTATTTTTAGGTTTTCTTTTAGGTTTATTTTTTAGGTTTAGGATTTTATTTAGTTTTTATTTTATTTATGGTTTTGTGCCACCATCCTTCAAGATCTTTGATGCCATTGGGAGCCAACGATAACACATTGCACACTTTAAAGCCACCTTTTGCAACACTAATGATAGCAATGAACTCCTCTTTCCTTTTAGTTTTTGATCTATCGTGTTGCATTTTATTGAGTGCATGGCTTGCAATGGTTTGATGAAGACTTTTGCTGAGTTGGAGCACCTCTTCATCAAGAGGTTTGCTGAAGCTCAGTAGAGGGTGATTGTAGGTGAGATCATTGTAGAGAAGCAAAAACTCAATGAGTTCCTTGATGATTATATTCTCAGGTGGCACAACCTAAGCATGAAATGCGAACCACAGCTGTCTGAACAGCATGCCATTGAGATTCTTCTCAAGAATATCCATGGCCCAGTCGCCTTCATGCCTAAGGACCTTACCATCAAAACATTTGAGAAATTAATCAACAAGGCGGTTAGCCTATAAGAGAAAGCTAAACCTTTTCCAACCAATCATCTAGGCCAAAGGTGCAGAAGGTGTTTGAGAAGAAGCTAGGGATAATTGTGTCAATGGATTGAGGGAAGCAACCAGCCAGAGTTCAGTATGAGAGACTATGAGCTCAGCAACAGTATTCATATCCATCACCAGGTAGCTACTTTCCACCTACTCTTGTCGATAGATTGAACAAGCCATAATCTAGGAAAATCTTTAAGAATCTGTTAAACAAACTTGACTTTCAATTACCAAAGCCTAAGAGGCCAGAGAAAGTGGGCAAGAGCGATCATCCTAGCTATTTCCCCTACCAACACATGTTAGGCCATGTCTTTGAGGATTGTATCACTTTTAAGGACTAGCATGAGCATAGCTACATTTTGAGAGCCATAGTTATCCCTAAAGAATACTTATTAAAAAAACCATCCAATTCTATTACAGTAATCCTTAGGGATACTTGCGATCCTCTTAAGACCAAAGAAGGTTAGTATATCTTCCTATCCTGAACCTCTAAGAAGATTATTTCTAAGATCAAGAAGCTTTCCATCATGTACCTCCACCCAAAAAGAAATTAATGAAGAAAGTCGATTCTACTTATATATTATTTACTTTTGATGCTCTTGATTTTATTCCTATTGAAAGCTCTCCGAGTCTAAATAAAAATAATAGCTCTAATAGTTTCGATCCTTTCCTTTTTGATTTAGAATCAAACTATCCTTCTCTGAATCAATTAGGTTCACATCATAAGATTGACTTCGAGACAACTGACTCTGAGGATCCAATAGGAGAAGTTGTAGGTATGCCTGATGAGAAGGTAGAACATTCGACAAGCTCATCATTCCAAGAAGTCACTGAAGTCAACCTATCAGTGGCAAAGTTCTACCTCCTAGGGTAGCACCTTAGGATAAAGGTAAGCAAGTCATTGGTTTCATTGAGCAGATAGCCCCTCCATAGGATGCTCCACCCATGGATATGCTTGTGGAGGACCAAGCCAGAGTTGATTATAATGTCCTAGCTAACCTTATAAAGTTTCTAGCTAAATTAAGCGTATATGATGCTCTTATCCAAAGAGATGAGAATCACTAATCAAGGCCTTACTTAATCTAGAGATATGCTTAGCTTGGTGACTACTAAAGGAGGCATGTCACTCAAAGGACATCTTAGAGTTACATTCTGATGAGACTTACTCTTAGGGATGACGAGCACAACCCTCTTTACATTATAGTGGATGTTGGTAGATATAAATATCTGAGTTGGTTGACCTAGTGTATCATTCAACATTATGAGTCTAAGAACCCTTGCCTACTTGAGGATCGACATCTCAAACTCCAAAAGAAGGATGATGTTGAGAGGATTCAATGAATAAGGAGAGGGCCTTGTGGTGTTTATTTTGATTTTAGGAAGGGAGGGGGGGGGACACCATGATCATAGGGGGGGTACTTTTGAGGTGATTGGGTACAACATTGGTATGTACTATCTCAAAGATAGAGACATCACCATACAATGGACTAATCACATAATAAAGACTCTAGGCATGATGGGTTAATGAATGTACGATTTTTACCCTACTTTACATTGATGAATAAGGGTTTATATTAAACCAGGTTCTTAAGTTCCTATGGAGGCAAGCCTCCATAGTTAATTACATCTTAGGAAATGAAATTCTAAGAATACTCTTGATTAAAGTAGACAATTATCATCTCCAAAGATTTCAAGGTTAGACTATCAAAGATTGGTTGTATTTGGAAAATCAATTGGGAAAGTTCAAGGAGAAGACTTATTTTTGAATCCAAATGAAATAAGTAGGAAATTCTCATGATACTAGGAAGCCTAGTGAGCATTCCAATCTATCTATGGTTGGGCTTTATAATTTTGAAGTTGAGAGATTTATATATTTTGAGTTGAAATTTAATTAGATTACAAGTTCTTATAATGCACCAACACAAGATTATGGGAATGCCTAAGAGGTGATGATTTATGCTTGTAGCTCAAAGTAAATAGCTACCTTGGATCCTAAATTTAGGGAGCTTTAGTATGAGCTAAAACACGACCTAAATCTAAGTGACAGGTGGACATAAGGGTTTACCTCCTCAAGAGAGAATAAATTGTCCACCTTCTAGACTTATAATCGCCTGGAGTGGCCGCCAGCTAACTCCTCGTACAATTTTAAAATAATGTAGTCCAATCTTGTGAATTGCAAGATAGCTAGGGTAGTTATTTAATTAGAAAGAGATTAAAGTCCTAAACACATTCCCTAAGAGACTAAAGCATGAGTGGTATGAGCATATGACTTAATCTATACATGCAAAATCTTTTTAAATTTTATTTCATTTTAGACACATCATTTTGACAGAGGCTTTAGGATTTCTTATGCCTAAATGCATAATGAAATAGGTTAGGGTCAAATCAATGAAAGAAGGTGTTCTTCACCATAAGGGATGCCCTCATAGGTCAAGCATTCTTTTATATTGCAGGGATGGAGATCCTTCAAGTTCAATAGAAAAAGATTATGCATGCATGATGTGAAACATACAAATATATAGCTAAGGGGTTGCTAAATCTTTTAATTATCTTATTTATATCTTAGGCTTTATGATGAGGTTATGGGATGTTTAAAATTTAGTTATGAGTGATTAGTTGGGTAGAAAAGTTATTTTTTATCCTAATAGCTTAATCATTATCCAAGCACACATTAAAGCATCAATCATTTAAGAAAATATGAAAAAACATCATGTCCTAATACAATGTAAACATAACATCAAACAATTATATAAAAATATCATAAAAGAATAAAAGGTCGGTCTTGGGGTACCAGGTACAACTGAAGAGAAAAGATGGTTTCTCCGAGCTCTACCCTTATACAACCTCAAATATGAAAGAATAATTATTAAATGTTATGGGGGTCTTCTTTCTTCATATCTCCATTTTTGATTTGGTTCCTTTTTTTATTTGGATGGTGCTTGCCTCAAAGGCATCACAGGGAACCCCAATACAAAGCCTTCAGCCCTTTATCATCCTAATCCCCATAGCACTAATCTAATTCCTATTGCAAAATTACATTTATGTGGGAAAAGTAAATCTAACTACACGCAAAATAGAGGTTAGCTAAATATATATAATCCCAAGTAGTTGTATTTATAATTTGGACTTAGCACCCTACACATGGGTAACTAAGCCCTGTCTAACTTGGATTATGCTTAAGGATTTAAGCAACTTGCAAAAGAGCATTCACATTTATTTTTAAGCATCCCTTAATCATAATCCTCTATAGAAAACATGATTAAGCTAATGTTGACCAATCATCTAGTCTATGGAGCATACACCCTAAAATCCAATCTAAAATAATACATCATAAAATAAAATATAGATCACATCATATGCCATCCTAACTTAGAGCTAGAAGTGGTGACTTAATTCTAATGTGTGTATTAAGGCTTGTGTGGTATGTCTTGTTAGGCATTAGTGTTATTTTTTCTAAGTGTAGAAGGATTCAATTTAACATGAAAGGTTGATTTCACTTGAAGTAGTTTAATTGATTTGAGAATTTTAATTTTTTGTTTTCTTTTGTTTCATTTGATTACACTTAACAACTAAGTGTTATAAAGTGAGAAAAAGAGGATTTCTCTCTTTCATCCATACCTTAAGTCACTTTCTATTTCTAAAGTATATTAATTTAATTTAGTTCTTTTAGTGAATGACTTATTAAATGATTTAATTAATCCTAAGTTTAGGTTCACTTTAAATAATCTTATTCAAAATGAAAGGCATCTTAAGATTAATTTAATTGAATTACTACCACATGACATATATTAAATCATTCCTTTCCATCACATGTAACATGCATATGATTTAATCTAAGTGTATCTATACATGAAACATATTTTAGCACACTTAAATGATGAATGTTTGTGTATGTTTAGAATTTATATTTTATTTGATTGAATTATTTAAACATATTAATTTAAAATTTATCCAAATTCTTATACAAAAGGACATAAGAATGAAATTAAATAGGCATGTGCCATTATTAAATCAGGAAGTGAGGTAATTAAATGACCTCCTTGGAGCTAGCTAAAGCATCGTATTCTCGAGATGTCTAGACTATATACCCATTTGCATTCAAACATATGTAAATTCATATACATGAACAGAGGTAGTAAGCTCCAAATCATATGGCTAATTAATTCAACAACTTAGTCAATTATGTATGCATGCAATTTTAATGTAAAATGTGATTTTCATGCACTAATCACATATACATATACATGTACAAACATATAGGCAAGTACATGTCATTGTTAAACCAATGAGGTGAGGTAATCAAATGACCTCCTTGGGGCTAACTAAAGCCTCGTATTCCAGGGATGTCTAGATTATATACTTGCTTTTTATGGACACACATGGATGTATACATAAATGATGGAAAGAAAACCACGCAAATATTGTATATTTTTTTGATTGAATCATTTATATATATGAATTAAAGATCTATCTAAATTCAAATATTGAAATACATAAGATTGAAAAAAAATGGGTACGTGCTCTTGTTGAACCATGAAAATGAGGTAATCAAATGGCCTTCTTGGGGCTAGCTAAAGCCTCGTGTTCCTAGGATGTCCAAACTATATATCCATTACCATTCAATCTTATATAGATCAACAGATGAATAGAGGAAAGAGAACTCAACATTCATACACTTAAGCTATAAGCACATGCATTTCTTATGTATTTATAACTATCATCATAACACATATTATTATTCATTTATAAGCTTTTGAAAAATACATTTGGATTTAATAGTGATAATAGCCACATATATATTAAATTAAATCAACACATGCAAGCTTACATAAAGGAAATCATTTTATTTTACTTGATTTTGAAAGATGGATGCATGAATTCAAATGACATACCAAATTTAACATGATTGGAAGAGGACAATCAAATATAAGCATGTGATTCATTCAACCAAACTAGTTCTTAAGGATAATCAAATCAAATAAGATTATTTAAAGCAAACCAAAGCTTCTTTATTAATTAAGTTTTGATTTGATTTAAAAGGAGAAGAGAAATCATCACTTATTATTTTAAACCCATTTCCACATTAGTGATTTAATTTTAAGGAAATGTAATTAAGTTGATTTTATGGGTTAATTAAGTTGAACCCTTAATTAGATGAATTAATTACCCTTACCTATGTCACCTTAAAGTAATTAACTAAATAATTATGAGCCAACATGATATGCATGGAAAATAAACTTGCAATGATCTAGGAAATAAAATGGGCCTAATGCAATTGGCTCATGATTAATAGTTAGATTAAGGGATTAAGAAATTATTCTTATGGTTTTCCCACATGTGGACTAACCATAATTTCATTAAACTCCTTTAGGTTATTAAACACCAAAGATCTACCCCATGATTTAATTAATTAAGGTCTGATGTGATTATGATTTCAATTTGATTAAGTGATTTAATTAATTTGTTAAATCTTAATTAATTTCATTTAAAAAAAAGGGTGAAATGAACTTGGGAAAGGGGTCCAAACCCTATTCCTTATTTCACTTAAGTTGAACAATGATTAATAAACTTAATTAACCAATTTTATTCATGAGATTAATTAATTTAAAAGTAGTTAAGGTTTAATTAGTCAATTTTCTAATTAAGAGTAATAAATTCCAAGAAAATCATGGGAGGTAGAGGTCATCCCATTAAATTAATCCCACAAAATTTGGCATTAATTGCTAAGTAATTAAACTAAATTTGTAAATTAAACCATAATTAAAATTTTAATTACTTTTCAAAATTAGTTAAGATCATTTTTAATTAATTCTCCTCTAAAATACCTTTAAAATATGTATTTATTTATTTTTTTATTTCTCTATGATTTTTTATTATTTTTAGAAGTGTCAGCCATTAAAAATGATTAAATAAGCCTAATTAAAGACTAATCCTGTTGGAGCCACATGGCGTGCTGACGTGGGACACTTTCCACATGGCATCATAGGATTGGCAACTTAAAACTTATCTAACACAGTGCTGATGTGGCAGTGGCAGAGACACTTTCTTGTCTCATTATCTAAGGTATGGATTAATTCATCCAGCTTAATAGATTAAAGATAGATCATCATATCTAATCATGACATCTATTCCAATCGAATGGATGATGCATGGTTTAACGTCACATGAGTGAGGGAGAATGGAGTTCATTCACCATTGCTCACTTGATCCAAGCTTACCCTAGCTTGAATCAACTCCAAAAAGATCTCACACATTCTTAACATCGATCAGAGGGGATCCAACGGTCAAGATCACAAGAGATGTATGTTTTCTTCAAAAAGCTCCAACCCATTTTCTTTCTAAGGATCAGTTTTGGAAGCAAACCTCATCGAAGCTCACGATCGATAGCTAAAATGATTGAGGAAGCTTCATCTAGTGGAGATGAAGCCATGTTGACCAGCATTTGGATTAATTCCTTGATGTTCACATGGAAGGTCATGAATTGATGATTTGGAGCTCAGCTTTGATCGAAGTCCCACCTTCGGTGCTTGGGAAGCTTGGGAGATGATTTGTTCTTGTTGGACAAGGCCTTGGGAAGGTTTGTGAAAAGTTAATTTAAGTTTGATGGATAAATGGGGAAGTTAGGTCAGAAATGGGAGTGTCCTATTTTGGGAAGGATGGGAATTGCATTTTTCGATCGATGAATGAGCTTGGGAGCTTAAGGAATGGCTATAGTAGCTAGTCTTGGGTAACTAGAGCTAAGAAGAATGATTTTTGTGTGTGTTTGAGTGGAAATAAGGGGGTTTGTACCCCCTTTATCTTGATGGGATGGTGGGTTCAGGTTTGGCTTCTAGTGGTCATCCGACCATCTCAAGGAGTTGTGGGTGACAGAGAGGAGGTGAGTTGGCTCGGCATGGTTGGTTGAAAGCATGAAGGTGGCAGCCAAGGAGGAATCTTGCGTGTGTTATGGGTTTCAAATGATTTAATGGGGAGGGTGAAGTGATCTCACCACCCATGGGTCATGTCCAACCTAACCACCCCTTGGGTTAGGTTAGGTAGTGTCTTATGTGCTTAAGTGGACCATTGGGAGAGTACCAAGTGGCCAAGGAATGAAAATGTTCACTTACATGGGTGATTTGTCTCATGTGATGCCCTTGACCCAAGGGTATAATGATTATTTGGCATTGGATTTGATTTGGCTAGATTTGAAATGAGCTAAAGTGGGTTAGCCAAATTTCAAGTCAATTGGAGTTGATTTGGTTAGGTTTGGCTCAATTTGACTCATTTAGGTCAAATTGGGTTGTTGGTCAAGTTTACCAATTGGTCAAATTAGGTCAAACCATAGGTTGGGTCAAGTTTATATGATCATTTGGGATATTTTGGTTCAATTGGTTTGGCTTAGTTTGGCTTATATTTGATTCGGGCTCATTTGAATTCATTTGGGTCAAATGGGTTAAGTTGTCCAATTTGACCAAATTGGCCAAATTGGCTTGGGTTGGGTTTTTGTTTTGGTTTAGTTGACCAATTGATGATGATTGTAGGCTTTGGTTTCAATTAATTTGGATTTGGTTTTGCTTTAGGCAAACTTGAACCTTTAGGTCAATTTGGGCTAGTAGGTCAATTGGGTTCAATTGGGTCAATCATGGCTTTGGTCAAGTTCAACAATCAATTTGGAATAAACTTGAGTCATTGGTTGCAATCAATTTGGTTATATTTTTTATTTGACCCAATTTGATCTTTTAGGAATTTGGGTCAACTTGTCAAGAGGCCAATTGGGTTTGGTTTGACTCAATTGAAGGTCAAGTCATATTCAAATATTGATTTTTTATTTGGTATGAATCATTGGTTTCAAGGGATTTGGCTTAGGTTACAATTTAGCTAGCTTGGGTTCATATGGGTTAAGGGGTTGACTTAGTCAAATGATCAAGTTGACTTGGTTTGACCCAATTTGGGATAATTAATCAACTTAGGGTGATCAATAATCATGATGAGAAGTTTTGATGGGCTTGGTTCAATCCAATTTGGGTAGGATTAAAACTTGGCTCAAATAGGTCAAATTGCCCACTTTGGGTCAAGTGGACCAATTGGGTTTAGTTAGCTTGATTTTGGGTTGAGTTTGATTTAGTTGAGTTTATATATGGATTTGGGATTGATATATAAATTCAATTACAATTAGTTTGGGTTCAAATGGGTTTTGGTTCATTTGAACATTTCAAGTCAAAAGGGTTAAGTTGGGTTTGACTCGGGTTAATTTTGGTTTGGCTTGATGATTGTAGATTTTATTTATATTTGTGAATATGATTGAAGGTATGATTGATTCATGAGAAAAAATAAATTGAATTTGGGATTTGGAATGATGGAATTTGGCTAAGTCCATGGAGTTGGGTCATGTGGCTTAGGTTTGGATATTGATTTGGTTTGATTTATTTTTGATGATTTAAATGTATATTTCATTTAATTTTGTAAGATGATTGAAAATATGATTGATTTGTGAGAAAAAATTTGAGTTTGATTTGATTTGGATTAATATTTGGCTAAGTCCATGGGATAGGTCATATGGCTTAGGAAGGGTTTTGATTTATTTTGATTTAGTTTGATTTAATTTTCATCATTTGAATGTAGATTTGATTTATATTTTGGAAGATGGTTGAAGATATAAATTGATTATGAGAAAATCAATTGATTTTGGATTGATTTAAGATTTGGCTAAGTCCATGGGATAGGTCATATGGCTTAGGAAGGGTTTCAAGTTTGGATTTGATCATGGGCTTCAATCATTTGGTTTTGAAATTTAGGCTTTGGATTTGGAATTTGTTGTTTTATTGAACTTGAGGTTTAGTTTGAGAAGGTGAACATGGATTGGATTTGGGTTGTAGGGTAGGTGGATTATCCTAATCCCTAAGGCATAACTAATCTATGGTTAACCCTTCTAAGTCTTTAGGCTTAGGTTAAGTGTTTACAATTGTTAGAAGTGTCTTATTACTGAAGTCTTAGTGTCTAGAATAATCTAAGTCTAAGATGGGAAGATTGATTGCACTCAAAGTGAGGTCAAGCCTTAGGCTCCATAGTGTTGCCCTTGGATAGATGATTGGAAGAAGAAGCCAAGTTTCACATTATAGACTGGATACATCTTTCAATACTTTGCTTGGGAAACCATGGATACATGAGAACAACATAGTTCCATCCTTTCTACATTAGTGTATGAAGTTTTTGAGAGGTGGGATTGTTTATTGTGTCAAAGGAGATCTCAAGCCATTTTACAGTTCAGAGGTTGGCATATATGAGGATGTGGCACTTCTCCCTCAAAATCAACAAGTCTATTCTCATAAACTTGGCCAAAGTTTAAAAATAAAAGAAAAAATAGAAAGAAAAAGAAAAGAAAAGAAAAGAAAAGAAAATGAAAAAAAGAAAATAAAAGGCGAAAATAGACTTGGAGGAGGAAGTGGAGCGACATTATATTCCACCCACAGTTCATTACTCATTCAAACATATGGATGGGATGACCTTACCTCCACCGTAGAGAAAGAGGCAGTTAGGAGGGGTGAAAACCTCTTTGGCCACTAATAGAAGATGTCTATCCGGTGAGTACACCTCTTATCCATATAGACTTTGAATCTAGTTCATAGATGAGTCTTATATGGTTAGCACACTAGAACTCTACTCACTAGTAGATTCCCTTGAGGTGACACTTGGGCGGATAGTGATGAAGTAGGGCTCCAAAGCAAAGCAAAAGTGTATCCAATTCTATATGTGAAATAGTTAGGAATCAGTTGGGAACCTTAGCTCTAACCCCACTTTCTTCTCAAAAAGCTAAGGGTTTGGTAGTTAAGGAAGCCCCTAAGTCATCCATAAGTGTGAAGACTTAGAGGTTCTTTCTGGTAGCATCATTCTCAAGTCAAGAAGTTGATGTAGAACTTTAGGATGATTCATATAAAGATTTAATAAAATTACCTTTTGATTAGTACTTGTCTTCTATTCATAATTTAACAAAGAAAGGGTTAATCCCACATACTTGGTCAAAGCATAGGTCAGACTACTTCAAAAGAATATGGAAGAACAAATGCAAAATCTCTCCATCAAGACAGAGACTAGGATTCGGTATAGTGGGTCCAATCGATGATGATGATTACTGCTTAGTCATCACCAATCATTTAGAATATGATAGGTTCTTTTCAATCACATTAACTGATATGAGGAGCTGTGCTTAAAAACTTTAGATGATCTAGATGATTTTAAAGTCAAAGATGCATCACTAAAGTTTAAAGAACAGATCAAGTAAACCATTGACAAGCTCAAGGAAATCAACTTAAGAACTGAAGAAGATCCATGCCCGACATACATCAGTTCTTTATTAAATGAAATTGAAACTAATGACTTAGTTATGCTATTGATTGAGTTTAAGGAATGCTTTGCATGGAGTTATGAAGATATGCTTGGATTGGCTCGACTTAGCAATCCATAAGTAAAAGAACTACTTGCTAACCTTATCAAGCAAGCTCAGATGCATGTGATTAGACATAGAATAATAAGTTTTATGAAGTCAAGCGATCAATGATGGCTTCATCTCAAAAGATACCATACATGGTTGCTCGATTAAGAAAAAGAATGGCCAAATTCACATATTCTTTGATTTTAGAGATTTTAATAAGGCATGTCCAAAAGATGAATATTCACTACCAATCCTAGAGCTGATGGTGGACATTACCTCATCTCATGTAATTTTCTCTTTCATGGATGGCTCATCTGGATATAACCAAATAAAGATGGAAACTGAAGATGAAAGAAACACTACTTTTAAAACCCAATATCGTCCTTGGATAAGATGCTACAAGGGTATGCTGACAATGATCGCCTGGATGTTTCCAACTCTATCATCTTTTGGCTGGTAGTGCTATATGTAATTGTAACCCTTGACCTGAAGTTTGGATGCTTTCATATAGTGTTGCTCCTTGACGATTATGGCGAGAGAGCTTTTTTCTTTATCTTATTAGTTTATCGATCTTACTCTTTATGCTTGATTAATTATTTGATTATCTATACTCATCCCTTTAAAGCATGTTCTTGGATCTTTTATAGGTTGAGATACTATTGATGGTGGATCGTCGATTTCAAAAGAAATAAAGTTTGATCGCTTACATGGACTTTCTTTTGTGGATTCTTGTTTCTATTTTATTTTGTTTGCTTTCCTTAACTATTGTATTAGTTAAGCTTATCTCTTCAAGACTTTGTAGCTTTTGTGCATTAGTAGAGATTTGCCTCTAAGGACTTTGTACCTTTTTTTTGTGGCAATAAAATTTCCTAATTTCCAAACAAAAAATCATAAACCCTAAACCTAAAACCTAAATAAACCAAACCATAAACCCTAAAACCAACCCAAACCCACAAGCCCTAAAACCTATAACCTAAACCTTAAACCTAAACCCCAAACCTCAACCCTAAATACTAAACATTAAACCCCAAACCTTAAACACTAAACTCTACTAAAACCTAAAATCCAAACTAAACTAAATAAAACCTAAAATAAACAAATAAATAAACTGAAATAAAATAAAATAATATAAACCTAAACTAAAACCTTAAGAAACAACCTAAATCTAAAAATAAAAAAAATAAAAAAATAATAACTATACTAAAATAAAATAAATAAAAACCTAAATTAAACTAAAAAATAAAATAAACCTAAAAATAAAAAACCTAAATAAAATAAAAACTAAATGTAAAATGAAAATAAAATAAACTAAAAATAAAATAAAATATAAACCAAATAAAAACCTAAACCCAAAAATAAACCAATAAATAAATAAATAAATAAAACTAAACCAAAACAAAAAACAAAAAAAATCTAAACCTAAAATAAACAGAATAAAATAAACCTAAACCAAAACTAAAGTAAATAAAACCTAAACCAAAACCTAAAAGAAACTAATCCTAAACCCTAAATTAAATAAAAAAATAAACTAAAAATAAATATAAATCTAAACAAAAAATAATACCTAAAAATAAACTTAAAATAAAAACCTAAAACCTAAACATAAAAAAAAAACATAAACCTAAACCTAAAATAGAAAATATAGCCTAAACATTAAAAGTAAACCTAAACCTAAACATAAAAATAAAATAAAATAAATAAACATAAAATAAATAAACTAAAGTAATTAAAATAAAATAAACCTAAATAAAATAAAAATAAAATAAACTAAAATAAATAAAATAAACTAGATAAATAAGCGTAAACTACTTGTTTACTTAATTTAAAATTTATTAAAATAAAAAATAAATAAAACAAATAAAACCCTAAACCTAAAACTGATGCTAAACCCCCAAAACCCAAAAATCCTAACCAGAAACTAGGCCCAAACCTAAAATCCACAAACCAGAACCCCAACCTTAGCCCTAACTCATAACCTAAACCCTAAACTAAACCTAAAACCTAAAATTTAAACATAAACTAAATAAATTCTATAAAATAAAATAAATAAATAAAAACAAAATTAAATAATAAAATGAAAGAAAAATAAACTAAAACCTAAACTAAACCTAAAAGAGATAATAAAATAAAAATAAAACTATTGAAAAAATAAAATAAATAAAAACTAAACTAAACTAAAAAATTAAGAACCTAATTAAAATAAAAACTAAAGCTAAAATAAAAATATAAGGCTAAAATAAAATAAAATAAAAAACTAAATAAAAACTAAACTTAAAAAATAAACCTAAAATAAAACCAAAATAAATAAAAATAAAACCTAACTTCCTAAACTAAATAATAAACTAAAGTAAGCCACCAACTAAAAATAAAACCACAAAATAAACCTAAAATAAATCTAAACCTACAATAAATAAAATAAAACCTACTACCTAAAATAAAAAATTAAACCAAAAATAAAATAAAATAACTCAAAATAATCCTAAAAACCTAAAAATAAACTAAAAAACCCTAAACCAAAATAAAAACCTCAAATAAATAAACTAAACTAATAAAATAAAATGTTAAATAAATAAATAAAAGATAAATAATAAAATTTAAACAATTAACCTAAAACTTTGTTGGTTTGCTTAATATAAAAATGTAATTAAAATTAATGAAAACCTACCCCAGGCACCACTACACTTCCTACTCTAAACCCTAACTCTTATCCTACCATACCATAAACTACCCCAAACAAACCTCACTAAACTAGACCTGCCCTAAGCCTAGGCCAAACTACCTAAACAACACAAAAGATAAAACAAAATAAAATAAATAAATAAACCCACAAACCTAAATGAAATAAATAAAACCTAAATCAAATAAATAATAAAATAAAATAAAATAAATAAACATAAACTAAACACTAAACTGGGTTGCTTAATTTAAAAATAATCCTTAGCCACAAAATCATAAACCTCACCCTAAAACCTAAAACCTTGACCAAATATAAACCCTAAACTCTAAATCCTAAACCATATAACCTACAACCCTAAACCCCAAACCCTTAACCCTAAATCCTAAATCTTAAACCCCAAACCATAAATCCAAAACCCTAAAAACCTAAAAACCTAAACCTGAACTAAATAAAATCTAAAAATAAAATAAATAAATAAGCCTAAACCTAAATAAAATAAAATAAAATAACTAAAATATAATAAAAACCTAAAATAAAACTTTAACCTAAACCAAAACATAAACCTAACAAAAATAAAATATAAAAACTAAAATCAAATCAAATAAATAAAAACCTAAACAAAACTAAGAAAATAAAATAAACCTAAAAATAAAATACCTAAATAAAATAAAAACTAAACATAAAATAAAAATAAAATAAACATAAAATAAAATAAAACCTAAAATAAATAAAACATAAACTAAATAAACTAAACTGAGTTTATAATTTAAAAATAATCCACACCCTAAACATAAACTACACTAAAACCTAAACTTGCAGTGAAATATAAACCCTAAACTCACAAATCCAACCATATAACCTATAGCCTAAACAATAAACCCAAATCCTAAATCTTAAATAAATTAAACCAATTAAAAACACAAAACCTAAACTAAAATAAATAAAATCTAAAAATAAAATAAATAAATAAGCCTAAACCTAAATAAAATAAAATAAAATAAGTAAAATATAATAAAAACCTAAAATAAAACCTTAACCTAAACCAAAACATAAAGCTAACAAAAATAAAATATAAAAACTAAAATCAAATCAAATAAATAAAAACCTAAAATAAAACTAAGAAAATAAAATAAACTAAAAAAAATAAAATACCTAAATAAAATACTAAACATAAAATAAAATAAAATAAACATAAAATAAAATAAAACTAAAAATATAAAACATAAACTAAATAAACTAAACATACCAATTTACTTAATTTAAAAATAATAAAAATCAACTAGCTGACCTACACACCTCAAAACCTACCATAAACCCTACTCAAATCCAATCATAACCTGACCCTAAACCCCAACCATGACCTAAAATCTATCTTACCCCAGACCATACCCCAAAACCCCAAAAACCTAAAACTAAACTAAATAATCTAAAAATAAAATGATAAATAAGCTAAACCTAAATAAAATAAAATAAATTAAATATAATAAATAACATAAACCTAAACCAAACATAAAACAAAAAATAAAAAAAATTAAAATCAAATCAAATAAAAAACTAAACAAAACTAAGAATAAAATAAATAAAAAATAAAATGCCTAAATAAAATAAAAATAAACTAAAATAAAATAAAATAAACTAAAAAACTAAAATAAAAATAAAATAAATAAATAAAACCTAAAATTTAACCTAATGAATTAAACTACCACTAAATAAAATAAAATGTAAAATTAAATCTACCTATAAATTCATACCTAAAAACACCTAAAATAAAAACCTAAAACCTAAACCTTAAAAAATAGAATAAAAACCTAAACTTGAACCAAAAAATTAAAAATAAATACTAAACCTATAAAATAAAATAAAAATAAAACTATACTAAAAATTAAACCTAAACCTAAAAAGTAAACTTAATTAAACAAACCTAAAATAAATAAACAAAAATAAATAAAAATAAAAATAAACCTAAATAAAAATAAAAAATAAACCTAAATACTTAAAAACCTAGACCTAAACTAAATAAAACCTAAAAATAAAATAAATAAAAAAACCTAAACTTAGATAGTATAGAAAAATAAAATAAAATAAAAACCGTAACAAAAACTTAAACCTAAACCTAAACGTAAACCTAAAATAAAATAGTCTAATAAAAATAAACAAAAATAAAATAAATAATTTCGTAAACTAAACTAAATAGTAAAATAAACCTAAATAAAATAAAAAACTAAATGTAAAATAAAAAAACAAAATTAAAATTTACCAAAAATAAAATAAAATAAAAAATTAAATAAAACTAAAACCAAAATTAATCTAAAAATAAATAAAAATAAAGCTAACCTTAAAACAAAAAATTTAAACCTAAAATAAAATTAAATAAACAAATAAAATAACCTAAACATACTAAAATACTAAATAAAAAAAATAAATAAAACTAGCGTAAACACTAAATAAACTAAACCTAAACTTAAACCTAAACTAAATATAATAAAATAAACTAAAAGTAAACCTAAACCTAAAACTAAAAATAAGCATTAAAAAGAAACCTAAAATAAAAACCTAAACCTAAAAATAAAATAAAACCTAAAACTAAAAAAATAAATCTGGCTTTAAAAATATAATAAAATTAAACTCGACTAAAAATAAACCTAAATGAGAAATAAATTAAAATAAAACCTAAAATAAAACAAAAATAAATCAAAAAACCCTAACCTAAACCAAAATTCTAAACCCTAAATCATAAACATTCAACCCTAAAAAACACTAAACAAACCTTAACTATGAATCTAAACTAAAAATAAATAAAATACTGGCCTAAATAAAATAAAATAAATAAAATAAATACAAACCTAAAACTATAAATAACCCTAAACTATAAACATAAACCTAAATATAAAATAAAATAAAAAATAAAAAGTAAAATAAAATAAAATAAATAAAAACATAAACCAAACTAAAAAAAATAAACCTAAAAATAAAAAACCTAAATAAAATAAAAATTAAACATAAAATAAAAATAAAATAAACCTAAAATAAAATAAAATTAAAACTAAATAAAATCATAAACATAAAAAATAAACCTAAAAATAAAAAAAATAAAACATAAAGCTAAAGTAAACAAAATAAAATAAACCTTTACCTTAACCTAAAATAAACTAAACCTAAACAAACTAAATATAATAAAATAAACTAAAAATAAACCTAAACCTAAACTAAAAAATAATCCCTAAAAAACCTAAAATAAAAACCTAAAACCTAAACCTAGGAAAATAAAATAAATACCCAAACTTGAACCTAAAAATAAAAAAAATAAAAACTAAACCTAAAAAAGAAAAAAAAATAAACAAAAAATTGAACTTAAACCTAAACCTAAAAAGTAAACTTAATTAATCAAACTTAAAATAAATAAATAAAACTAAATAAAATAAAAATAAACCTAAATATAAATAAAAATAAATAAAACCTAAAACCTACACTAAATAAATAAAACCTAAAAATAAAATAAATAAGTAAACCTAAACTTAATTAATATAGAAAAATAAAATAAAATAAAAACCTAAACTAAAACTTAAACCTAAACCTAAACCTAAAAATAAAATAAAATAAACTAATAAAAATTATCTAAAATAAAATAAATAATAACATAAGCTAAACTAAAAAGTTAAATGAACCTAAATAAAATAAAAACTAAACATAAAATAAACAAAAAATTAAAATGAACTTTAAATAAAACTTAAACCTAAAAAATAAACCTAAAAATAAAATCTAAAAATTAATAAAAAGAAAAAAACTTAACAAAAAAAACCAAAATAATAAAATATAATAAATGTAGACATAAAAAAAAATAAACTAAACTAAAACAAATAAAACCTAAACCTAAACCTAAAATAAACTAAACTTAACTTAAACCTAAACTAAATAAAATAAAATAAACTAAAATTAAACCTAAACCTAAACTAAAAAATAAAACCTAAAATAGAAACCTAAAATTAAAACCTAAACCTAAAAAAAATAAAATAGAAACCTAAACTAAAAAAAAAACACGAACCTAAAAATATAATAAAATAAAACTCAACTAAAAAATAAACCTAAATCTAAACCTAAACCTAAGAAATAAACTAAAATAAAAAACCTAAAGTAAAACAAATAAATTTAAAATAAATCAAAAAACCCTAATCCTAAACCCTAAATTCTAAAACCCTAAACTTTCTGCCCTAAACCTAAAACCACAAACTAAACAAAACCTAAAACCTAAACTTAAATTAAATGAAATCTAAAACTATAAATAAATAAAGCTAAAATAAAATAAAATAAAATAAACCTAAACTAACTTAAACTTAAACCTAAAAAAAACCAAACCTAAACAAAATAAAATAAAATAAAATGCTAAATAAAATAAAATAAATAAATGAAGCCTAAATAAACTAAAAATAAAATAAACCTAAAATAAAATATAAATAATAAAAAACTAAGTAAATACAAAACAAATCTAAAATAAAATAAAATAAAAAACTAAGAACGTAAACTTTGAAAATAATCCTTAAACTAAAACCTAAAAAACCTAAAGACAAAATAACCAAAATAAAATAAAACTAAACCTAAACTAAAATAAACTAAACAAAAATAAATAAAACCTAAACCTAATCCTAAAATAAACTAAACCTAAATGCTATAATAAAATAAATAAAATAAACCTAAACCTAAACTAAAAATAATACCTAAAAATAAATCAAAATAAAACCTAAAACATAAACCTAAAAAATAAACAAAACCAAAACCTAGACCTAAAATAAAAAAATATAACCTAAACCTAAAAAATAAAATAAAAATAAAACTAAACTAAAAAATAAACCTAAACCTAAACTTAAACCTAAAAAATCAACTAATGTAAATAAACCTAAAATAAACAAACTAAACTAATTAAAAATAAAAATCAACCTAAATAAAATTAAAAATTAATCCTTGAAACCTAAAACCTAAACTAAATAAAACCTATAAATAAAAAAATAAATAAACCTAAACGTAAATAAAATAAAAAGCTAAACTTAAAAATAAACATAAACCTAAAATTAAAATAAAATAAAATAATAAAAATAAACTAAAAATAAATAAATAATAACTTAAACTAAACTAAAAAGTAAAATAAACCAAAATAAAATAAAAACTAAACATAAAATAAAAAAAAGTATAATTAACCTAAACTAAAAAACTAAATAAAACCTAAACCTAAAAAATAAACCTTCAAATAAATAAAAAAAATAAAACCTAAACCCTAAACAAAAAATAAAACCTAAACCTAAAATAAAACTAAAATAAACAAAATAAAATAAACCTAAACATAAACAAAATAAACTAAACTAAAATAAATAAACTAAACTAAAACTAGTAAATAAAATAAAATAAACTATAATTAAACCTAAACTTCTAAAAGAAAACCTAAAAGAACCCAAAATAAAACCTAAACCTAAAAAGATAAAATAAAACCTAAACCTAAAAAATAAAAAAAACTAAAACCTAAACTAAAAAATATGTAAAATATAACTCTAAAATAAACATAACTAAAACCTAGAAATAAACTAGATAAAAAAACTAAGTAAAGATAAAATAAACCTAAACTAAATAAAATAAAATATAAACATAAATAAATAAAGAAAATAAATAAAGAAGCTAAATAAACATAAACCAGGTTTTGGTTTATAAAACCCTAAACCACTAAATCCTAAATCCTGTAAACCCTAAACCCTATACTAAACTAAACCTAAACCATAAACCCAAAACTAACCTGGACCCAAACCTAACCTGACCAAAATCCTAAAAACCTAAACTGACCTGACCCAACTAACCACAAAGTGACCTAAACCTTAAAACCATAAACCCCAGGATTCCTAAAGACTAAAGCCTGATGCCTAAAACGCTAAATCTAAACAAATGACCCTAAACCCCAAGTAAATAAACAACCCTAAACATATAAACACTAAAAACCCAAACCCACTAAACCCTAAAATCCTAAAATATTAAAGCAAACCCTAACCTAACACTAAACAATTACCCCTAAAGCATAAAACTTAAAATCCTAAACCATAAACTTTAAACCTTAAACCCTAAATGCTAAACCTTAACCCTAAACCCCAAACCCAAAGGAAAAAAATCCAAGGAATCTGTTGGAGATAAAATCAGATATAAATTCTTTGATTATAGAATGACTTTTTCTAAAATACAAAATTATACATATTTTTGTTTATTTTGAAGTATGATATTTAAATATTGTGATATAATTTATATATAATCATACATATGTTAGTTTTCATATAACCTTAAAATTAAATTAAATATTTAATTATATTAAGTATATAGACTAATTACACTTAATAATCATAATTTATTATCATTTATTTTTTTGATAATTCAAATGATATGTATGAAACATATAATAGAATGTTAATTATATATAGATTTATATAAATTAACCTCATTATCATTATTTCAAATAAAGAAAAATAAAATGTTAAGTTGTGTGCAAATTAATTCATGCCAATGAACTCATATAAATTTCTAAGATAGTTTTAATTGCATATAACCTAAATTATTGTATCTTGAGCTTCACATTATCCATTTTGATCTATCTTTAATTCTTCTATTCTTAAAATTTCCTCAAACATATTGTGAGATGTATTGGATATGTAATTAGCAGTTAATTTATCTGAAATGCATAAAACATATATTAGAACATCCAAGCATTCATTTGTTATCATCTAAATTGATTGGTTTGAACATGAGGATCATTAAGCCAATAATCTCCCCCTTTTTGATGATGACAAACTAATGTTGGGTATTGATTTTGATGAAGGTGAAAATTGACCTTTCATCATAGTTTTTGAAGAAAAAAATTTCTTCTTAAAAAAATTTATGCACAAGAGATGAATAATGTTGCTCTGCCTAAATGTATGCATGAAATAAACTTAATACTAAGCAACATTTTACTCTTCTCCCCCATTTGATAATATCAAAAAGTGAGAACAAACTACATATAGTTTTAAAAATTAGAATCTAACATTCCAAATCTCTAAATGTTTTTTTGTAATGGTTTTGTAAAAATATATGCAATTTGTAAATCGATACTAATGCAATTAATATTAACATTACCTTTCAAAACATGATCCCAAATAAAATGATGTCTAATTTCTATATGCTTGGTTCATGAGTGCTGGATAGGATTTATGGTTAAACTAATAACACTAGAATTTTCACACTGAATTAGAATGTGATCTTACTTAATACCAAAATCTTTTAATTATTTTTTAACCAAAGGACCTGAGCAACACAACTACCGACAGCTATTTACTCATCCTCTGTAATGGATAAAGCTATAGAAATTTGTTTCCTAGATGACCATGACACAAGTGTGTGCCTGATGTGCTTTTTCTATCTACTTTTCATCTAGCAAAATTAGTATCAGAATAAGCAACCAAATCACATGATAAAGAATTTTTAGGATACCATAAACCTAACATAGTAGTGCCATCAAATACCGAAAGATCAATATTAAATGATATTCTTTAAGTTGGTCTAAAATGAGAACAAAATAAACACCAAACATAATATCACCTACTAGCACAAGGTATAAAAGTGAACTGTCACTCCTATAAAGGTTTTGATCAATAGATTTTCTTAACTCATCTAAATCCAATTTTGTAGATGGGCTCATAGGAGTTTTGCTAGATTTAAATCTTTTCATGTCAAACCTTTCAAGCAATTCATTTGTGTACTTGGTTTGATAGATGAATGTGGCATTTTCTTGTTGCTTCACTTGAAGACCTAAGAAAAAAATAAGTTCTCCCATCATACTCATTTTAAACTCCTTAGAAATCAAAGATGAGAACTCATGGCATAAGGATTCATTTGTACTTCCAAATAATTTATTATTTAAATACACTTGTACCATAATCAAATCATCATCTATGCTCTTAAGGAATAAGGTCATATCTACTCTACCATTTCTAAATCCATGATCTATCAAAAAGTTACTTAACCTATAATACCAAGCACGAGGAACCTATTTTAAACCATATAAGGCTTTCTTTAATTTATACACATGATTTGGCCAATCAAGGCTCTCAATTCTAGGTGGTTTCTCTACAAATACATCTTGTTCAATAAATCCATTAAAAAATGCACTCTTGACATCCATTTGAAAAGTTTTAAATACCTAAAATAAGCATAAGCAAGGGTAACCTAATAGCTTAGTCTTCTATGGGTGCAAAAGATTCTTCAAAATCTATACCCTCAACTTGTGTGTACCCTTGTGCAACTAACTTAGCTTTATTTCTAACAATACAAACTTAATCATCTAGCTTATTCTTAAATACCCATTATGTTCTAATGATATTTTTTTCTTAGGGTCTTAGGACTAATTCTCAAACATCATTTCTCACAAATTGATTCAACTCCTCTTCCATAGCAATAATCCAAAAAATATCTTTTAATACTTCTTCTAAATTTTTAGGTTCAACCTCAGATAAAAATGATGAATGATCTACAACCTTTATACTATGTCTTCAATCTCTTCATCAATCGCTTCATTTATGATGAGATCTATTAAATTTTCATCAAAAATAACATGTATTGATTCTTCTACAATCATTTTTCTCTTATTGAAAACTCTATAAGCTCTACTAGAAAGAGAGTATCCTAAGAAAATACCATCATTTAATTTGCAATCAAACTTACCTAAATGCTTTTTTCCATTATTCAAAATATAGCATTTACATCCAAATACATGAAAGTGTTCAATCTTAGGCTTCTTTTCAAAAAATAATTCATAGGCTGTCTTCTTCAAAATTGGTCTAACATAGATCCTATTCATCATATAACATGTAGTGTTTACTACTTCTGCCCAAAAATATTTTGGCAATTTATACTCATCAAGCATAGATCTACTTAATTCAATTAAAATTCTATTTTTCTTTCTACTACTCCATTTTATTAGTTGTGAGTAGAAAAATTATGTCTAATCCATGTTCATCACAATAATCCTCAAATAATTTATTTTCAAATTCCCCACCATGATCAGTTTGAACCCAATTAATCAAAAGGCCTTGTTCTCTTTGAATACATATAGAAAACTTTCTAAACTAACCAAAAATATCATCCTTTTAAGTTACAAATAAAGCCCAAGTATATCTAGAGAAATCATGAACAATCACAAAAACACAATTTTTACCACCTAAGCTAGTGGTGCTAATTGGATCAAATAAATCCATGTGCAACAATTCTAGAGGTCTAGAAGTAGAAAAATATTTTTACTTTTAAATGAGCTTCTAGATTGCTTACCATGAATACATGCATCACAAACATAGTTTGAAAGAAAATTTAATTTAGGCAATCCAACTACTAAATCAAGTTTAGCAATTTTATTGAGTGTGTGCATGTTAATATGACATAGTCTCTTATGCCATAACCATATATCATAATGAGTGCTAAAATAAAGTAAATTCAAATTAACATCATGAAAATATTTAAATCAATGACATAAATATTTTATGTCTTTCTCCTACTAAGAAAACATTTTCATTATTTTTTATAATATAATATGATGTATGAAATACTACATTCAAACCTTTATCACATAATTGACTAACAGAAATTAAATTATGTTTTATTCCTTCAACTAGAAAAACTTTATCTAAAGTGATAGAACTCTTACTATTAGAACTAATGCCAATGATCTTTCCCTTTGCATTATCTGCATATGTAACAAATCCTCCATCACTTGATTCTAAAGTTGTGAATTTATCTTTATCTCCCATCTTGTGTCTTGAACATGCACTGTCCAAGTACCACATACCTTCTTTGATTTTTCTTTGAAGGCATTCCTACAAAAAAAAATCACATGTTAACTTTTGGAACCCAAACATGTTTGGGTCCACATTTTAAATTTGAAGCAAGATATCTAGCATGTGTGGTTTGTGTAGTGCTTGTACCTTTTGGTACCCATACATAAGATGATTTCTTGGTGTTTTGTGATTTATGTGCATAGCAATCAAATGAAATATGCCCTTTTCTATCATAATAGTTGCATCAAACATTAGTCTTTCATATGGCTTAGCATGATAATTATAAGGTATATGAGTGGGATGTGTATGATGCAAATAATTTTATTAAATGTTTTACTTGATAAAGCATTATAATGAACTTGTGATTTCAAACATAATTCTAATCTTTCTTTAACAAGATATTCTCTCTTTCAAGTTTACATACAAGTAAGGAACAATTTAATAAAGAACTATTTTTTACTTTTAAATTATCACATTCATTTTTAAATCACAAAATTCATATCTAAATTTTTATGTTATTTTTCTAAGGTTTTGTATTTTTTTTTATATTCAATAACTAAATCATTAAAAGCATCATATAATTCATCATAAGATATATCATTACATACCTCTTGAGAATCTAAGTCAAATTCTCCATTTGCCATAAGACATATGTTGACCTCTTCATTGGATGAGCAAGTATGATTCATTTGAATCGGGTTAATAAAGCCTTCTTCTTCTTATGGTACTTTTTTCTCCTTCATATTTTTTCTTCTTTCCACATCAATCTCTTTCTTTTGATTCAACAAGTTAGGACAATCCTCTTTTGTGGCGCTTTACAATGGTAGCAAATGTTCCTTCACCTAGAAATTTCTTAGTTTGAAATTTATAGTTTTTAGATTTTTTTTTTATACCTTTGATTCTTCTTCCTTACAAGTTTTGAAGCCTTTTGGGTAGCATGACCACCTCATCACTATCACTATCCGATCTTGAGGTGTTATGCTCACCACTATCATCAACTTGTAATGCAATGGCTTTTCCTTTCTCCTTCTCCCTTTTTACTGAGTTATCCATCTTATCCCTTTGAGCAATAACATGTTCATATGCTATCAAAGAACCCAAAAGTTGATCAAGTGGATAAGTAGATAAATCCTTAGCTTCACTAATAATTTTTAGCTTCCCATTCTTTTGGAAGAAATCTAAGAATCTTATAGACTAAGTCTTGATTCCCATAGGTTTTTCCCAAGAGAATGCAATGTGTTAATTATTTTCATGAATCTAGTATACATATCAGAAATAGATTCAAAATGAGACATATAAAATAACTCATATTCATGAACAAGTTTGTTTATGTGAGCATCTCTAACTTCACTAATTCCTTCTTAAGTTATAATGAGTTTATCCCATATTTCTTATGTTGTACTTAACATAGAAATTTTCATGTAATCATCAGGTAATAAAACACAATTTAAAGTATTACAAGCCCAAGCATTTAATTCATCAAGTTCTCTTTCAGCTATAGTCCATTCTTCAAGAGGTTTTTCTACTTTAATGCCATTTACTTCTACTGTGGGTGTATGATATTGATGTGTCGACATACACCACATGCGTGCATCTTGACCTCTTAAAAATGTACTAATTCTATTTTTCCAGTAATCAAATGGTACACTATCTAAAAGTGGAAGAGTATGAGTGGATTGTCCCTCTGGTAGTGAACCCTTTGGAAAACCTTATGCCATAGTGAAAAGATCTACTTTTAGATGTTAAGCCAATAAAAGAGCCTAGGCTCTGATACTGATTGCGAGTAGAAAATTAAAAATTTTAAAAGTTAAATCTTAAATTTTAAGTTTTAGTAGAAAATTAATTTTAGGTTTTATAATGACAAGATACAATTCTTAATGCAGCATAAATAAAAGTACAGTAAAGTAAAGAGAGACAATAGGCACACAGTTTTTATATGGTTTAACCAAACCCCAAAATTGACCAACGTCCATGCCTAGCCACCCCTAACTAAGAATCCACTAAACAAAAAATAGCTTATAATTAGTACTCTCCTATAACGGGGAGAGTACAACCCCTAGATCAATATGTACTCTCCTATAAAGGGGTGAGTACAACCCCTAAATTTTAAAGCAAAAGAAAAATATAAAATAATAAATTTTGATAAAATAAATCTTTCACAAATATACCAAGCTATCCAATTCAAAAGTGATCTCACAACTTATAAATGATCACTTTACAACTTAAAATTTTGGCAAGATAAAATGTTCATTTAATATTGATAAGAAATAATAAAATAAATATCTTAAAGTGATCTTACTAGAATGTTTATGTTATTTCAATTTGTAGATAAATATAAAAATGATTTCAAAATAAATTCACAATATTCTTTTGCACAATAAAATAAATTTCAATAATCTTTAAATAATCTTATTCAATAAGAAAGGCATCTTAAGATTAATTGGAGTTAATTACTATCACACAACACATGTTTGTTCATTTCTTTCCATCTTATGTAGCATGCATATGATTAAGTCCTAAATATATCTTTGCATACAATATGTTTTTGGCACACTTAAATGCAGGATGCATGAATGATTTTTTTTAGAAAAGAGGATTCTCATTCATTAGCTAAATACAAATTCAAATGTATGAAATTTCTAAGCAAGTACTTCCATTATTTGACTAGGAGAATGAGGTAGGAACCTCCTTGGGCTACTTAAAAGTGCATCCCAGTGTCAGACTAGATATACCCCCTATTCTCGAACACATTTGCATGTATAAACAACTATAAGAATGAAAATCATGCAAAAATTATATTTTTTATTTTGAATTATGCATATGGAATAAGGTGAGGTTTTCAATTATTAGCCAAATGCACACACATGTGTATAAAATTTATAAGTAAGTAGTTCACCATTGTTTGATCAGGAGAATGAGTTTGGAACCTCCTTGGGGATACTTAAAGCCATGCATCCCTGGGTGTCCAGACTAAATATACTTGCTATTCTTAAATACTCATTAGTGTACAAACAACTATAAAAATGTAAACCATGCAAGAATTATATTTTGATTTATTTTATACATGTGAGCTAAAATTCTATCTAAATTCTAAAATAGATATACATAAAAATAAACCCAAGCAAGTGTTTTGTCCTTTTCAAATGAACTATACACTTGTTATTTGTATCCTTATGTGAATTCATGAAGATTAAAAAGAGAACTTCAAATCACATGTTCTAAGTTGTAAGCACATATAAAGAAATACTCATAATTATCATTACTCTATGTGTTATAGTTGATTTATATACTTTACATTTAATTTTCTATTTAATAGTAATAATAGCCACAAATATTTTTAATTTAAGCCAACACATGCAACTTGCATAAAAGAAGTCATTTTATTTAATTAATTTTTGAAAAGGATGAATGCATGATTACAAGTGGCATACATCATTTAATACAATTGAAGAGAAATAAAAGAACATAAGAACATAATTTCATTCAATCTAATTAATTCTTAAGGACAATCATATTAAATAAGGTCATTTAAAACAAACCAATGTTCCTTAATGCCATTTTCATGTTTTATTTGATTTAAGAAATGTGAGAAAGATTTTTTAATCCTAATCCCATTCCCCATATGTGAGTTAATTTGATTTAATGAAAAGTAATTAGGTTTATTTTATGAATTGGTTAAGTTAAGCATGGATTAAATCAATTAATTAAACCCTTACCTATGTTACCTAAAGGTAATTAATTAAAAAATTATGAGCTAATATGATATGCAAATAAATTGAAAAGTAAATAGCAATGCTCCTATGAAATTAAAGGGGCCTAATGCAATTAACTCACAATCATTAATTAATTAAGCTTAAGGAACTCACTTAATTACTTTTATGGTTTTCTCACACATGTGAGCTAACCATAATTTCATTAGCTCTCTTTTGGGTTGAACACCTAAAGAACTACCCAAGGATTAATTAGAAATTAGATTAAATTAAAATTTTAATTTAATTGATCAAAGGATTAGTCCATTAATTCATTTTCTCTTTCTTAATTATCAACTTTTGATTATCTTTTCAAAATGAGATGGACTTAAGAAAAAGGTTTGAAGAGGTCCCAACCTAATTCATAAGTTATCCATTTAATCAAGCATGAATTCATATAATTTGAGTTTTAATTTAGCCAATTAAGTCATTGATTAATTAACTAATCATTAATTAGTATTTTTGGATGAAAAGATGAAAATTAGGGAAAGATGGAGAGCTCCAATATCATTCCTAAGCACCTTCGTTCAATAGTAATTAAGGAGTCCAAATAATTAATTAATTACTATTATATATTTAATTATCACTTAATTAAGTTAAGAAGGTAATTAGGGATTAATCAATCAATTTCTCTAATTAACAAACAAATATATTCCAAGAAAAATAAGGGAGTTAGAGGTCATCTTCCTAAACATCCTCAAAATGTTTGAAATCAATTGGATGATTAATTAAGGAGTAATTTCATTAATCAGGTTTTCAATTAAACCTTAATTAAGCAAAATTTATAATTTAAAATTAATTAAGGATAATTTTAATGGATTCCTTCTAAAATAACTTTTGAATGAGCCCTTATTTGTATTTTTCATATTTTTCTACAATTAGTTCTGAATTTTGGAAGTTTTAACATTAAAAATGGATTACTTAACCCTAATTAAAGCCTTAATCTTGTGGGTACCATGTGTCATGCTTTTCACATGGTGCCACGAGATTGGTTATTTAAGTTATCACATCGCATAGCTGAGTTAGCCAGAGGTAGATGCGCTTTCTCGTGAGCTGTATGATCAAAGATTGGATGACCACGATCAAACCCATTATTAAGTAAGATTAATCTAGATGATCTAACATGATTTGATTAGAATCCATTCTGTGAGAATAGACGGTCCATGACTGTCTCCTCAAGTGGTGAGAGATGAGGCATCATTGTTCATTCCTCGATCTAAGCTTACTTGAGCTAGAATGGAGATCAAATCAATTTCACACCATCAGGGAAGCAAAATGAAGATATATAAAGGTGAAAATCTCACGACATGCAACTTTTCTTCAAAAAGCTCCAAACCATTTTAAGCTAAAGGTCAGTTTCAATGGCATACCTTACTAAAGCTTAGGACCGGTGGTTCCAAAGATTGAGGAAGCTTCATTTAGTAGAAACAAAGCTCTATTGGGTGGCATGAGATTTGATTTGAGTGGATTGCTTGGAAGGCCAAGGCACGGGATGGAAGTGGTCCGCTTTGATCGAGCTCCACCCTCTAGTCATCGAGAAGCTTGGGAGATGATTCATTCTCGCTTGTCTAGCTCCAATGATGGTGTGTGCAAAGTTAATTACACTTTAATGGAGGTTTGAGCAATGGCAATTGGATTGGAGATCCCCTATTTCAGTTTTCCATAAAATTGATAGAGGAAGAGTTGGGGAGCTTGGGAAACCTTGGAAATCACACTGGTGTGTGTGTCTCTGGCTCGAAGGTTTGAATCGAGTGTGTCTTAATTTGAGTAAGAATGAGGAGGGTATACCCCCTCATTCTTTGGATCAAATGGCTAGCTTTATTTGGCTATTTTTATCAAATGGCTATCATGGGGACCTCAATTTGGGTAGAGAATCACCTTTGCTGGCTTCACTTGAGTGGAGGAGGGTGTGATAGTGGCATCCATGGGAGTAGTGGGTGTGATATGGCTTTCCAAGTGATCCAATAGGAATGGGGAGATGATTTCACCTCCCCTTGAATCATGGTAGACCCAACCACTCTTGGGTTAGGTTAACCTGTGTCATTGGTGCCTAAGTGGACCAATGGATGGGTGCCAAGTTGCCAAGAAAGAGAAATAACCATTTCCCCAAATGATTTGCCTCATGTGATTTCCTAGCCCAAGGGTATCTTATTCATTTGGTAATGGATTTGATTCGGGTAGATTTGAGATGAGTCAAAAGTTTGTTAGCCAAAATTTTGAGTAATTTGGAGTTCATTTGGTTTGATTTGGCTTAATTTGACCTATTTTGGTCAAATTGGGTTAGGTTGAGTCAAGTTGACCAACTGGTCAAAATAGGTCAAACCAAGGGTTGGGTCAAGTTCACATGACCATTTGGAGTGTATTGGTGTCATTGGTTTGGTTCAATTTGCTTTGGATTTGATTTTGGGTCTTTTGGATTCATATAGGTCAAATGGGTCAAGTTGACCAATTTGACCAAATTAGCCAAATTGTCTTGGGTTGGGTGTTGGTTCAAGTTCAATTAGTTATTTAAAAATGATTATAGGATTTGGTTTGAATCAATTTGGATTTAATTTGGATTTTGGCCAATTTGATCCTTTAGGTCAATTTGGGCTATGTTGGGTTAGGTTGACCAACTAGTCTAATTGGGCTCAATAATGGCTTTGGTCAAGTTCAATAATGAATTTGGAATGAACTTGAGCCAGTTGCAATCAATTTGATTTAGGTTGTAATTTGGCTAGTTTGAGTTCATATGGGTTAAAGGGTTGACTTGGTCAACATGCTAGGTTGACTTAGTTTGACCCAATTCATGCCAATTGATTAACCTAAGATGATCAACAATCATGACATGAAGTTTGAATTGGCTTAATTCACTTTGATTTGAATTGAATTGGATTTTGGTTCATGTAGGCCAAATTGGCCACTTTGGGTCAAGTGAGCTAATTGGGTTTAGTTGGCTTGATTTAAGTTGAGTTTGATTTAAGTGAGTTTATATATGGATTTGAGATTGACATATAAATTCAATTGCAATTGGTTTGGGTTCAAATGAGTTTTGATTCATTTGAATATTTCAAGTCAAATGGGCTTGGTTGGATTTGACTTGAGTTGATTTTGATTTTGCTTGATGATTGCAGTTTTCATTTATATTTGGATAGATGATTGAAGGAATGATTGAACCAAGAGAAAATCTATTAATTTTATCTTGATTTTGATAGGATTTGGTTAAGTCCAAGAAATTGGCTTAAAGGGTATAAATTGGATTTTGACTTGATTTTGGATTTGGTTTTGCCTATTTGAATTTATATTTCATTTATATTTAAGAATATAAATGAAGATATAAATGATTCATGAGAAAATCATTTGAGTTTTTAGTGGTTTGGAAGCTAATTTGACCAAGCTTAAGGATGTAAGTCAAAAGGGCTTAAGTAGGGAATTGATTTAGTTTGATTTATTTTTGGTCATTGGAAGGTGGATTTCATTTATATTTATGAGTATAAATGAAGGAGTAATAGGTTTATAAAGAAACTAATTGATTTTGGGTTGATTTGTATGAAATTTGGCTAGGTTTATCGAGATAGGTCCATAGGGCTTAAGAGGGGATTTGGCATGGTTTGATTTAGTTTTGGCTATTTGACTTTATATCTCATTTATGTTTGTGAGTATAAATGAAGATATAAATGATTCATGAAGTGATCAATCAAATTTTGGTTAAATTGGGAGGAGATTTAACTAGGTTTATGAAATTCCACCATAAGGCTTTGAGAGGGATTTTGATTTTGGATTTGATTATGGGTTCTAATCATTTGGTATAGAATTTGGATTTGGATTTGATAAATGATTGAGGGAATTGATCTTGGAGAAAATCAATTGAATTTGGTTAAGGCTAAGTCCATAAGATGAAATCAAAGGGCTTAGAAGGGTTTTGATTTTGGATTTGATTATGGGTTTCAATCATTTTCTTTGGATATTTGGATTTAGATTTGGTGAGTTGGATTTGAGGTTTGGTTTGAGGAGGAAAGCATAGATTGGGTTTAGGCTATAAGGTAGGTAAGTCTTCCTAAGTCCCTAAGGCATAACCTATTCCTATGGCTAACCCTTCTAAGTCTGGGCTTAGTTAAGTGTTCACCTAATCACTAGAAGTGTCTTAAGACTAAGGAGCTCTTGTATACAAGAGTCCTAGATCTATGATGAAAAGTTGAGAACTCCCTCCAAAAATAAAGTCAATAGGGTGTCAAAACTCCCTATAGATCGACTACTCTTAAATTGAGATAAGTCCCCCACAACACTCTCTTAGTAGTCGCCTTTAGGTCAGGTTCAATATATTTTGCCAGTGATAGGTTACCCCTGCAGTCATTCTCACTTTGGATGATGTAAGCTTGCTACACATTCTTTCTAGCACAACTGTTGCACACCGATGGGCAGCCCTAGGTTGGGTTCGATCTATTGTACATCAATGGGTCATCCTAGTGGCTAGTCCGTGCTTAGGATGATGTAAATCTACTATGCATTCTTAATGGTATAGTTGTTGCACACCGAAAGGCACCCCTTAGGTTGGATAGTCTTATCCTTCAATCGGTAGACTACCCCTTTGGATCGATAAATCTGAGATAGGCCAAGGCTGACATAGCCCCTTCTTAATGCGGTCCATTGCACACCGATGGGATTCATCAAATCAAATTAATCCTGAGTACTCTTGAGCTGACATAAGTCTTCAGTGGCATTAACTCAGTAGTCTCCTTAGGACATGTTTGATTTGTTACGTCATCAACAAGTCACCCCAGTGATTGTTCCCCACTTTGAAAGATGTAAGTCTGGTATGCTTTCTTCTTTGACAACCTTGAAGGTAACCCGTCGGATAATCCTACCTTATGGCTGGTAGACTACCCCTTTGGACTTATGAATCTAAGATAGGGCAAGGCTAACATAGCCCTTCGGTGGGTCCATCACACCAACGGTCCAACATAACACACCAAATTAAATTAAATCAAATCAAATTAATCATCAAGACTACTCTTGAGTTTAGGTAAGATCCCCAATGGCACTCTGTCAGTAGTCACTTTAGGTCAGGTTTGATTTATTGTGCCATTGACAGATCACCCCAACGACTGATCCCTACTTTGGAAGACATAAGTCTACTATGCTTTCTTCCAAGTACAGTCCTTTCACACTGAAAGGCAACCCTTAGGTTGGATAGCCCTACATGGCGGGTGGGACTACCCTTTGGATTTGTAAATCTAAAAGGCCAAGGCATATGGCTCTTTCGGTGGGTCCATCACACAGGCAGTCCATAAAATTCAAAACCTGCCTTCCTAGTGGAGTCAAATTAAACATATCAAAGAAACCAAACATCACACCAGCAAGGCACAAATCAGATTAGTCTCCCTAGTAGAGCCTAAATCAAAATCTAAATCTAACAAATTCAACCTGGCTTATGTACCCAGTGGATGAATCCTCAATTCAAAATCATTGTCTCTAGTAGAGCCATAGGAAATCCAATCAAACCCTTATCCCCATCGGATAGCCCAAACCTGCTTCCCTAGTGGAAGGTTCACATTCTCAATCCCTAGCAGATTCAAATTCATATCCCTAGAAGATATGCCTCAACATTAATTAAAATAAAATAAATTAAAATTAATTTGATCTTGATCCCCAGTGGATTATATATTCTTTTTCTCAGTGGAGACACACCAAAACTAATCATATTCATAATCAAACTCAAATCCATCCCGAGATAGCTTGAACTTCCCTGGAAGGTTCATATACTCAATCCTTAGTGGTTTCTCCTTTTATGCCCTTAGCATAAACCTCTCACATGTCATGTGATCCATGTTTGATCCCTTAGATCTCCTTCATGTCCTTTCATGAAATTCCAACCAAATCTACTTTGTTCTCTTATGCCATTGGCATAAGTTGAGTTATTACTAAGATTGTGATTTTATCTACCTTTTGGACTTAGACATAGATCATTTTCATTATTTGCAATCCTTTGGATGTTGTTGATCATCTCGGTCAGCATGTCATGCGGTGTGCCTTATTATTACACCACACTATTGTGGGTCCTTTTGTTGACCTCACTTTTGGAGTGAGTTCTCAACCTCTTCTTCTTAGGCCTATGAGTCTTCTAGACACTAAGACATCCTTAGTCACACTTCTAGAAATTAGGTGAACACTTAACTAAGCCTAAAGACTTGGAGGGTTAACCATAGGATTACTATGCCTTAGGGATTAAGGAGACTCACCCACTCTATATCTTGACTTATGTTCACCTTCTCAAACCAAACCTCAAATTCAATTCAAATATCAAAATCCAAATTGAAATACAAATCAAATGACTGAAGCCCATGATCCATTCCAAAATCAAAATCTTTTCTAAGCCCTATGATTTATCTTATGGACTTAGCCTTAGCCAAATCCAAATCGATCCAAATTCAATTGATTTTATCAAAAATCAATTCAAACTCAAACTCAACTTCAAATCATGATCCGAACCAAAATCCAAATCAAATAAAATCCAACAAAACCCTTAAGCCAATTTCATCGACTTAGCCAAATCTCATCCAAATCAAACCTAACTCAATTGATTTTCTCATAAATTAATCAATCCTTCAATCATCACTTCAAGCCAAACCAAAATCTACAATCAAATCAATCAAGCCAAGGTCAAACTTAACCTAACCCATTTGACCCAAAATATTCAAATAAAAAATCACAAAATAAAAAATTTAATCAAAATTAAACTAAATTAAATTGAATCAAAACATGAAATCAATGCATAAATACAAAAGACTAAAAAAAAAAAGAATCAAGATGGGACATAAAATAGCAAAAGGTCATTTGACCTAGAGTTGACCCACATGGGCTCCAAGATAAAAGTCAACAATTAAAATTTGATCAAATTGAGCCACTCCAAAGACTCAAAATTATCAAATGAACATGTTTGAGTCAAACTAAACAAATCTAAATTTAATGAAGATCCAAATGGGTTGATTTTGGCCACTAACCCAAGTAGACCCAAATGACAATTAAATCTAAATTCAAATTAAATGAAAATTAATTCAAATCAAACAAAAATCATTTTAAATTTATAATTAGATAAAATTTAGCCAACCATTGGGTTTAATTTAATAAATTTGATCATTTAACTCAAATAAGTCCAATGTGGTAGCCCATTAAGAATTTTGGTCAAAATGGGCTTAAATCTAAATCTACATCAAATCAAGTGAGATCAATTACTCCAAATCATCTTAAACACTTAATCAAACATGAGTGTAACCCAAACAGATAATTGAGCCAAATTGATCATTTGAATCAATGAAGCCCAACTGAAACAAAATATAATTAAGCTAATCAAACTATAAAAATTAGAAAATCAATCATATAACAGAAAAAAACTATCAACATTGTCATTGTATAATTAAAATAGAAAATAATTAAATTTGAACATCAAATATAAATTTGGTTAAAATTAAATCAAAATAATTAACTACTAAATAAATAATAAATATATAATTTGAATAATCACTAATTATAGTATATATAATTTATAAACTTTAGTTAAATTAAAACTATAATATCAAAATCATTAAAAATTATGAAGATTTATAAAAAAAAAAAGAATAAGTCTAAAAAATAATAACAAAAAAAATTCCATCCTTAGTCACGTGACACCACGAGAAAAGAAAAATATATTTATCAAGCATGTATGCTATCATTCTCATGCCACATTTATCTCCTTAAAAAAATAAAATAAAATAATAATAAATTTGGACATCACTCTTTTAATAAAGCTAGCAAAAGCATCAAGTCTCTTTTTATTTCACGTGAATCTCAAATAAATTTTTTTATTTTCTATTCAAATGAAAACCTGCTCTCTAGCATTAAAATAAAATAAAATAAAATAAAATATGTTATCTTACCCATTTGGAGCATGCAAACCATCTCTCTCTCTCTCTCTCTCTCTCTCTCTCTCTCTCTATCTCTCCATCTGAGCCTCCCATCCGTAAAAAAAATAGCAATCAGTGAGACTCCTTTCCATGTTTCTCCAGAATACCATCTCCTCACATTTTCATCCCATGATGGGCAGAATAAGAAAGCGGAGCTCTTTCTCCCATTGAGCCTCTTCCCATGCCATTTTTTTTAAGAGAAGCCTGACCTCTCTCACATCTTTCTTTATGCAACCAAATTTAAAACCAACATTCCTAGTGGAGTCAAATTAAACATATCGAACAAACCAAACTTCACCTCAGTGAGGCACAAATCAGATTAGTCTCCCTAGTAGAGCCTAATCAAAATATAAATCTAACAAATTCAACCAAGCTTATGTCCCCAACAAATGTACCCTCAATTCAAAATCATTCTCCCTAGTGGAGCCATAAGAAATGCAATCAAACTCTTATCCTAGCGAGCAGAACACGCTTCCCTAGTGGAAGGTTCACATTCTCAATCCCTAGCAGATTCAAATCCATATCCTTAGCAGAAATGCCTCCATATCAATTAAAATAAAATAAATTAAAATTTATTTGATCTTGATCCCTAGTTGGTTATAGATTCTTATCCCCAGTAGAGACATAATAAAACAAATCATATTAACAATTGAACTCAAATCCATATCCCTAGTAGATAGCTTGAACCTGCTTCCCTAGTGGAAGGTTCATATACTCAATCCTCAGTGGATTTCTCCTTTTATGCCCTCAACATAAACCTCAAACATGTCATGCCCAATGCATGTGTGATCCCTTAGCGGATCTTCCTTCATGTCCTTAACATGAAATTCCAACCAAATATACTTTGCTCTTTTATGCCCTTGGCATAAGTTGAGTTGTATTGCACAAAGATCGTGATTCTATCTATCTTTCAAACTTAGGCATAGATAATTGTTATTAGTACTTGCAATCTTTTGGATGTTGTTGATCATCTCAGTCAATGTCAATACGTGCGGTGTGCCTTGTAAATTATACCACACCTATTGGAGGTCCTTTTATTGACCTCATTTTTGGAGTGCGTTCTTAACCTATTTTTCTTAGACCTATGAGTCTTCTAGATACTAAGGCTTCCTTAGTCATAAGACACTTCTAGCAACTAGGTGGACACTTATCCGAAGCATAAAGACTTAGAGGGTTAACCATAGAATATGCTATGCCTTAAGGATTAAGGAGACTCACCTACTCTATAGCCTAAATTCTCAAACCAAAACTCAAATTCAATTCAAATATAGAAATCTAAATTTAAATCCAAATCAAATGATTGAAGCCCATGATCGAATCCAAAATCAAAATCCTTCCTAAGCCTTATGATTTATCTTTTAGACTTAGCCTTAGCTAAGTACAAATCAATCCAAATTCAATTGATTTTCTCAAAGATCAATTCAAACCTTCAATCAATTTATCAAATTCAAACTCAAACTCAACTTTAAATCTTGATCCAAACCTAAATCAAAATCAAATAAAATCCAAATCCAAACCCTTAAGCCAATTTCATGGACTTAGCAAAATCTCATCCAAATCAAACCTAACTCATTTTCTCATAAATTAATCAATCCTTCAGTCATCACTTCAAGCCAAATCTACAATCAAATCAATCAAGCCAAGGTCAAACCTAACATAACCCATTTGGCCCAAAATATACAAATAAGGTCCAAATCACCTAAGTCAAAATTAAATTAAATCAAAATTAAACTAAATTAAACTAAATCAAAAACATGAAATCAATGCATAAATAGAAACAAAGAAATCAAGATGGGACACAAAAAATAGCAAATGGGTCATTTGACCTAGAGTTGACCCGTGGGCTCCACTAAGACAAAAGTCAACAAATTAAAATTAGATTAAATTGAGCCACTCCAAAGACTTAAAATCATCAAATGAACATGTTTGAGTCTAAAACTAAAAAAAATCTAAATTTAATGAAGATCTAAATGGGTTGATTTAAAGTAGACCTAAGTGGATGCTATTAAATATAAATTCAAATTAAATTTAAAATTAATACAAATCAAACATCCAAAATAATTTTAAATTTATAATTAGATAAAATTTAGCTAACCATTGGGTTTAATTTAATAAATTTGATCATTTAACTCAAATAAGTTCAATGTGGTCCATTAAGCCCAATTTTGGTCGGGCTTAAATCTAAATCTACATCAAATCAAGTGAGATCAATTACTCCAAATCATCTTAAACACTTAATGGAACTTGAGTGTAACCAAACACACCATAATTGAGCCAAATTGATCATTTAAATCAATTAAGCCCAAACGAAACAAAATATAATTAGCAATCAAACTATCAAAATTAGAAAATCAATCATATAAAAAAAAAAAACAAAACAAACATTGTCATTGTATAATTGAAATAGAAATATAATTAAATTTGAACATCAAATATAAATTTGATTAAAATTAAATCAAAATAATTAACTACAAAATAAATAATAAATATACAATTTGAATAATAATTAATTATGGTACATATAATTTACAAACTTCAATTAAATTAAAACTATAATATCAAAATTATTAAAAATTTTGAAGATTTATAAATAGAAAAAAAGAATAAGTTTATAAAAAAAACACAATAACAAAAAAAATTCCATCCTTAGTCATGTGACACCAAGACAAAAAATATATATATTTTTATCAAGAATGTATGTTATCATTCTCATGCCACATTTATCCCGTTAAAAATTAAAATAAAATAATAATAAATTTGGACATCACTCTTTTATTAATGCTAGCAAAAGCATCAAGTCTTTTTTTATTTCACATGAATCTCAAATAAATTTTTTTATTTTCTATTCAAATGAAAACCTACTCTCCAGCTTTTAAAAAAATAAATAAAATAAAATATCTTTTCTTACCACTTAGAACACACAAGCCATCTCTCTCTCTCCCTCTCTCTCTCTCTCTCTCTCTCTCTATATCCATACAGCCTCCCATCAACAAAAAAATAAAATATAAAACATCAATCATGGTGAGACTCTTTTCCATGTTTCCACCATCTCCTCTCCATTTTCATCCCCATGGCCGGATAGAACAAGAGAAAGTGGAGCTTTTCTCCTGCATCTGAGCCTCTCATCCTTGCCATTTTTTTAAGAGAAGCTGACCTCTCTCTTGCATCTTCCTTCATGCAAGAGCTCAAAGCCATCCCCATCTCATTCCATGGATCAAGGCTAGCACATGGGATTGGAGTCCCTTTGTTCATCCATCTTCACTCTCTGTACCAGTCGCATGCGAGCAGTATCTCATCCTCTTGTCAGTTCGGTACTTCCTCCCCACTGATTGATTGAAAGTCTAGACACACAGCTCCATCTCTTTTCCTTGTGTGAGCAGACCAAATCATAGACACATGCCCGACACTCTTATCTATAGGAAAGCTTCATCCCCAAGCCCATAGGTCAAGAGGCACTATAACTGAGAATATTCATGCTCTCAACTCAATGCAAAATCTAGTCCTCTTTAAACTCTTTCTACTATAGGCATTCTTCTCATCCTCTCATTTTAGTTCAGATCATGCTATAGCATTGAGCCTCTCTCCTCTTGCCCTCTTCCTCTACTAGGCCAACACTTGATCTTCTCCATATTTCCTTACAAAATCACTGTAGCAACTTTAATCTCTGTATATGTTGAACCTCCTTTCCTTCTTCCAGCCTGCATTCCACTACCTCCAATTCTCCATCCAAGTTTCCTTCCATTGGCCTGCAATTGAACTACTCCACGAGAAAGATATTTCCTTAAGCTTGCTTCTAATAATTTAGTCCACGAGAATGATGAAGCTCTGGTAAGTAGTGGCCGTGAGTGAGCTTATGGGATACTTGGTGAAGAAGCAAGCCTAGAAACATATGGAGAAGCTCCTTCGTGTCTCAGCAAAGCTGTTCAAATTGACCAATTCAGTGAACACTATCTTCAATCAGTGAGGAAGCATTTAAAGTGAACCATATGAGCAAAGAAAAGGAATGCTAGTTGAAGTATTGATCCAACCCAACAAGCATCTCAATAGGGCTTCATTTCTTCTAAATGAAGCCACCTCTTAGTCAGAATCCACTGGACATTAGCTCCAGTGAGGTATAATTCTTAAACGCTTAGAAAGCCTTAGGGATCTTATGTTTGATGTGTTGAATGTGAGCGTCGTTAGGATCCAACCTTTAGAACCCGTGCACTTTACTTTTTAATCCTTTTGGCGAGAGTTTAGAGACAAAAGCAAAAATTGTTTATTTTATGTGTTTGAAATGAATAGTTTTGATTAGGTCGAATGGCATAGTGATTTGATTCCATCTATCAAGCCATGATTAACTCGTGGGCCATTTGATTTTTGATTGAATGATAATGATTAATCCACCTTATTTTATTTATTATTAAATTCAATCGAATTTAAAAAAAAGGAGTTAATCAATCTTTAGAATTCCAAACAAAAACAAAAAATAAATAATATGTGATCAAACAAAAAAAAGTGCAAATTAAATTATCATAAAATCTGAGTAAAACTTAGTATAAAAAAGAAAAAATTAACTAAACCAATAGTATTATAAATATTATAATCGAATATAAAAAAATTTGTTTGAACATAATTTATGAAAGTCAATTATAAAATCAATTTAATCTCTTATTGTTATATGTTGATTCTAAAATCAAAAGAAAATTTAGTTATGTGACATATCCTTAATTATAATTAACTCAACTATTACAATTGGCTAAGCTTTATTTGATTAGTTATTCTTATAAAATTTTGGAGAATTCTTAACTAATTCAAATCACATTTTATATATATATATATATATACACACACAACATACAATTAAAGTCAAGAAAAAATATGAGCAAACTTGTATAATTCATATTCTAAATATCATAATCAAATCAAATAAACATAAAATTAAATATAAACTCAAAATTTATTAAATCATATCCAATTACTCCAAATTTCAATCAATATCAAAATAAGTTAAATAAAATAAAATCCAAATAAACAAACCTATTGAACTAAGATAAGAGAATAATCATTAAGCTAAAGAGATAATCATTTATATAAACTAGATGGCTAAATTTAATAAGTTAAACTCTTAATAGAATTCAAATGAAAGAACAAATTAAACTTCAAATAAATCATAAGTAAATTAAAATACATTCACCAATCCAAATTAAACTCAAATAAAATAATAAAAATCAATGAATTTAAACAAACATTGAAATGACAATAATCATATGAAATTAAAACCAAAAAAAGAAAAAGCATTAGATATTAAAGAAATTGAATTATCAAAATTTAATTTACTCAAAACATCTAATCCCAAATTAATCAATCAGAATATATGAAATTAAATAAACTTAAACTTCATTAGATATTAAGGATATTGAATTATCAAAATTTAATTAAATCAAAATATCTAATCCAAAATTAATCAATCAAAATAAATGAAGATTATGTAAACTCAAATTTTAAAATCTAATTTAAATCAAACAAACATTAATCAAATAAAATCAATCACATAAATTCAAATGGGCTAATTAAGATACTTGGGACCTTAGTTAGACTCTTTAGAGTTAGGATGTAGAATATGGTGAGTTCCATCCAAAATGGAATTCATTCTACTCTTCATTCTTGAAAATCTAAATATCACTTTAACCAAATAAAAGTGAAATAAAATGGAAAATAAATCATTAAATCATTTAAATTGAAACCACTAAAGGAAAATTTAAACAAATTCAAACTCCAAATGAAACTTAAACTAAAGAAGCCTAGTAATGTCTTATCACACAAACCCTTTTTTCACACACTATAGATTTAGGTTAGGTCAATGTGTTGATTGTATGGTTGATGTTGTGTTTTGTTTTTGATAATATTTTTTAGGATGTTAGAATGTGGATCGTGGTTGGACGTTAGGTCCTTGATAGTCTAACATTATTTTTTTCAAATTGTGCTTAAGGCCATTAAAATAAATATAAATGCTCTCTTTGCAGGTTTCTTAAGCCCATAAGCATAATCCAAGTTAGGACAGGTGGGCTTGGTTACCCATGTGTTGGGTGCTAAGTTCAAATTATAGATATAACTACTTTGGTTTTATGTGTGTTTAGCTAACACTTATTTTGGTGTAGTTAGATTTACTTTTCCTATTTTTAATATAATTTTGCATTAGGAATTAGGATTAGTGCTATGGGGGTTTAGGATGAGCATTGGCTAGAAGGCTTAGTCCTGGGGTGCCATGTGATGCCTTAAAGCCTACCACATCAAAAGAAGCAAAGATATGAAGAAATGAAGGAGACATGAATAATGAATACTTGAAGACCCCCATAGCATTTATTATTTGTAATTGTAATTATTATTTTATATACTAGGTTGTATATGGGTAGAGCTCAGCTACCCATTTTCTCTTTTGGGTGTATGATGGAACCCGACCGCACTAGCCTTTTATTCTTTTATGGTAGTCTATAAAATTGTTTGATGTTGTATTTAGATTGCGCATTAGAAACAACATGCCTTTCTTAGTTTCTTATATGTTTGATGCTTTAATGTGTGGCTTGGATGCAATTAGGCTCTAGGATAAAATTAATTTCTCTACCCCAAATAATAACTCATAATTAATATTTAAAATAACTCATAACCTCACCATAAAGCCTAGGTTCTAAATAAGATAATTAAAATATTTAGCAATCCCTTAGTTGAATGGTTGAATGTCTCATAACATGCATGCATATTCTTTCTCTCTTGAACATGAAGGATCTCCATCCTTGCATGATAGGGGAATGCTTGACCTGTGAGGGCATCCCTTGTGGTGGAGAACACCTTCTTCTAGCTGATTTGGCCCATAACCTATTTTCATCATGCATATAAGCATCAAAATCCTAAAGCCTTTGTCAAAATGAAGTGTCAAAATTGAAATAAAATTTGAAAAGATTCTATTTTTGTAGATTAAGTCATTACTCATACCACTCATCCTCTAGTATCTTAGGGGTGGATTTAAGAACTCTAGTCTCTTTCTAAATAATAACTACCCTAGCTATCTTGCAACTCAAAAGACTTGCCTACATGAATTTAAAGCATAAGAGGACATAGGCTACTCAGCGGTTGTAAGCCCGGCCGGTGTGTTTATCCTCTCTTGTGGAGGCAAACCATATACCCATCTTTGTTAAGACTTAGGTCGTGCTTTGGCTTATGCTAAAGCTCCCTAGATTTAGGATCTGAGGTAGCTATTTCCTTAGTCTAGCATAAATTCTCACCTCTTAGGCATTTCCATTATGTTGTTGGATTATAAGTCCTAGCTTTCTAATAAAATGTCAACTTCAATAAAATTAATCTCTTCAACTTCAAACATATAAATCCCAACCATAAGATAAATTGAAATGCTCTAGGCTTCCTTGTATCATGATATTTCCTACTCATTCTCTTTGGCTTCAATAATAAGTCTTCTCCTTGAACAATCACATTTGATTTTTCAATACAAATAATATTTTGATAGTCTAGCCTTAAAATCTTTGGAGACCTTAATTTCTACTTTAATCAGGAGTAGCCTTAAGAAATTCCCATTCCTTATGATGTAATTAACTATGGAGGCTTGCCTCTATAGGGAACTTAATGAACCTGGCTTAATATAAACCCTACTTTACTTTTCCATGTAAAGTAGAGGAAGATCTCTAGTTTCTTCGAAGACTCATCATGCCTTAGGAGTCCTTATTATGTGATTAGGTCTATTATATGGTGATGATTTCTTCTATCAAGAAAGTGCATCATACCTTAATGTAGTACTCGATCACTTCAATAAATACCTCCTAAGATCTGTGTGGTGTCCCACCATGAAAAATAAACACCATAACCCTAAAACCTAAACACTAAACCTTAATAATATTATAAAATTAAAGCAAAAAAATCCCACTTCCCGAGCCATCTCCTCATGTTATGGCGATTTTCCTTTCCCTCTCTCATTTTTGGCTTTCTAGATGCTATTTGTAGATTGATTTGAACAATTCTCATTGTATTCCTTCTCGAATTGATAAGCCTTCAATTTCATCTCTTCCTTGGGTGACATCATGACTTGGCAACTCTTGGTTGATGGGATCTGGGATGGTTCATCATCATTCAAATGCTTTTTTGACTGATCTTTTATGCATGGTTATGTGCTCTATTTTGATTATGGAAAAGCTTGCTAAGCCTTTTGAATTAACTTTGGTTGGAAAGTTTACTCTTCATAGGCCTAATCTGGAAAACATTTGCTCTTTCTTTCATAGTCTGAAACTTTTGGGTGCTTTTATGATTCATTTAATTAATCCCTGCCACATTTTAATTTAGTTGATGAATGATTTGGATTACTCTCGTGTTTTCTATCATTGTTCTTATTTTGTTTTCAATTCCCAAATGAGGTTGCTAAAAAGGACTCCACTATTTGATATTAAGGAAAAATCCCCAATTATTCGTTTGGATTTCTCTCCCCAATATGCCTATTCATTTCATTAACCATGAATTCCTTTTTATTGTGGGTGCCTTATTTGGTCTGCCATTGTAAATTGATCAAGCAATGATTACAAAATCTCATCTTTTAGTGGCTAGAATCCTTGTTGAATTAGACAATACCAAGAAACACCCAGAAATGGTTGGGATCTAAAATTATAAATTATATATGTAAAATTGAATTTGAAAATTTCCTATCTTTTATTCTCATAAAATCCATGGGCGATAATTGAATGTTTCATTCTTCATCCTCACCTAAAAAAAAATCCTATTAAGAAAACTTCAATTCTAACCTAGGCTAACCTTTGTTAAATTTCAAAAACTACTTTGGGAAAAATGGATTCTTTGAATGTTCCTATAAGAATTTACCTTTTACTTCTTCTGATCAATTGAAGGCTTCTAATGTGAACAATAATAGCTTTCCTAAACTTTTGAATGAGGATTTTGTTTCCTCTAATTCGATCCTGCATCCTTGCTAGATTTGATATATTAATATGAAGCTTTAATGGAGAACATAAACAAGGAATTTAATATTATACATCATTCTAATTCATTGGAGAATATGGCTTTAATACCTCATGATAATCAGGTTGATAAACCTGATTCCATATTCCAAATTCGATGATTTAACTTCTCAAAAGATTTTCTTTTATCTAATAATTTGGCTAATGATGAGGAAGGGTTTGGTGTTCCCATTTTCTTTCTTAATAAATCAGTTTTTGCTCCCTCCCTTGCTATTCCTGAAGCTCATTTGTCTTTAATAAATTCTAGTTTCTTGGAAGAAGGAGAATTCACTTCTCATCAAGAGATTTCTCCTAATCTGTGACTAATGTTGCTAAATCCTTTTCAAATGATGATTCAAAGGGAAAAAGGGCTTCCAAACTTTCTATTTAAAAGAAAAAATTTAAAATTTCCTCCCAAATTGCCAAGACTAGAGTTATTGCGCCTCCTCCCTTCTCTCAATTAACTTTTACCTAGCTTTTCTTTTTTAGGTTTAATTTTTTAGTTTAGAATGTTAGAGGGATTGGTACACTCTCTTCATAACCATATTAGAAATCTTTATCGTATCCATAATATTTCATTACTTATTATTCTTGAGCCACTTATTCATGTTAATAAAATTAAACATGTTGCTAGAATGATTGGTTTCAATAAAATTTTCTCTAATATTAGTAATAAGATTTGGTGTTTTTGGAATAACTTTGTAGGCATTACTATTCTTGATGATTTTTATCAAGTTATTAATGCTTAAATCTCTTATGGTGATTATTGTGTTTTGGGCTCTTTTGTTTATGCATCTTGTAATAGATCATAGAAATCTTCTTTGGGATAACTTGACTAATTTTTTTAACCTCGATAATAAACCCTTGGTTGGTTGGTGGTGATTTCAACACTATTTTGTTCTCTTCTAATGAAGTGGTGGTGCTCTCATAATATTCATTCCATGGAAGAATTTTCCAATATGATCCTTGATTGTAATTTGATTAATATTGGTTTTAAGGGTTCTAATTAAACTTGGCAAAATTTTAGACTTTAGCAAAGGTTGGACCAAATTCTTTTTAATACTCATTGGATTACTCAATGGCCTATTACTTCTATCAATTATTTAAGCTAAACCTTGTCTAATCATGCTCCTCTTTTGGTTTCTATTAAAGATAATTCTAATAGATTAAAAATTTCTCTCCTTTTATATTTCAGAACATGTGGATTCAGCATATTGATTTTTTTAATGTTGTGGCTAACAATTGAAAGCTCCTTTACATCTTCATAATTCTATTATGGGATGAATGGATGTTGGTTTAAGCTTAAAAGACTTAAACAAAATTAGGGTTGGTGGAATAAGCATTATTTTTAAAACTTTGCTGCTAATATCAAAGATATGGAAAAATTGGGTTGTGATCTTGAAGTCTCTGTTATGTCTGATCCTTTTAAGATTATTGAATTAACTGAAGTAAAAGATAAGCTTGTTAATTTTAAAAATATGGAAGAGACTTATTGGAGCTAAAAATTCGCTAGTAAACACATTACAGATGGAGACAAGAATACTAGCTATTTTCATGCTTTAATTAATAAAAATAGAGCCTTAAATATTATTCAAAAAATTAAAGATGAAAATGGAGAATGGATTATAGAGAATAATGGTATTAAGGATTCAATCATTAATTACTTTAGAAATATGTAATAAGAGTTGCTCTTATGAAAATATTTCTAAATTGCATAATTTCTTCTATTATTACTAATGATGATAATAATTTTCTTACTATTACTAATGAAGATGAAATTTTTAAAGATCTTAATAGCATGAACATAGATTCTATTCTAGTCAGAGGCTACCCAATTTTTTTAAAAATGTTGGATTATTATTAAAATGATCGATTGAGGTTGGTTGATTTTTAATGGTAATCCTTTTCTAGATATTTTCTAGCACTTATTGTTCTCATACCTAAGAAAGATAACAGACTATTGTGATTTTAGACCTATTATTCTTTGCACCTTCTTCAGTAAGCTGATTTCTAAAATTCTTGCCAATAGGTTTAGTCTTTTACTTCATAAGATTATCTCTCTCAACCAAATCAATTTTGTTAGAGGTTGATCAATTTTTGATACCATTTTACTTGCCCAAGAATTAATTCATGGTTTAGATGCTAATACTAGAGGAGGAAACATTCTTTTCAAATTATATATTTCCAAAGCTTTTGATAATATCTCTTGGGATTTCTTTTTCCATATTATGAATTTTTTTGGGTTTTCTACTAAATTTATTTTTCTTATTAAAAATTGTATTAATAATGTCTGGTTCTCTATTTTGCTTAATGGGAAGCTTTGGGCTTCTTTCCTTCTTCCCATGGCTTAAGATAAGGGCATCCTTTATCTCCTACTTTATTTATTATTATTGTTGAGTACTTATCTAGGAGCATCAATGAGTTATTTTTAAACAATCCTAGTATGTACTACATCATATCAAGAACCTTAAGAATTTTTTAAATAAATTTGGTAGAGAAAGTGGGCTTTCTATCAATGATAACAAAAGTTATTTTATTACTTCTTTAAATATCTCCAATACTAAAATTAATCAAATCTTGCATATCACTAATTTTAAACATCAACACTTACCTTTTATGTACCTGAGTGCTCCTCTTTTGAAGGTCCAAAATGATCCCACATTTTGATGAGTTAATTCAAAAAAATTTTAAATAAAATTTTTGTTTGGGAATTCCATTTACTTTCTTTGGTGGCAGACTCACTATTCTTAAAAGCACTCTCAATTCAATGCCTCTTTATTTGATTCAAACTATTATTCCCACTAATTCTACTCTTATCGAATTGTTCTTAATAAAATTTTTTGGTGGTCCAATAATTCTATTAAAAGAATGCATTGGACTTCCTAGGATAAATGTTGTGGTCTATTGGGTGAAGGTGGTCTTGGTTGCAAACCTATTCATGATGCTATCACTTGCTTCTCTCATAAGTTTTGGAATTTTAGAAAGAATGATAGCCTTTAAATTTTATGATGGAAAAATATTTGCCAAGGTAAACACCCTCTTACTATGCTTATAAAGTTGGTGACTCTCCATTTGGAAAAGGCTTTGCTCCATTTAATGGGTTGTTGAATCCTTAATATCTTGGGGTATTCATTGGGTTCTTCTTTCTTTTTGGCAAGACAATTGGCTTGCAATGGATCTATTGAGTCCCTTTATCTACACACCTACTCTGCTATCAAAGTTAACTCTTTTTGGCTTAATAACAATTGGAATGAAAACAAACTTGAGAACTACATTCTTATTTCTTTTTTTGACAAGTTTTGCAACATCGCTATCTTTTCTAATAAACTAGATCAAATTTTTTTCAAGCTCTCTTACAATGGTGATTTCTTTCTTAAAGAGGTTTGAAATTTTATTAGAAATAAACAAAACACCTCTAATGTTTTCATTAAACTTTGGAACAATATCATTCCCATTTCTTATTATATTTTAGCTTGGAGGATTTTGAATAACTTCCTTTTGATCCTTGCTCTAGCTTAAAGTGTTTTATTTACCTTTTAAGTACTATTGTTGCTTTCATATTGAAAATGTTAATCATGTTTTTTTCAATGGTTATTGCTTCCAAACTTTGGATATGGTATGATGATTTATTTAACACTAACTATTTTCATGGCTCTCTTTCATTATATCAACTTCTTGAAGTTTGTTTCCATGTGAAAGGTTATATCAAAGTTTTAATTGCCATTACTATTATTTGGTTCATTTGGATGGATAGAAATGATGCTAAATATCATGGTATCCCTATTAACCATAAAGGATCCTTGCTAGAACTAAAGAAAAAATTCATGCTTTGTTTAATGCAAATTTAATTAGTAATCTTCACTTTAGAGGTTATAAATTTGTGGCTAAAAAATTATGTATCACTTTGCATGATGATCCTTCCTACAAGGGTATTAGGATTATACATTGGATTAAGCCTACATAAAATTTTATTGAGACCAATACTGATGGTTTGTTTCCCCAAACAAATATGGTTGTGGTGAAATTCTTAGAGATTCTAAAGGTACTATCATTTGTGCTTTTTACAAAACTTGTTCTATTATTTATGTTGAGCTCATGGTTGTTAACAAAGCTGATATTTGTTTAAGCAAAGGCCTCTTTAATATTTGGATTGAAGTTGATGCTCTTCTATTACTTGATATAATAATAATAAAATGGGGAATGCTGACTTATTTTATCTTCTTAATCACATTAAAAAGCTTCTTTCTCAAGTTTGCTATAAAAATTTTCACATTCTTTGTGAAGGTAATGCTTGTGCCAATTTCCTGGATAATTTGGGAGGGGAATTAAATGAGCTCACTTTATTTGATAACCATAACTTACCTAAGCATCTATGTGGTCTGGTCAATCTGGATAACACTAGACTTCCTTACCTCTTATTTTAGCCTTTTCTATTTATTTGATCATTTTGCTATGGTGGTTTTATTCAAACTATTTTTTGGTTGTTTATTTTATGCTTCCCTCACCAATAAGTGGTTTTTGTTGAGTTTATTTCTAAACTTAAACCCCCATTCCTCTTAACCCCATTCTATACTTGACTGACCCTTTTTGGGTCATAGTGGTTTTAATTGGTTTCCCATCCTCAGGCGGTGGATTTTGTTCTATGGCTCTATCACATAGCTAGTCATTTTTTGAGGGTCTCTCCTGGGTTGTGGCGTCTTTTTTGGCCTACACCTTTTATTAATGGATGTTGGGTTTGTCTCTAGTTTGGGCTAGCTATGGCCTTATTCAAATTGTATTTTTAGCTGCTATGGTTGGTTCTGCTGGTTGCAGCTATTTGCTTTATCTGTTTGCCTGGTTGTTTTGGGTGGTTATATTTTTCATGGTTGTTGTTGGCCTCTTTTGGCTTGGCCTAGTTTTGGGTTTTTTTTGTGGTTGATGTTCTCCTTTCTTGGTTTGGCTTGAGGCTTTCAGTTGGTTTTTCCCTTTGTCTGATGGATTGGAGGTAGCTGTTATGTGGTTGTTGTCTTCTTACTTTCTTATTTGCGGTGATTGTCTGCTCTTTGAAATTTGGAATGGGTTTTGTTTGCCTCAGTCCTTGTTTCTTTCATTATAATTTTGCTGCTTGTGGTTGGGTGGTCCTCCTTGGCATTTGTTTGGCTAGGTGACTACCATTATTGTTTATTGGTTATTTGGAGATCTCCAAGTGGGTTGTGGATTTGTCTACTATTGTTCTTTCCCTTTTTTGGGCTATGTATTGGCTTTGTCTAGCGTTAGTTTTGTTGGTACAGGTTGGCTATTTTGGTTTTGGTTGGTTGGTTGGGTGTGTGTTGGTTGTTTGATGGTTGGTTTAGGTGCTTTTGGTTGGGTTTATGGTGCGCTCTGGTTGGTTATCCTCTCTTTAGTGCGCTACTTTTCCTTTTTTATTTTTCAATTTGGGTGTCAATTTTTTGTTGCTCGATTTCTCCCCTACTCAACCTATTGCTCTCACAGGTTGTTTTATTGGCTATTTTGTTTGTGGTGGATATGAGCTCTTGTGGTTTTTTGGTCCTATTTTAGGACTTATTGTTCATGGTTGACTGCTTGAGGGGTTTTTTGTGGCTGCTATCTTGCCTTGGATACTTGTGTCATGGAATGGTGTTTTAGTATTTATGTTAGCTATTGGTGTTGACTCCCTCTGGTTTATTTGGCTCTCCTTGTTTCATGATATTTGCCTCTTGGTTGGTGGTGGTGGATTTATTGTTCTTTTGGCTGCCTTGGTGGTGGTTTTGATGGTAATTTCTAGATGCCCTCTTGGCCTTTCTATGCTATGGCTTTCCTCTCTCTAGTGCTACTTATCTCCTACAATTTTGCTATTTGGGTGGAGGTTTTGCCCTTGAATTTGGATTGTTATGGCTTTCCTCTCACTATGTTATGACTATTTTCGATTGTGTGTTGTTTATGCCCTTTTGTGTTTCTCTTCTTATTGGTGGTGGCTTGTGGAGTTATTGCTTGGTTTATTTTAGCTCGACCCCGATCCTGTAACTTTAGGATATTGGCTTTAAGTGGTTGGTTTATTGTGTGGTTTTGGTGGGTTGGTTCTTGTTGGTACTTGCTATTTTTTGTGTTTGTTTAGTGCAGATCACTATGGACTATTTTTCTTTGGATGGTTGCTTATATTAGGTATGCTGGCTATGATGGCCTTGATGTTTCCTCATATGTTCTCTCACGGTTGGTAGCATGCATATGATTCTCATGAAGGTTGGATGCTCATATGTATTGTTGCCCCTTGAGATGATCTTACGAGCAGCCTTCTCTTTCTCAGCTTTTTCTAAATTGTTTACTTTATCTTTTTCCCTTGAGCTATGACCATTACCTTTGTAGTGTTTTGTAGAATTCTTTTGCAGGTTGGAACTTCATAGATGGAATCATCTTTACTCAGTCAACTCAAGTACTGTTGATGTGGATCTTGCTTATCTTGACTTCTCAAAGGGATCATGAGCTACTAACTAGTCTTTTTATTGCTTTCTTGAGTTATATTAGTCTTATTTAGTGTCTTTTCTCATTTGCTTTTAAGCTGTTGTATTTGGTCTTTAATTTTTTTTCCATTGTACTTGATGGGGGGTTTAGCTCTTTAGGTTTCTTGTAGCTCTATGAGTATTAGAACTTTGAACTTTACCCCTTTTAAGGACATTGTATCCTTTATTTTTATGGTAATAAAATTGTAACATTCCCTAAATAAAAAAATAAAAAAACCCTAAACACTAAATGCCAAACCCTAACACTAAAAACTCAAACCTAAAATAAACTAAATAAAACCTAAAATAAAATAAATAAAATACCTAAACCTAAATAAAATAAAATAAAATAAATAAACTAAAACCTAAACCTAAACCTAAACCTAAAAGAAAATAAAAAATAAAAATAAAATTAAACTAAAAATAAAAGAAATAAAACCTAAACTACTAAAAAATAAAAACCTAAATAAAATAAAAACTAAACCTAAAATAAAAATAAGATAAACCTAAAATAAAATGAAATAAAAACTAAATAAAAACTTAAACTTAAAAAATAAATCTGAAAATAAACCTAAAAATAAATTAAAAATAAAACCTAAACCCTAATCTAAAAAAAACCTAAATAAAATAAAATAAAATAAAATAAACTAAACTAAAATGAATAAACTAACCTAAACCTAAAATAAACTAAACCTAAGAACCTAAACTAAATAAAATAAAATAAACTAAAAATAAACCAAAACCTAAACTAAAAAATAAAACCTTAAAATAAATCAAAAATAAAAACCTAAAATCTAAACCTAAAAAAATGAAACAAAAACTTAATCTAAACTTAAAAATTAAAATAAAAATTAAAATAAAACTAAACTAAAAAATAAACCTTAACCTAAACCTAAACCTAAAAAATAAACTAAAATAAAACTAAACTAAAATAAATAAACATAAAATAAATAAACTAAACTAATAAAAATAAAATAAATGTAAATAAAAATTAAAATAAAATAAAATAAAATAAATAAAAAAATAAACTAAATAAACTTAAACCTGGTTTAATTTTAAATAAAATAAAAAAATGCCCTAAATCCTAAACCCTAAAACTAATCCTAAACACTAAACCCTAAATCCTAAAACCCTAAACTAAACTAAACCCTAAATCTTAAACAACCTAAACCCTAAACCCCAAAACCCACACAAACCCTAAACCCTAAACCACAAAACCTAAAAACCTAAATAAAATAAAATAAAATAAAATAATAAATAAAACCTAAAAAATATAAATAAATAAAATAAAACCAAAACCTAAACCTAAAGTAATATAAAATAAAAAATAAAAATAAACTAAAATAAAACATAAACTAAACTAAAATAAAAAATAAAACAAACCTAAAATAAACTAAATAAAACCTAAAAAAAATTAACCTAAAATAAATAAAAAAATAAACCTAAACCTAAACTAAAAAAAAATCTAAATAAATAAACCTAAACTAAAATAAATAAAAATATAAACTAAACCAAAATAAATAAACTAAACTAAACTAAATAAAATAAAATAAATTAAAATAAACCTAAAATAAAAAACCTAAAACCAAAAATAAAATAAATAAAAAAACCTAAACTAAACATAAAATAAAAATAAAACCTAAACCTAAAAAAAAAATAAAAATTAACTAACTAAAATACTAAAAAAATAAACTAAAATAAAATAAATAAACCTAAAATAAATAAACTAAATAAATAAAATAAATAAAATAAATAAAATATAATAAAATAAAATAAACTAAATAAATAAACCTTGGTTTAGTTAATTAAAAAAAAAAAAAAACTACTTAAATAAACCTAAACCCTAAATTATAAATATTAAAACTATTAACTTAAACTCTAAACCTTAAAATCATAAACCATAATCTTAAACTAAACTTAAACTATAAACCTAAAACTAAACCCTAAACCTAACTAAAATAAACCCTAAACCCTAACAACCTAAACACTAAACCCTAAAACCAAAACTAAATTCTAACTCTAACTAAACTTAAACCATAACCTAAACTAAACTAAATCTTAAAAATAAAACTATACTTAAACCTAAACTCTAAACCTAAACTATAAACTTATTTTTCACTTTTTGGCCTAAGATGGGTTTTGTTTGACCCTAGATTTTGCTTTTGGTTGCTCTGATGGTTCCTAGCCAGTTGGCTTAGTTTTTCATCCGGTGGTTGTTGTCTTCTCTCATTGTTACTTTTCTGGTGGATGAGATGGTTTCCTCGCTTTATTCTTTTTTGCACTAGTTGGTTTGTTTACTCCTCTTGAACTCAATTACTTTTACTGGTTTTCATGGTTGGATGGGTGGCCTTCCTAGTGGGAACACTCTATTGTTTTTCTTCTCCTCTTTTGGAGAATTTCTTGGCTAGTTTTTTGGGTTTTCCTCCCAATTCCTTGTTGTTTATGGCTTGAATCTTCTTGTTTCCTTAGTTTTGTGTTTGGTTATTCTCCTAGAATTAGCCTTTATTGGTTACATTGTTTGCAGCATATTTTGTGTTATTGTTATGCTATATGCCAATTTAGTCTTTGTTGCTGGGAAAGTTTGGTTTTTTGACAGGTCCTGGCAAGCTACTGTTGTTGCCTTCCTATGGTTATTGTGCTTTTTTTGGGCATCTATTGTGTGGTACTTTATTTTTTTCTAGTTTTCCTTGGTTGTTGGGGATGCTTCCTTTGTTGGTTACTTATGATGGGTTATTTTCTGGTGGATGCCTTATGGCAATTTTACTTAGCTGGTTTGGTTGGAGGAATTTTAGTTGTCCTTGGAATCATGGTTTGTTGATTTTTCCTTGTTGGTCTTTTCCTTCTTCTTGAATAATTTGTTGGAGGCTTTACTGCAAACCTTTGTTGATCCTTGATTGGACTTGTTTTTGGTGGTTGGTTCTACCTTTGCCTCTATGTGGCTATTTTGTCTTCTGATTTTCAAGAACTTATGTTTCCTTCGGTTGATATTTTGAGCTATCTAGTCATTTGTGGGTGCTCACCCTCGTTTGGCTTGGTGACTGCTACTTGTCAGGACTTTCCATTGAGGGCTCTTATCTAGGTTTTGTTGGTTATTTCTCTATTAATTGGCATGGGTTTGGTGTTTGCTGACAGTTGGTTGTGGTTTTCCTGGTTTGTAGCTTGGATGGGTATTTGGATAATGGTTGTTATTGTTGAATTTTATCTAGCCTCTCTCTCTAGGTTATTACCCTATTTTTGTTTTGTTTATTGGTGGCTTTGGTTGTTTGATTACTCTTGTTAAATATTGTGATCTAGAACTCTATGGACATGGCCATGGATGTTTGTAAATGTATATTGACTATGATGGTTTTGATGTTACCCTCTTCCCTGGTTGGTAGCATTACATATGATTGTAATCCTTCTTATGAAGTTTGGATGCTCATATGTATGTGCCCCTGAGATTATCCTAACTGAGCCTAAGCCTTCTCTTCCTCAGCTCTGTCCTTTTCCTTTATTTATCCTTATCCCTTTCAACTATGATGTTTTCCTTTGTAATGTGGTGCAGATTTCTTTTATCGATTGGAACTTTACAGAGGGAATGGTCATTACTCACTCAAACAGGTGTTGTTAATGTGGATCTTGCTTATCTTGCTTTCTTAAAGAAATCATGAACTACTGCTGACTCATTCTTTTGCTGTTTTCAAAATTTATTTTAGTCTTACTCTATCTTTTTCTCTTATACTTTTAGCTGTTGTATTTGCTCTTTTATTTTGTTTTCTTTTCCAATGTACTTAGATGGGAGTTTAAAGTTTCTTGTTTAAGAGTAGTAGCATTTTAGAGCTTTACTTCTTTTAAGGACACGATATCTTTTCCATTTATGGTAATAAAATTCTAACTTTCCTAAAAAAAACCCTAAACCCTTAATACTAAACCCAAAACCCAAAACCCTAAAACCCTAAACTCTAAACCCTAAATCGTAAACCCTAAACTAACCCTACACCTAAAAACCATAAACCTAAACTCTAAACACTAAACCCAAACCCTAAACCATAAACCCTAAAAGCATACAACCAAAAGCCCTAAACCCTAAACCCTAAACCTTAAACCCTAAAACTAAACCTAAAGTAACTAAATACATTAAGAAACAAACCTAAACCCTAAAACCTAATAAAATTAAACCTAAACCTAAACCCTAAGAATCTAACCATGATGGCTGAACATCACAACCACGCCTAGATCTAGTTGTGGAGGCCATATGGTTATCATAGTGGTGGTGGGGATCTAGAGGTGATGGTGATATGGAGGTGGTGGAGTAGGTGGTTATGGAGGTGAAAATGATGGAGGTTACATCCATGGTGGTAGGGAGAGATAAAATATGATGGTGGATCCGCTACTCAAGAGCTGGTTAAGGAGAAACTAAAGAACAATTGATAAATGGAACCATGTCTTTATAAGAGATGGTTCTAGTTATCTTTTTGATTTTCACTATGCATGCTCATTTTTTATCTACCTTCTTAAAAACTTGGTGTATTACTTAGTTGATGAAATCAAAAAAGAAATATTGAATTTGAAATTAAAAATCAAATACCAAAAAAAAAAATAAAAAAATAAATCTTGAACCCTAACCTAAAACCTAAAACCTAAACAATAAACCTAAAGTAAATAAAAAATCCTAAACCCTAAACCCTAAACACTAAACCAAAACCTAAACTAAACTATTATAAATAAAATAAACCCTAAACCTAAACCTAAACCCTAAACCTAAACTAAAACCTAAACCTAAACCTAAACCTAATCTAAAATAAGCTAAAATAAACCTAAGCCTAAACTAAAAAATAAAACCTAAAATAAACCTAAACCTAAAAATAAAAAAAATAAAACCTAAACCTAAAGCTAAAACATAAACCTAAACCTAAAAAATAAAATAAAATAAAACTAAACAAAATAGACCTAAACCTAAACCTAAAAAATAAACTAAGATAAAAAACCTAAACTAAAATAAATAATCTTAAAATAAATAAACTAAACTAAATAAAAATAAATAAACCTAAATAAAATAAAATAAAAATAAATAAATAAATAAATAAAAACTAAATAATCCTAAACCTACCTATTTACTAAATTTTATTTTTAAAAGAAAACCTAAACCCTAAATATTTAACCCTAAACACTAAACTAAAACTTAAACCTAAACTAAACCCTAAACTAAACCTAAAACCCTAAACCCTAAACCCCTAAACCTAAAACCCTAAATCTAAAACTAAAAACTCTAACTAAATAATTAAAACTAAATTAAAAAACTAATTTAAACTAATTTAAATTTAAATAAAAAACCTAAACCAAAATCAAAAATCTAAACTAAACTAAACCTAAACCTAAAAATTAAACCTAAAAGTAAAACCCCTAAGACCCTAAACCCTAATAAACTCTAACCTTAAACCCCAAACCCTAAACCTAAACCTAAAGTAACTAAATAAATTAAAAAATAAACCTAAACCATAAAACCTAATAAACCTAAATCTAAACCTAAACCCTAAGAATGGGTAGAACCTTGATGGCAGGAACATCACCATCAATGAGCCTAAGTCTAGATTTATTGGTGGAGGCAAAGGTAGAGGTGATAGTTATCACAGTGGTGGTGGGGATCCGAGGTGTTGGATATGGAGGTGGTCATTGGAGTAGTGGTGGTTATGAGGTGGGAGGAGCACTGGTGGTTACAACTATGGTGGTGGTGGAGCGAGAGGTCGGGGATATGATGGTGGATGCCGCTACTCAAGAGGCCTGGGTGGTTTTGATGGGAACTAGAGAAACTGAGGAACGGTTGATCTAATTTGCTGATTATGGAATTATATCTTTATAGTAGAGATGGTTCTAGTTATCTAGGGTTTTTGATTTGCTCTAAGTGTGCTCATTTTTTATCTATGTTGTTGCTTATGTCTTTGAAAACTTGGTGCATTACTTGACTGATAAAATCAAAAAGATAAAATATTGAATATGAATTTGTTCTTTGTTAAAAAAATAACCAAAAACCCTAAACCCTAAACTAAAACCTAAACCTAAACCTAAACCCTAAACCCTAAACCTAAACCTAAACTAAACCTAAAACCCTAAACCTAAACCCTAAACCTAAGCCAAACCCTAAACCCTAAAACCTAAAAGCCTAAAACTAAACCTAAACCCTTAAACCCCTAAAACCTAATTAAAATAAACTAAACTAAATAAACCTAAATAAAACCTAAACTAAATAAACCTAATACTTAAAACCTAAATAAATAAACTAAATTAAATAAACCTAAACTAAAAATAAAATAAAACTAAACTAAATAAAATAAACCTAAACCCTAACCTTTGTGCTCTAGCAATTTCATTTTCCCTTCATCAATGTCCCCTTCTTACATTTTGGTGGATCCTTCATCATTCTCAACTAATTTATAGATTTTTTTCAATTGCCGCTGTGATGTGTCTCTTCTGATTATGGCTGTGGTGTCCTCGAACTGTGGCTTATTTCTTCCATTTTGGATGATCTAGATAAGGCATCCAATTTTGTGGGGATCCCTAAACCTTATGTCATTCTTGCTATTAAATCCTCTAAAGATGCACTTTTTGGTAAGTGCTCTACCTCTTCTGACTCAATGAATCTTATTTCGACTTCTTTTTGAGTTATGCCTGTGATCATGTGTTAAGGTCTTGATCTCCAAAAGCATACAAAACCTTCCAAATTAACTTTGATTGAAAATTTTCTTTATGCTAGCCAAATTTGGATAAGATCTAATCTTTTTCCATAACCTTAAACTTTAGGTGCTTTCTCTATTGGCTTTCGATCCAAGCCATATTCACGATTCAACTTATGAATGATTTGGAATATTCAAGAGTTTTCTCTCGATCTTATTTTTCTTTAATTGTCAAATTCATTTGTTGAAGTGGTATCCCTTTTAAAGGAGGAATCACCTATTCCTGTGGTTAGCTTCCTTCCAAATATGAGAATCCACTATGTTACCCACTAGGTTTTATTTGCTATCGTGGCTCTTTTCTCCAAAATTGATCAGCCGTGAGATCTCGCCCCTCTGTTCGTATGTTGGTTGAACTTGACATATCTAAAAAATATCCTAAGGATTTCTAGATCGAAGCTAAAAAGTTTAATTATTTACAAAAGGTCAAATTTAAAAATTTTCCAATTTTTTGTTCCCATTGCAAGATACATGGTCATGATAATTCGGAGTGTTTTGTTATTCAGCTGCATCTTAAAAAGAAAATTTTAAATGATCCTAACTCTAAATTAGCTACTAATAAAGTTAATAAAGCTATTTTTGTGCCTAAAATTAACTTAAATGTTGATATTAGGTCAGATTCTTTAGAATCTTCTGATGTTCCTAAAATTGTTTTTCTTCTCATTCCAACCATGACAAAGGTACTAATAATGTTGAAAAAGATGATTTGTCCAACAGCCTTTCTTTACATGAGAATATGCCTATTATGGCTAATTCCATATTCAAAGAGACTAAAAAATGATGATTCATTCTCTAATGAGTCTATTCTTTTAGCTCATTAATTGATGAGAATGAGGTTTTAAATGATAACTTGAATGCTAAAATTCTTGAGCAAAACATTTTGACATTGGTAATTGTGCTTTGAATGGTATAATTTCTTCTCCTTCCCCTAATTCCAAGATTGATCTTCATTCTAATCCCACTTTTCAACAAAATGCTAATTTGGAAGAGGGGGAAGTTGTGATTAGAGATGTTCTTATTGATCCTTATCCTATTAATAATATTCCTAATCAATCTCTTTTCGATGGTGACACTTTGGATAAAAAATAGAAATATTTGAACTCTTTAAAAAAGGAAACTAAGAACTCTAAGATGCAACCTCCTAATCTTGCTAGATCTACTAGATCTAGATCCTCTTCACATAAATAATGTGTTGTTTCAATTGGCTTAGAGAGGATTCTTTCTCTCTTCTCTCTCTCTCTCTTTATTATTATCATTTAATTTCCTTTTACAATTTTTTTATGTTTAATTCTCTTATTTGGAATGTTAGGGATTGGTACCTCACTATTCATAATCATATTAGAAATCTCTATAGAATTAACAATATCTCTTTACTTATTATTGAACCTCTTATACATTGATAAAATCAAATCATGTTAGAATGCTTGGTTTTAGTAATTTTTTTTAACATCAAGTAATAAAATTTGGTGCTTTTGGAATAGCTTCTTAAATATTTTAATTTTAGATGATCTTCAACTTGTTGTCAATGCTCAAATTTCTTTTGGTGATTCTTGTGTGATTGGCTCTTTTGTTTATGCTTCTTGCAATAGAGCTGGTCAAAATGTTCTTTGGGAGAATTTGAGAAGTTTTGCTCTTTCTATTAACAAACCTTGGTTGGTTGGGGGTGATTTCAACACTATTCTATATTCACCTGAAAGAAGGGGTGGTTGCTCTCCTAATATTCATTCTATGGAAGAATTTTCAAATATGATTCTTTTTTTGCAATCTTATTGACATTGGTTTTAAAGGCTATAATTATACTTGAAAACTCTAAGCTCTAGCAACATCTTGATAGAATTCTTTGACTATCATTAGATTAATCAATGGCCTCTTACCTCTATTGACCATTTGAGTAGAACTTTATCTGATCATGCTTTTTTGGTTTCTAAAGATAGATAACTCTAAAAGATTAAACACCTAGCCCTCTTTTAGATTTCAAAATATGTGGATTAAGCTTCTGGATTTTCTTAAAGTTGTGGCCATTAATTTGATTGCCCTTTTACACCTTGATAATTCAATTAGGGGTATGCATAGATTATGGTTTAAGCTTAAAAGGCTCAAACAAAATATGGTTTGGTGGAACAAACATTGTTTTAAAAATCTTTTTGCTAATATAAAAAACATGGAACTTTTGGTTTGTGATCTTGAAAATGTTGTTTTGACTGATTCTTCTAAGCTTAAGGATTTGAATGAAGCAAAAGATAATCTTATTAATTATCTGAATATGGAAGAGACCTATTGGCAAAAAAAGCTAGTAAACATATTATTGATGGGGATAGGAATACTTGGTATTTTCATGCTTTATTTAATAAAAGAGAGCTTTAAATTTTAAAATGGGATCAGATATTAATGTAATTAAAGATTATATTAACCACTTTAGAAATATGCTTAATAAAAGCCACTCTTATGAAGCTATTTCTAATTCGCTTTTTGATCCCTCTATTATTACCAATGATGACAATCATTGGCTTACTAGGTTTACTAAAGATGAGATTGGTAAAGTTCTCAATAGCATGAACATTGATTCCATTGCTGGTCTGGAGGGTTATACAAATCAATTTTTTCAAAATTGTTGGTCTACTATTAAGATGACTTAGTTGATGCTATTTGATTTCTTTATTGGTAATCCTCTAAAATTTTTTCAAGCACTTCCATTATTCTCATACCTAAAAAAGATAATCCGATTCTTGGAGTGATTTCAAACCTATTAGTCTTTGCACTTTCTTTAATAAATTGATTTCTAAAATTTTTTTCTAATAGACTAAGTCCTGCTTCAAAAAAATTATCTCTCAACCAAACTAGTTTTGTTAGAGGGAGATCTATCTGATAACATTCTTCTTCAAGAGCTTATTCATGATTTGGATGTTCCAACTAGAGGTGGTAACATTTTTTTTTTTTTAAATTAGATATTTCTAAACCTTAATATCTCTTGGGATTTCCTTTAAATATCTGCATTTATTTGGTTTGATAATTTCATTAACCTTATTAAAGACTATATTAATAATGCCATATTTTTTATTCAACTTAATGGTGAAGCTTTAAGCTTTTTTCCTTCTTCTGTCGGTTTGAGACAAGGAGATCCTTTGTCCCCTTCTTTATTTATTATTGATGTGGAATACCTTTCTATGAGTTTAAATGATTTATTCAATAACAATCCTAGCATGTACTTTAGAACTCTTGGTATCCTATTTTTCATCTCTTATTTTTGATGATTTCATTATCTTTTCTAATGCTTCCTTTCATCATATCAAAATTTAAAAATTTTTAAATAATTTTGGTAGAAAAGTGGTCTTCTATTAATGAAAGCAAGCTACTTTATTACCTCCTCTAAAATTTCTAATAACAAAATCAATCATATCTTGAGAATCACTAACTTTAAACACCAACAACTCCCTATTAAATATATGGGTGCTCCTCTTTTTAAAGGTCAAAAAGAACCCATCTTTTTGACGAGCTTATCCAAAACATATTTAATAAAATTTCGTTGTGGGAATTTCACTTACTCTTTTGGCGTTTACTTTGCTTAAGAGTACTCTTAATTTGATGCCTTTATATCTTATTCAAACCATTATCCTACTAATTCTATCTTAAATAGAATTGATCATCTCCTTAATTTTTTTCGGCTCTAATAATTTGATTAAAATGATGCATTGGACTTCTTGGCATAAATGTTGTGGTCCTCTGGGTGAAGGTGGGCTTGTTGCAAACCTATTCATGAAGCTATTACGCCTTCTCACATAATCTAGAAAAAAAGATAGCCTCTGGCTAATTTTATGATAGCTAAATACTACTGGTTAGCACCTCTAACTGTACTTATAAAGTGGGTGACTCCATTTTGGAAAAGGCTTTTCTCCATTAAATAGGAGGTTGAATCCTTGATATCTTGGGGTTTAAGGATCTTCTTTCTTTTAGCAAGGCAATTGGATTGGTTGTGGTTCTATTGATTCTTTTTATCTACCCATTCTACTCGCTACTAAAGTTAACTCTTTTGGCTTAATAATAAGTGGAATGATAGTAAACTTAGAAATTTATTCTATCTCTTTTTATATAAATTTAATATTTCTATCCTTTCCAACAAGCTTATCAAATTCTTTTAAGCTATCTAATAATGGTGATTTTATTCTTAAAGAGGCATGGAATTATATTAGAGACGTTCATATTTCATCTAATGTATTTATTAAACTTTGGAATAATGTCATCCCGATCTCTTATTTTGTCCATACTTGGAGAATTCTGAAAACTTCATTCTTTTGATTCCTGGATAAAGGTTTTCATTTGCCTTCCAAATGTAATTGTTGATTTCATATTGAAAATGTTAATCATGTTTTGTCAATGATGTTATTGCCTCCAAATTACATTTTTGGTATGATGATCTTTTTAATACTAACCATTTCCATGGTTTTCTTTATATCAATTTCTTGATTGCTTTCCAAAAACTATGAAAGGTCATATCAAAGTTTTAATGCCATTACCCTTATTAGTTCATATGGATGGATAGAAATGATGCTAAATATCATGGTATTATGAATAATAAAATTATTATGAGAACCAAAGAAAAATTCATGCTTTATTTAATGCTAATTTAATTAGTAACACTCATTATAGAGGTTGCAAATTTGTGCCAAAAAATGGTTCTTTACTTGCGAGATCACCTTCTATAAAGAAGATAGATTATATATTGATAAAACCTCATAATAATATTATTAAAATTAATATGATGGCTCTCCTCTTAGAATACATTTGGTATGGTGGTATTTTTGGGTTTTAAAGGTAATGTCATTTGTGCTTTTGCTTATCCTCTAAAGCTTGTTCTATTATCTATGTTGAATTAATGGTTGTAAACAAAGCTATTGACATTTGTTTGAAAAAAAATTTTATCAATATTTGATTGAAGTTGATGCTCTTTACTCAACACATGTTGACTTCCACTAAGATGGAATGCGATTTATTCTACCTTCTTAATCATACTAGAACACTCCTCTCTCAAGTTTTCTTTAAAATTTCACATTTTGTGAAGGAAATGTCTATGCATTATCTAATCTAGGTGCTAAATTAAATGATCTCATCTTTATGAACATCATACCTAGAATTGAGAGGCTTGGTTAATCTGATAACAATGGATTACCTTATCTTAGAAATTAATTTTTCTTTGTGTGTATTTTAGGTTCTCTATGATTTTCTCTGGTGCATTTTCATGCTGCATTTTTGGTTATTTCAATTTCTCTTTGGTTTGTAAATACTTGGGAGATCTCTTTGAGGTGGTGGTCGCTCACCTCTTTGTTGAGAGGTGTTCTCTTTGGCTAACTATTTTATTTAGGGATCTGTGTCACCAGCTTTTATCTTGTGGTGGCCTCTCTATGGTTATGCTTTATTTTTCCCTTCTTAATTGGTCTGGTTTTGCCTCTGGTTTTGTTGTTTTTTACTTAGGGAGGTTTTTCTATTTTTTTTTTGGCCTGGTTTTCTCTTGCTACCCTACATATTATTCTAATTATTTGATGCTCAATCTTTTACCCTTTTTTCTTCCTGGTTTTTTGTGTTTGATGGGGCCTTGGTATTTTTCTTTGCTGGTTGTGGTTGGGTGGTCCTCTAGGTGGGCTTTGTCTTGGGATTTGTTTCTTTAGTAGTTTGGTGGCTTTGTCACTATGTTTCTATGTGGGATTTCCTCATTTGATGCTATTATTTTCTAATTAATGAATGGTCTTATCTGTGGTTGGTTATGATTATTTGGTTGGTTTTCCTAGTTTTCTTATTATTATAGGGGACTTCTTTTTTGTCTTATGTTGGGTGTCTATCCTTCTCATGGAGGTATTGGATTGCCTTTTTTATTTTTCTGCCTCTTGATGTGGACTTGCTATTTCCTTGACCTCTAAGTTTGAATTGTGGTTTCTTGGTTTCTAGGTTTATTATTTTAGTTTGTTTGCAGGTTGTCCGGATTCTAGTGGGTTTGGTTCTTATTCATGGTTGCTTTATTTTGGTGATATCTTTAGCTTTTATTTCATTTTGGTTTTTGTGATGCTACTTTTCCTTGAGACTTAGTCACTCTTTGGCAATTTTCTGTTTGCATTTGGTATGAGAAATTGACTCACTCTTGATTTCATCAAAATTATTATGGTATGATATTATTTTTACCTAGCATATACTAAACCCTCTTTGAAGTCTAAAATATTTATGTTTGCCCCTACTAAACTCCCTAAACCTTATTAATTTTCTCTTATATTGCTCTTATTTAAATTAAAGCTTGATTTTCTACCCCTAATTACAATTTCTAGTTGTAAGATTCTTTATAGGTTCTCAAATTTTGAAACTATGTGGATAAACCTCAAAAGACTTGACCCAAGCTTCTAAATAACCTATTTCCCAAATGCTATTTATTTTTTTTTAATATTATTTTTTATTTAGTTTCCTTTTTTATTAAACATATTTTTTCTCTAAATGTAAATAATTATCCCTTTAAAGACCTGTAATTTTCTTTGTAATAATAAAATTCTCCCTTTATGAGTTTTAAACCTTAAACCTAAACCTAAACCCTAAAATTAACTAAACCTTAAACCCTAAAACCTAAACCCTAAACCCTAAACTAACCTAAAATAAAAAGCTAAGACCTAAACCTAAACAAAATAAAACCTAAAATAAATAAATAAACCTAAAACAAAATAAAATAAAATAAAATAAAATAAAATACTAAACCTAAACCTAAAAAAAATAATAAATAAAATAAAACCTAAACCTAAACCTAAACTAAAATACTAAACCTAAACCTAAACCTAAACTAAAATAAACCTAAATAAACTAAAATTTAAACCCTAAACTTAAACCTAAACCTAAAACCTAAACCTAAACTAAACCTAAACCCTAAACTTAAACTAAACCCCAAACCATAAACCTAAACCTAAAATAAACTAAATAACCTCTAAAATCCCTAAACCAAAATAAAATAAACCTAAAAAAACCTAAAAAATAAAACCTAAACTAAATCTAAACCTAAACTAAACCCTAAACCCTAAAACCTAAACCTAAACTAAATAAAATCTAAAATAAAATAAATAAATAAACCTAACCAAAACAATAATAAAATAAAATAAAATAAAAACATAAACTAAAACTAAACTTAAACCTAAACCTAAAAAAAAAGAAATAAATAAAAAATAAAAACTAAACTAAAATAAAATAAATAAAAACCTAAACTAAATAAAAATTAAAAAACCTAAATAAAAAAAAAAACTAAATAAAAATAAAATAAATAAATAAAATAAAAAAATAAAAGCCTAAACAAAAAATAAACCTAAAAAATAAAACCTAAAAAATAAATAAAAAATAAACCTAAACCTAAACTAAAAAAACCTAAACCTAAAAAAAAAAATCTAAACCTAAACTAAATAACTAAACTAAAATAAATAAAACCTAAACCTAAACTAAAATAAACTATAAACCTAAAATAGACTAAACCTAAAAATAAACCTAAACTAAATAAAATAAAATAAAAAAAATAAACATAAACCTAAAAAATAAACCTAAAAAATAAACCAAAATAAAATAAATAAACTAAACCTAAAAATAAAAATAAAACCTAAATAAAAATAAAATAAAATAAAACTATTAAAAAATAAAACTTAAACCTAAACCTAAATTTAAAAATAAACTAAATAAAAAACCTAAACTAAAATAAATAAACTATAAATAAACCAAATCTAAAATTAAAATAAACCCTAAATAAACCCTAAACCTAAAATAAACCTAAACCCTAAACCCTAACCCTAAAATAAAATAAACATAAACTAAATAAAACTAAAAAAATAAAATAACTAAAAATAAACCAAAAATAAAATAAATAAATAAAATAAAATAAAAAATAAACTAAAAAAACCTAAACCTAAACCTAAACAAAAACATAAACCTAAAAAAAAAAATAAAAAAATAAAAAATAAACTAAAATAAAAATAAAAATAAACTAAACTAAAAAAATAAAATAAATAAAATAAAACTAAACCTAAAATAAAAAATAATAAAATAAATAAAAAACTAAATAAAACCTAAAAAATAATAAACCTAAAAAAAACCTAAAATAAATAAAAATAAAACCTAAACCCTAAACAAAAAAATAAACCTAAAATAAAAATAAAAAAAAGCATAAATAAAAAATAAAACCTAAACCTAAACCTAAAATAAAAAATAAATAAACCAAAAATAAAAATAATAAACTAAACTAAAATAAATAAACCTAAACCTAAACCTAAAATAAATAAAATAAACCTAAACCAAAAACTAATAAAATAAAATAAACTAAAATAAACCTAAAATCTAACTAAAAATAAAACCTAAAAAATAAATCAAAAATAAAATTAATCACTAAACCTAAACCTAAACCTAAGAAATATAATCAAAATAAAACTAAACAAAAAAATTAACCTAAACCTAAAAAAATAAACCTAAAAAATAAAATAATATAAAAAACCTAAACTAAAATAAATAAACTTAAAATAAATAAACTAAACTAAAGAAAAATTAAAATAAACCTAAATAAAAAATAAACTAAACTAAATAAATAATAATAAACTAAATAAACTTAAACCTACTAGTTTAATTTAAAAAAAAATAAAAAATAAAAAAATAAACTAAACCCTAAACCCTAAACTAAAACTAACCTACCCCTAAACTTAAAACTAAACCTAAACCTAAAACCCTAAACCCTAAACCTAAAACTTAACCCTAAACCTAAAACCCTAAACCAAAACCCTAAACCCTAAACCTAAACTAAAACCCCAAACCTAAAACCCAAAACCCAAAACCCTAACTAAAACCCTAAAACCCTAAACCCTAAAATCTAAACCTAAAAAAATAAAATATAAAAACCTAAACCTAAACTAAATAAAACCTAAAAATAAAAAAAAAAACCTAAACCCAAATAAAATAAAAAATAAAAAATAAAATAAACTAAAACCTAAACCTAAATAAAAACTAAAAATAAAATAAAAAAATAAAAACAAAATAAAATAAAATAAAAAAAACTAAATAAACTAAAGAAAATAAAATAAAAAACCTAAATAAAAATAAAAAAAAATAAACCTAAACCTAAAATAAATAAAAATAAAAATAATAAACCCAATAAAAAAAATAAATTAAATAAACAAAATAAAATAAACCTAAAATTAAAAAATAAAAAAATAAACCTAATAAAAAATAAACTAAACCTAAACTAAATAAAAATAAATAAACTAAAATAAACCTAAACCTAATCTAAAAATAAACTAAAATAAACCAAAAAAACCTACAACCTAAACTACAAAAATAAAATAAAATTTTAAACCTAAACCTAAAAATAAAAAATAAAATCTGAAAATAAAAAATAAAAATAAAAAAACTAAAAATAAATAAACCTAAACCTAAACCTAAAAAAACTTAAAAAACCTAAACCATAAATAAACCTAAAATAAATTAACAAAATAAATAAAAAATAAAAATAAACCTAAATAAAAAATAAAAATAAAATAAATAATAAATAAAAAAATAATAAATAAACTAAATAAACCTAAACTAAATTTACTTAATTTTAAAACTAAACCTGCTATAAACCTAAACCTAAACCTAAAACCTAAACCTAAAAAACACTAAACACTAAATTAAACACTAAACCCTAACTTAAGCCCTAAACCCCAAAACCAAAAAAAATGCTAAAATCCTAAAGACTAAACCCTAAACCCTAAAAAACTAAAAAAAACCTAAACCTAAAAAATAAAAACTAAAAAATAAAAATATATATAAAATGTTAAACATAAATAAAGTAAAAATAAAATAAAATAAACTAAAACCTAAACCTAAAAAAATAAAATAAAATAAATAAAACTTAAACTAAACAAAAAAATTAAAATAAGCCTAAGAATAAAACTAAAATAAAATAAAAACTAAAAAATAAATAAAATAAACCTAAAATAAAAATAAAATAAAACCTAAACCTAAAATAAACTTAAAAATAAAAAAATAAAACCTAAACCCTAAGCTAAAAAAAACTAAACCAAAAAAAAATAATAAATAAAATAAAATAAACCCACACCAAAACTAAAATAAATAAAACCTAAACCTAAACCTAAACCTAAATAAACTAAACCTAAACCTAAACCAAACTAAATAAAATAAAAAAATAAAATAAAATAAACCTAAACCAAAAAAATAAAATTAAAATAAACCTAAACCTAAACTAAAAATAAAACCTAAAAAATAAATCTAAAATAAAAAACCTAATACCTAAACCTAAAAAATAAAAAATAAACCTAAACCTAAAAAAAATAAAATAAAACCTAAACTAAAAAAAAATAAATAAAAATAAAAACTAAAAAATAAATAAACTTAAACCTAAAAAATAAACTATAATAAAAAATGTAAACTAAAATAAATAAATCTAAAATAAATAAACAAACTTAAACAAAAATAAAAAATAAACCTAAATAAAAAAAAAAATAAAACTAAAATAATAAAAAAATAATTAAGTAAACTAACTAAACCTAAACTTCTTTACTTAACATAAAAAATCATAAACCCTAAATCCTAAACCCTAAACCTACAAAACTAAACCAACAACCCTAAACCCTAAACCATAAACCCTAAAATAAAAAAACCTAAAACTAAACCCTAAACCTAAAACCTAAACCCTAAACCTAACCTTAAACCTAAACCTAAACCCAAACCTAAACCTAACTAAAGTAACTAAATAAATTAAAAATAAACATAAACCCTAAAACCTAATAAACTAAACTAAACCAAGAATGGATAACCTGACGATAGAACATCACCACCAACCAAGCTTTAGATCTAACTGGTGGAGGAATAATGGTGGGGATGAGAAATAAGGTGGTGGCCTAGGAGGATGGAGGAAAAATAGGTTTGCCACAGGGAGAGAGATAGGATATGATGGATCTAAGGCCTAAATAACTAAAAAGATCAATGCTATGGAATTGTTTTAATAGATTGTTCTAATAACCTAATATTTTTGATTTATTCTTCTACTCATAATGCTTGTGTCTTAAAAACTAAACTTGTTACTGAAATAAAAAAAGAAATGTAAATATAAATTTGTTAAAAAAAACTAAAACCTAAACTAAAACCTAAAACCCTAAACATAAAAACCTAAACCTAAACCTAAACTAAAATCCTAAACCCTAAACCCTAAACCAAAATATAAAACCCTAAACCTAAACCCTAAACCATAAAACCTAAACTAAACCTTAAACCTAAACTAAACTAAACCTAAAATAAACCCTAAACCCTAAACATAAACCTAAACTTATACCTAAACTAAACTAAACTATAAAAAACCAAAATAAAATAAAACTAAAAAATAAACCTAAAATAATAAATAAATAAACAAATAAAAAATAAATAAAAAAAAATAAAATAAAATATAAACAAAACTAAACCAAAAACCTAAACCTAAAAAAAAATATAATAAAATTTAAAATAAAATAAAATAAAATAAAAACTAAACTAAACTAAAAAATAAAACCTAATAAAATAAAAAAACTAAAAATTAAAAAAATAAAATAAAAAATAATAAAATAAATAAATATAAAACCTAAACCCTAAACTAATAAAAAAAAAACCTAAACCTAAAATAAAAAAAAAAAATAATATAAAAAATAAAAAAAAAAAAATAAATAAATAATCTAAACCTAAAATAAACTAAACCTAAACCAAAATAAACTAAATAAAATAAATAAACTAAAATAAACCTAAACCAATAAAATAAACCTAAAATAAACCTAAAATAAAAAACCTAAATAAAAACCTAAAAATAAAAAATAAAACCTAAACCAAAAAATAAAATAAAATAAAACTAAAGTAAAAATAAACCTAAAACCTAAAAAAATAAACTAAAATAAAAACTAAACTAAAATAATACCTAAAATAAATAAACAAAACTAAATAAAATAAAATAACCTAAATAAAAATAATAAAATAACATAAAATAAAATAAATAAAAAAATAAACTTAAACCTAAGTTTAATTTAAAAAATAAAAAAAATAAACCCTAAACAAATAAAAAACCTAAACCCTAAATAAAACCTAAACCCTAAACCCCAAACCATAAACTCTAAACCTAAACCCAAAACTAAACCCTAAACCTAAAACCTAAACCCTAAACCTAAAAAAATAAAAATAAAAAATAAAATTTTAAAATCTAAAACCAAAAAACTCCAAAAAACTAAAATCAACCTTCTTTCGAGCTCTTGATTCTTGAATCCTTTTCATTCTCTTCTTCTCATCATTTTTAGCTAGTTTTAAATTTCTTCTTTTGCCTTTGGTGATCCTTATTTGTTAGTGGCACCAATGCCATGTGAATACTTGGGAAAACTAAATTCCAAATGCTCTAGGCTTAATTCTTGGAATACTAAACCTTTACCTCTAAATCTTCAAAGATGCCTTATCTGTAAGGATTCAACTTTGATATTCTTTAAACTATATAACCTTCAAAGGTGTTCTATTATGTGCTCTAATTTGGAAATTGAAAACTATTCAAGATTTCTACAATCATTGTAAAACTCATGATGATGTCTCAAATGTTTTACTCATCTCATTGGGAAGAAAGTGGTTAAAGATCCTAAGGTTCTAAAAATTGAGATTTAAAAGTGATAAAAGAAAATTGCTTTAAATGAAAAGGATAATGTGAATGATATTATTGATGTTTCTAATGTTGTTCTAATGTTTCTAATGTTGTTCCCAATGTATGGTAGTGATAAGTTTTAAAATGCTTAAACTATTTTGAGAGTAATCGTTTAACTATTATTTTATTATTCTGAAAATTTGCAAGTGGATGATTTTTTTATATTTTAGTTCTAAGAAGATTTGTTTTGTTAAAAATCTAAAAATGGTTTTGTTATTTCACCTATGAAAATCTTTAACAGAAAATCTTATTTTATCTTCTTTGAATTTGGGCAAGAATGATGGTATGGAGCTTCTGATAATGAACCAAGTGTTTGTTTGCTTAATAAATCATTTCCCTTCTTTAACTGTTATTCTAGATGGTACTTTGCTTAGTGATAATTCTCATTTAATGGATAAAGGATTTTTTCAAATGAGATCTTCTCCTAAATCTATTGTTAATAATGATGATAAAACTTCATGATGAATCAATGGAATGAGACCAATTTTCAAACTATTTTTGTGAAAATAAAAAAAAATAGTTTTAAAATTATCCTCCTAAAGTTTCTAGATCTACTCAATCTTCTTCATCTTCTTTGCCTAATAAAAATTAATGTTTAACTTTCTTATTTGGAATGTGAGGGGCATTGGTATTCTTGCTATTAGAATAGAATTAGAATCTTTGTAGAATTTATAATGTTGGTTTTTAGTTATTCTTGAACCTCTTATTTTTTCTTCTAAAATAATGCATGTAGCCATGATGATTGGTTTTAGCAACTTTTATTTCAATAGTAATAATAAGATTTAGTTATTTTGGAATAATTCACTTACTATTTATGTTATTAATGATTTTCATCAAGTTATTAATGTGGATGTTTCATTTGGTGAATATCATGCTTTTGGTTCTTTTGTTTATCCTTCTTGTAACAAGTTAGAGAGATTTCTTTGGGATCAATTATCTAGTTTTCTTTTATTGTTAATGATTCTTGGATTGTTGGTGGGGATTGCAATACGCCCTTTCTTTGAATGAAGGGAAAGGGGTTATTTCAATTTACATTCAATGGAAGATTTTGCAAATATGATTTTGGATTGAAATCTTCATGATGTTGGTTTCATTGGTTCTCAATTTACTTGAATAATCATAGATTGTGGCAAATTGGATTCCTTATTTAATAACTATTGGTTAAACCATTGGTCATTAACTTTGGTGGATCATCTTAGTAGAACTCTCTCAGATCATGCTCCTCTTTTCATTTATATTAAGGATGTTGTTCATAAGAATAATATCATTGAAATTTTTTTTTTCAAAATATGTGGTTACAAGATAAAATTTTCTTGATGTTAATGCTTATTCTTTCTTTGATGATTTTCCATTTGGTATGATGAGGTTTTGGCTTAAGCTTAAAAGGCTTAAGCATAATATCACTTAGTGGAACATAGACTATTTTAAAAATCTTTTTTGATAATATCAAGAATATGGAACAAAAGGTGAAAGATTTGGAAGAACTTGTTATTACTAATTCTTCTTTTATTATAATCTTCTAAGCTAAAGATAATCTCATTAAGTTTAGATATGGAGGAGACTTATTGGATACAAAAATTTCCTCTAAGCATCTTTCCAAGGGGAAAGAAACACTAAATATTTTCATGCTTTGGTAATGAAAAGGAGAGTTCGCATTCATAAAATCAAGAACTTTGATAGTTCTTAGCTTACCGAAAAAGAGGATATATTTTCTTCTACCCTTAATTATTTTAAAGATCTTTTAAATAAAAATTGTCAGCTTGAGCATTAATCCAATCCCTCTATCATCCCTTCTATTATGTTTGTAGAGGATAATGAGTGATTGGTTACCTCCTTATGATGAGGAAATTTTAATATTCTTAATGGTATGAATGTTGATTTTATTGTAGGGTGATGGTTACTACTTTATTCTTTCAAAAGCTTGGTTCATTATTAAAGTTGATCTTGTTAATGTTGTTGAGGATTTTTTTGAAAGAAATTCTATTCCTAAATATTTTACTAGCATTTCTATTGTTCTTATTTCAAAGAAAGATACTCTTGACTTTTGGAATGACTTTAGACCTACTAGTCTTTGTACTTTTTTCAATAAATTGATTTCTAAAATTTTGACTATGCTTAGTATGTTTTATCCTAAGATTATCTCTCCTAATCAAGCTTTAGAAAGATAGAACTATTTTAGATAACATCTTGCTTGCTCAAGAATTGATTCATGATTTGAATGTTAAAACTAGAGGTGGCAATTTACTTTTAAGCTTGACATCACAAAAGCTTATGATAACATTTCTTAGGATTTTCTTAATAGCATTCTAACTTTATTTTTTCTAATCATTTTCTTTCTTGTTAACAATATAATTAGAAATGTGTGGTTTTCATTAGTTATCAATCGTGAAAACTTTGGTTTCATTAATTCCTCTCAAGGTATAAGACAAGATGACCCTTTTTCTTTGTTGCTTTTTATTATTGTGATTGAATAATTGTCTTGTTGGCTTAATCTTTTTTTTAGAAGATTTCTATTATTTATTTTAGGAATCTTGGTGGTTTGGCTATCTCTCATTTAAGCTTTGCTGATGATTTCATAATACATTGTATTGGCTCGTTACATTATGTTAAAAAAGCTTAAGGTTTTTTAAATAAATTTGAAAAGGAAAGTGGACTTTGATTAATACTCATAAAAGTTATTTTATCACTTCTACATCTATTTCTATTCATAGAATTAATAAAATAAAGGATATCACTGGTTTTTCTCATCAAAATCTTACAATTAAATATTTAGGCTCCCCTATATATTATGGTTATAAGAGATCCCATCTCTTTAATGTGGAAATTCATAATATTCAAAATAAAATTTCTACCCTTGAATTTCATTTTTTTTATCTTTTGGTGGTAGATTAATTGTTTTTAAAGTATTATATTTTTTCCTTTATCTATTGCTTAATATTGTTCTACTTCTCATGTTCTTATCTGGATTAAAAGACTTTTAATAAGTTTTTGGGGTTCTAGGAATTTGGCCAAAGTCTTCATTGGACTTCTTGGTCCAATATGTGGTACTATTTATGAAGGTGGCCTTGGGTGCAGATCTTTGATGAACTCCACCAATGTTTTTTCCTATAAACTTTGGTGGAATTTTGGGAAAAATGAAAGTATTTGGGCCAAATTTATGAAATTTAAATATTACAAAGGTAAGCATCCTTTGATTTGCAATTATAAACATGGTGATTCTATTGTTTAAAAATGGCTCTGTGATATTAAATGGAAAGTGGAACCTCTCACTTTTTGGGGTATTAATAATGGGTCTTCCTTCTTTTGGCAAGATAACTGGATGGGGAACTTTTCCATTGATTCTTTCCTTATTACCCATTCTACTTCTTCTTTGAAAGTTAGTCATTTTATTTATAATGGGGAATGGAATTTCTCTCTTTTAAATGAGCTTATTCTTGATTTTATTAGTAATAACATCATTAATATTCCTATTGATGTTAATTTTTTGGATCAAATTATTTTTAAATTTTCTAGTAATGGAGACTTTTCTTTTAAAGATACTTGGCATAATGTTAAAGTTAAAAAATCCACTTCTCCTATTTTTCTTTAAATTTGGAATAATATTATTCCTACTTTTACCTATTCTTGTGTGGAGAATTTTAAGGGATTATATTGTTATTGACACTTTACTGACAAAGGTTATTATCTACCTATGCATGTGTTGTTTTCATAATGAGAATGTTAATCATGTTTTTGTTAATGGTGCCATTGCCTCTAAAGTTTGGGGTTGGTATGAGTATTTATTTAATTTAAGTTGTTTTAATGGTAATTTAACATTAATGCAACATATGGATTATTATTTTCTTAATATTGTTAAAGGTCATATCAAAATTGTGGTCGCTACTACTTTGATTTGGTTTATTTGGCTTGATAGAAATGATGCTAAACATCGTGATGTGCCTACGAACTATAAGAAAATTATTGCTAGGACTAAAGAAAAGATTTTTTCTTTACATAAGGCTGCTCTTCTTAGTAGTACTAATTTTAGAGGGTGTAAGTTTGTTGCCTCTAAATTGGGTATCAATTTTCCATATTGTGACTCATCTCCTAAATATAAAATTATTCATTAGATTAAGCCTCTTAATTGCATTAAAATAATAATCGATGGATCTTTGAACATAACAAGTCGTTATGGTGGTATTTTTAGAAATAATCATGAGAATATTATCTTTGCATTTTCCACCTCTTTCTACTAAATAGTTATTTTGTTGAATTGATGGCTATTTTTTATGCTCTCAAGCTTTGTTTGGAGAGAAATTTTGGCTATTTGGTTGGAATGCTAAGATGGTTGTTGCAAGGATCAATTCTAGCCATAAGGGTAATGCTGAGCTTTTCTATTTAATTAAAAATATTAAAGCTATTATCCCTAAACTTTCTTTTAAAATTACAAATTCCAACTTTCCCTTAAAAAACACTAAACCCTAAACCCTGAACCTTAAAAAACCCTAAACCCTAAAAGCCTAAACCTTAAACCATAAACCCTAAACCCTAAACCATAAGTAATAAACCCTAAAACCCTAAACCCTAAACCCTAAAGCCTAAGCACTAAATCCTAAACCTTAAACCTTAAACCCCAACCCTAAACCCTAAACCCTAAAAGCATAAAACCTAAAACCCTAAACCCTGAACCCTGAACCCTAAAACTAAACCTAAAGTAACTAAATAAATTATAAAATAAACCTAAACACTAAAATCTAATAAACATAAACCCAAACCTATACCCTAAGAATGGGTAACCTGAAAGAACATCACTGTCAACCAGATCCTAGATCTAGCTGGAGAAAAGCAGAGGTCGTTATCACACGTGGTGATCTAGGATTGTGGATATGGAGGTGGTGGTCAGAGTTGTGGTGGTTATGGAAGCAGGAAGAGCTACGGAGGTTACAGTCGTGGTGGTGGTGGAGGGAGAGAATAGGGATATAATGGTGGATCCGTATTACTCGAGTGGCTGGGGTGGTTGTGATGGGAACTAGAGAAACTGAAGAACACCCAATATGATCTGCTACTTGAATTGTGTCTTTATAGTGGGATGATTCTAGTTATCTAGATTTTGATTTGCTCTATTTTTCATTTTTGATCAATATTGTCCCTTGTGTCTCAAAAAAAATTGGTTTGTGGTGTTTATTTTAAGATGGGACACCACATAGATCTTAGAGGGTTCTTACTAAATGATGCATGGAATTAAGAAAGTATGCATTATCTCAAAAGATAGAAATTATCATCCTATAATGGACCTAATTACCTAATAAGGACTCCTAAGGCATGATGGGTCTTTGAGTGTACCAGAGACCTTTTCCATACTTTACATGAAAAAGTAAAGTAGCATTTATATTAAGTACGGTTCGTTAAGTTCCCTATGGAGGTAAGTTAATTACATCCTAAGGGATGTGAATCTTAAGAATACTCTCAATTAAAGTAGCAATTAAAGTCTCCAAAGATTTTAAGGCTGACTATCGAGGATTAGTTGTATTGAAAATCAAGTGGGAAAACTCAAGGAGAAGACTTATTATCTAAAGGAAATAAGTAGGGAATGCTCTTGATTCTAGGAAACCTAGTGAGCTTTTCAACCTATTCTATAATTGGGCTTTATAATTTTGAAATTGAAGAGAAGATCAATTTTGTTAAAGTTGACATTTCATTAGAAAGCTAGGACTTGTACTCCAATAATACAAGATTATGTAGATGCCTAAGAGGTGAGGATTTATGATGTAGCCAAAAGAAATAGCCACCTCAAAAACTAAATCTAGTGAGCTTTAGCATTAGCCAAGGTGAGACCTAAATCTAAGTCCTAAATCTAAGTGAAAATGGGCATATGGTTTAACTCCGTAAGAGAGGATAAACCGCCTAACTGTTGGACTTACGACTGTCTGGAGTGGTAGCCAACTAAAACCTCCTACGCTTTAAATCCATGAAGTTCAATCTTATCATTTGTAAGATTAGTTAAGCTATTATTTAATTAGAAAGAAACTAAAGTCCTTAAATGCACTCCCTAAGAGACTAGACCATGAGTGGTATGATCATATGACTTAGTCTCATTTTCAAATTTTATTTATTTTGACACTTCTTTTGATAAATTCTTGATGCCTACATGCATGATAAAATCAGGTTGTTGGCTAAATTAGCAAGAAAGGGGTTTCTTCCATCATAAAGGATGCCCTCACGGGTCAAGCATTCCTCTATTATGCAAGGATGGAAATCCATTATTTTCAAGAGAAAAATAACATGGTGCATGTTGTTGGCCATTCAACATTAGCTAAGGGATTGCTAAATCTTTTAATTATCTTGATTTATGTCCTAGGCTTTATGTAATGTTATGAATTATTTAAAACTTTAGTTATGAATTGTAGTTGGGTATAAAGGTTAATTTTTTTCTAAGAACTTAACTGCATTCAAGGCCACACATTCAAACATTAAACATATAAAGAAACTAAGAAAAGCATACCATCATAATTGTGTACTTTAAACACAACATCAAACAATTTTTATTGCTAATGAAAAAGAATAACAGGCCATTATGATAGGGTGCCATCATACAACCCAAAAAGAAAAATGGGTAGTCTAGTTCTACCCTTATACAATCAGTACATAGAAGAATAATTTGTAATTTACAAATGATAAATGCTATGGGGAGTCTTCAAGTCTTCATGTATTCATGTATCTTCCTCCTTTTTAGTTTTTTGCTCCACTTCAAAGGCATCACATGGCCTCCCAAGATAAAGCCTTCTACCAATGCTCATTCTTAACCCCATAGCATTAATCCTAATTTCTAATGAAAAAGTACATTAAAAATAAGAAAAGTAAATCTAACTACACCTGCAAGATAACTGTTAGCTAAACATAAATACAACCTAAGCAGTTATATTTATTATTTGGACTTAGCACCCTACACAAGGGTAACCAAGCCCATCAGGCCTAACTTGGATTATGCTTAAGGGCTTAAGCAACCTACAAAGAGAACATTTATATTTATTTTTAAGCAGCCCCCTAAAAATAATCTCTTACAAAAATATGATTAGGCTAATCACAACCTACCATCTAGCCTATGAAACATACACTCTAACATCTAGTCTAAAATAATACGTAATATAAAAAACATACATGACACCATGCATCATCTAAACATAAGGCTGTAAGTGGTGATTTAATCTAATGTGTGTGTATTAAGGATTGTGTGGTATGTCCTAACTAGGCTTTAGAGTTAAGATTTTCTAAGTGTAGAAAGAATCAACTTAAAGGGTGGTTTCACTTCAAGTGCTTTAATTGATTTGCAAGTTTTAATTGTGTTTTCTTTTGTTGCATATGACCTACACTTAGAAACTAAGTTGTAAAGAGAAGAAAAGATGTTGGCCTTTTTCATCCCTACCTTTAACTACTTTCTAAAGCATGTTAATTTGATTTAGTTCTCTTTAGTGAATGGTTTATTACACATTTTAGATTAATCCTAAGTTTAGGTTCTCTTTAAATAATTCTATTCAATGTGAAAGGCTTCTTATGATTAATCTAATTGAAATACTATCATGCTAAACCTTTCCATCACATGTAACGTGCATATGATTAAGTCTTAAGTAAACCTACACATACAATATGTTTTAGCACACTTGAATGATGGATGCGAGTATGTACATTTGAAGCTTTATATTTTCCCTCTGACTGAATTATTATATCATATTAATTTAAGGCTCTATCTAAATTCTTATGCAAAAATACATTGGGATGAAATTAAACGGGTACATGTCATTATCAACCAAGGAAGTGAGGTAGTCAAATGACCTCCTTGGGTCTAGCTAAAGCCTCACATTTCTAGGATGTCTAGACTATATAGCATTACATTCCAACCATATGTAAATTTACATGCATGAACATAAGAATGAGAGCTCCAAATCACATGATCAATTAATTCAATCATTTGAACAATTGTAAATGCATGTATTTTAATAAAAAGAAGGATTACCATTCTTCTCTAATTAAATACACACATGTATGTATAAAAGACATAAGCAAGTACAAGCCTTTGTTAAACCTAGGAAGTGAGGTAATCAAATGACCTCCTTAGGGCTAGCTAAAGCCTCGTATTCCTGGGATGTCCAGACTATGTACTAATTTTCTTAGATACATACACATGTATTCATAATTTGAGAATGAAAATCATGCAAAATAATGATATTTAATTTTATTGAATCATTTATGTATATGAATTAATGCGTCATCCAATTCTAGTATTGAGATACATAAGAATGAAATCAAATGGAGTATGTGCCATTGTTAAACTAGAGAAGTGAGGTAATCATATGAACTACTTGGGGCTAACTAAAGAATCATATTTTTAGGATGTCTAGACTATATACCCATTAACAATCTCACTTACATAAATCAATACTTGAATAAAAGAAAAAGAAGTTCACTTTATACATTTAAGCTATAATCAAATGCATCTCCTATGTATTTATAGCTAACATTCATAACATATGCAACCATTCATTTATAAGTTAAAAATATGTTTGGATTTAATAATATCCATATATTATAAATTAAATCAACACACGCAAGTTTGATAAAGGAAAACCATTTGACTTAATGAATTTTGAAAAGATGAATGTATGATTTCAAATGACATACAACATTTAACATGATTGGAAAGGAATGAATGAGCATAAACATGTGATTTCATTCAATTAAATTAATTACTAAGGATAATCAAATTAAATAAAAGAATTTAAAGAAAACCAAGGCTTTTTAATTATCACTTTCAATTTCATATTTAGTTTGGTTTGAAGAAATGAGAGAAATTTTGTTAATCCTATCCCATTCCCATGTTTGTGATTTAATTTCATTTAATGAAAAGTAATTAAGTTGATTTTATGGGTTAATTAGGTTGAACTATGCATTAAATCCATTAATTAATTAACCCTTACCTATGTTGCCTTATTTTAATTAACCAAGTAATTATGATCCAACATGATATGTACATACATTGGAAATTAAATCAGTAATGAACCTAAGAAATGAAAGAGGCCTAACACAATTGGCTCATTATTAGTGATTAATTAAGTTAAGAAACTTAATTAAGTACTTTCATGATTTTCCCACACATGTGGGTTAACCATAATTTCCTTAAATGTCATTAGATATTGAACACTAAAGATCTACCATGAATTAATTTATTAGGATTCCATGTGATTATAATTTCAAATTGATTAATTAAACAATTTAATTAATGAATTAAACCATCAATTAATCCCAAATTAATTAATTTTCATTCAAGTGAAATGGACTTAGGAAAAGATTGGGAAAGAGGTCCCAATCTCATTCCCCATGCCCATTCACTATTTCACAAATGAGTAGTAATTAATGATATTCTTTGTTTAAAATATTAATTAAATTCCTAATTAATTAGAAAGTAAAGGTTAAGACAACCAATTTCCCTAATTAAAGCAAAAAAATTAAGAAAATTATGGGAGAGATCATCCCATTATTCAACCACAAAAAAGTTTAGGATTAACTAATTATGTAATTACAGAGTAATTAAGCTAATTATTTTTTTAATTAAACCCAAATTAAGTTACTCAAAATTAATTGGGATCAATTTTAATTGAATCTCCTCTGAAATACCTTCAAAATAAATATATACTTGCATTTTATGATTTGTTAAAATTTTCCAAAGTTTCAGATTTAAATGATTTTCATGATTTTTATAAAGTCCATTAATTTATTTTAATTATTTGAACTTCAAAATGTAACTCCCAATATAGAAATCTTTTTGACTTGAAATATTTATGGTAGGCAGATTTTAAGCTCAATTTTATCTCTGAGAATTTCAAATCAATCTAATGTGTCTTTTTAGTTTAATTAATGAAATTTGATTTTTCCCTAAAGCTTAAATTACACTCACAATATTCAGTAAAATTTTGGGCTTTTGGATTCATTAGATTCCTCTTGGAAAGAGAAATCCGATGTGCCCTTTTTTCAATTTTTTGTTAAGTATTTTATTTTCTATGAACTTCTGATATTTTTGGTGTTTTTAAATAATTTTTAAAATGTAAAAAATCCTTAATTTCTTACTTAACCTACCGCCTCACAAGGTACTAGACCACAGGTGCTATGTGGCACCACATCCACCGTCACCAAAGATGAGGAAAATGGACAAGGATGCATGGATTGGATCCAACTATCGATCAAGGATTGATGGTCTAGATAGTATGTGATCCACATTATTCGAGCCACATGATCCGCTAATCGAGAGCCATGATCGCATGATCTAAGCCGCCTCCCCCGAATGGGATTAGATGCTAGCATGAAATCTGGTAGAAAAGGTGGATGGAACACTATTTTTGATGGGATTTTTATGATTCTTGTGAAAAAATTGAACGAAAAACTTCATTTTAGGCTCAATTTTTTGGCGATCCCATCAGAAAACACTCCAAATGCATGGGTATGATGTAAAATAAATAAAATAATGCAAGGGTTATTTAAAGAAAATTACTAAAATAGATCAAAAAACCATAATAAATAAGAACTACTATGGTTTTGAAAATTATCTCATCGAGGATAATTTTCGGTGGTGGTAATGATTCGAGTGTGCTCCTGAGTGCAAGAAAAGCTTTAAAATGGGTTCAGGCTCTTGCTTCACTTCAAAATAATGTATCCATCAATGGACAACACTTCTTCACTATAATCTACTTGATTTTGATGGTTTTTGCTCAAAAACCAAGTGTGAATGGATGCTGATTAATTTAAGAGCTCTAGGAGAGTGAAATGAGTGTGTGAGGAAGAGTTTTTCCCTCTCTATTCTTTATCTCCATGCAATGGCTATAAATCACCTCATTCATGGTGATTTTTGGCTCCAAGTGGGTGTCCTTGCTAGGGGCAGTTGGGATTCTCCTTAGGTGGCTTAATTTGGTTGCCCAAGGCATGGGAGGTGGCTACTATGTAGGACAAGTGGGTGTCCTAGCAAACGAAATTGGAGGACCTTCATGCCAAGTGTTCCAATTGGGGAGGTGAGGTGATTTCACCTCTTTATAAGTCATAGCTGACCCAACAACCTCTTTGGTCTAGTTGGACAGTGTCTTTGGAGCCTAGGTGGACCAATGGATGAGTGCTAAGTGGCCAAGGAAGATAAATGGCCATTTACATGGGTGTTTTGTCTTATGTGATACCCTTAGCCCAAGAGTAGAGTCATCAATTTATATTGAATTTGATTTGGGTAGATTTGAAATGAGTCAACAGTGAGTTGGACCAAATTTTATGTCATTTTGAGTTCATTTGGTTAGGTTTGGCTCAATTTGACCTAAGGTCAAAATCAAAATTTAGGTTGACCAATTTGTCAAATTGGGTCAAATCGATTAGGTCAAGTTCATATGACTATTTGGAGAATTGTATGCTTTGGTTTGATTTAATTTGGATTTAATTTATGTTTAGTCTAATTTGACCCTTTATGTCAATTTTAGTTAGCTTGGGTTAAGAGGGCCAATTGGGCTAGGTTTGGCTCACTTGAAGGTCAATTCATGTTTAAATATTGATTTTGGGTTGATTTGAATCATTAGTTTCAATGGATTTTATTTAGGTTGCAATTTGGCTAGTTTGGGTTCATGTAGGCTAAAGGGTTGACTTGGTCAACAGCTAGGTTGACTTGGTTTGACCCAATTTATATCAATTGATCATCCTAGGGTGATCAACAATTATGACATAAACTTTAGATTAGCTTAATTCACTTTGATTTGGATTGAATTGGATTTTGGTTCATGTAGGTCAAATTGGCCACTTTAGGTCAAGTGAACCGATTAGATTTAGTTGGCTTTACTTTGGGTTGAGTTTGATTTAATTGAGTTTATATATAGATTTGAGATTGATATATAAATTCAATTGCAATTGGTTTGGATTCAAATGAGTTTTGGTTCATTTGAATATTTCAAGTCAAATGGCTTTGACTTGGGTTGATTTTGGTTTGACTGGATGATTATAGGTTTCATTTATATTTGGATAGATAGTTGAAGGAATGATTGATTCAAGAGAAAATCCATTAATTTTGGCATTATTTAGATGGGTTTTGGCCAAGTTCAAGGAAATGGCTAAAAGGGTTTAAATTGGCTTTTAATTTGATTTTAGATTTGTTTTTAGCTATTTGAATTTATATTTCATTTATATTTGAGAAGATAAATGAAGGTACAATTGATTTATATGAAAATCAATTGAGTTTAGATTGAATTGGATAGAAATTTGGCTAAGTTCATGAAGGTTGATTAAAGGGCTTGGGAAGGATTTCAAGTTTAGATTTGATCTTGGGTTTCAATCATTTGGAATTGAGTTTGGACTTTGGATTTGAAATTGAGTTTATGGTTTGGTTGGATATTTGGATTTGAATTGAATTTAAGGTGTACATGGATTGGCTATAGGGTAGGTGATTTTCCTAAGTCCCAAGGCATGGCCTAATCCTATGATTAACCCTTCTAAGTCTCTAGCTTAAGTTAAGTGTTCACCTACTCTAGAAGTGTCTTATGACTAAGGAAACCTTGTGTCTATGGTTCCTAGGTTTAAGGAGAGGTTGAGAACTCACTCCAAAAGTGAGGTCAACAAAGACCCCAATAGGTGTGGTGTAACGACAAGGCACACATGCATTGACATAGATGATCAACAACATCCAAAAGACTACAAACACTAACAAAAATGATCTATACCTAAACATGAAAGGTAGATAGAATCACAATCTTAGTGCAAAGTGAATCGCAAAGGGCAGAGAGCGATGGAATCTGCCGGGGATTGAGTATGTGAACCTTCTACTAGGGAAGTAAGTTGAAGCTATCCACTGGGGATATGGATTTGAGTCTCAATAGGAATATGATTTATTTTGGTGTGAATTCACTAGGGATAAGAATATATAATCCGCTAGGCATTAGGAATGTGAGCCTTCCACTGGAGAAGGTGTTCGCCGCTTGGGATAAGAGTTTGATGGTATTTCTTATGGCTCCATTGGGGAGATTAATTTGATTTGTGTCTTGCTAAGGAAAAGTTTCATTTGTTCGATATGTTTTAATTTGACTCCATTGAGAAGGTTTGTTTCAAATTTAGCTTATTATGGACCTTATCAGTGTGCGATGGACCCACTTAGAAGGGGCTATGTCGGCTTTAACCTATCTCAAATTTACAAATCCAAAGGGATAGTCTACTATCCACAAGGTAGGAGTATCTGACCTAACGGGTTGTCTATTGGTGTTAAAAGGTTGTACTTAGAAAGAAAGCATAGTAGACCTACATCTTTCAAAGCAGGGATCAATCGATGGGGTGATCTTTTAGATCCGTAACAAATCAAACCCGACCGAAAATCGAGTGAATACTGGGGACTTATGTCAACTCAAAAGTCAAGATTAATTTCATTGATTTGTTTAATTTTGATTTGGTTTGTTTTCATTTGTTTTAATTTCATTTGATAGATTCTATCAGTGTGCAATGGACCACATTGAGAAGGGGCTATGTCGGCCTTGGCCTATCTTAGATTTATCGATCCAAAGGGGTAGTTCACCGATCGAAGGGTAGGACTATCCTTTCGATGTGCAATTGCTTTGCTGGACAAAGCATAGCAGACTTACATCTCCAAATCAAAGAACAACCACTAGACGATTAGATGCAATAAATAAACTCAACTTAGCCATGTTGTTCAATGCGCTAGAAAGAATGTAGTAGACTTACATCTTCCAAAGCCGATTAATAACCTATTGTGGATAATAGATTGAACTTGACCAAGGTGACCATTGAGAGTATCATGGAGGACTATCTCAACCACAGTAGTGGAGATATATATCACTTCCTAAGATAAGATTCATATATATAGGGTAGTGTCTAAATGAGGTCACAAAGGACGTGATCTAAATAAAGTGCCCATAGGGAGGTGCCACTAGGGTCGTTATCTTGGACCCTGTAAATAAGAAAGCCTGTAGGTGTACGGTGGCCAACTTAAGGAGAAAGCATAGCAGACTTATATCTACCATGAGTGGTGTATCCACCAGGTGGGTCGCTATTAGCATAGCGAACACCAACCAACCTAAGGTGCCCATCATTGTGCAAGAATCAGTCTAGGAATAAGGCATGTAGACTTATATATCCATAAAGTGAAACTCATTATCGAGATAGTTTGTCATCGGCTCGACAGGTGCTATCTAACTTAGGGCTGCCCGTCGGTGTGCAATGGTTGTACTTAAGAGAAACCATATCAAACTTACATCTTCTGAAGCAAGGAACAACCACTGGGGTGACCCATTATTGGCATAACAAGTCGAACCCAACCTAAGGGCTACTACTAAGTAGGGAGTTACAAAGAAGGACTGGACCCAGACTTGAAGTAGTCAAAAAGAAAGGTGTCACTGGGGCCTTACCCTAATCCATTACTCGACCAAGTTAGTTCATTATGGCTAGTCCAAGAAGAAAGTGTATAGTAGACTTATATCCTCTTGAATGAAGCCAACATGAAGGTAACTTACTGATCATGCCATAAGGCCTACCATGCTAACAAGGCACTCATCAGTGTGTAATAGGCAAGTCACGAAAGAAAGCGTAGTAGACTTACATCCACCTAAATAAGGGACCACCGGGTGACGACTAGGTAGGATGTCATCACCAGAACAATGATAATGAGAGTGAGTGGGGGGCTATCCCAGATCAAAGAAGATGTGTTTGTTAGATATACTCAACCAAGTCATGATGACTAGTTTAAGAAGAAGGCATAACTTACATCTTTTAAATGGAGCCAACGAGGGTAGCCCACCAACCGCAAGGCTTACCATGCTATCAAGCTCAAGCAGGGTTAGGTTAGGAAGGAAAGCATTATACATCTTCATGAATAAGGGACCACTGGGTGATTCACTAGTAGGGTAACATGTCAGTCCGACCTAGATCAGCTAATAAGTGAGGGTTGTGGGGCAGCGTTATCCCACATCAAAGGAGCCTGAGACAAAAGATGTGTATTTGTTCATGTGATTGTGTTGTGTTGATGAAGGATAGGATTCCACTTGGGTTCTTCATACCTACCTTAAACACATCGAAGAGTAATAGTGCTAAAGGGGCAATGTGACTCCATCAAAAAAGGATGTTACTCAGTTGTCTTATACTTAACTTAATTGTACTAGTCAAATAGGATGCCTGTTGGGTTCTCTTACACCTATCCTAATAGCACCGAAGAATCATGTGTAGTTCGTGTTTATGTTGATGAAGGATAAGATGCCACTTGGGTTATCTTACACCTATCCTAAACAGATCATGGCGGTAGATAAGCAAATAATGCTTCCAATGAAGAAGGGATTTGATGAATGGAAAGATAGGATTTTATTGATGATAATTATTTTCAAACATTATTTTAAGGATAGTATTCTTTAAATAGTTCGTTGATTGGAAGCATTCTCCCCTCATCATAGTTTAAACTACTTTCCATCCTTCAAGCACCAAGGTAGGCCTTTCAATGATCAAAAGTAAAATTTTGATTTAAAAGTTTTGAGATAGACTAACTTTGAAAGAGTTTAAACCATTTATATTCAATGTTAATTGAAATCTTCTCTAAGTAGAATCTTGGAGGTTGCATCTCTAATGTCACTTTAATCTCTTTTAGATCAATCCTTATTATCCCATGATGCTCTACTAGATGCCTTAGAAACTCCCCTAAAGTCATTCTAATTGTATACCTTATGGGATTCAACTTCAAGCTGTAGTGTCATAACCAATCAAGATAACTACTATAAAGATGGTCTTCTTTTCTTTAATCCTAGTGACCAGAAAGGCATGACCTTATAGTGGTAAATTCCAATGGAAATTATAAGTGCAAATGACCTCTCATCATTCTAGCACCCATCCTTGAATGAGAGACCGCATGTAAAGAGGCTATGTCTGCTATCAAATTTAAAATAGGTAATGTGGATTCATCTTCAAGACATGCCTAAAATCTTCAATGACATATGTGTGGATTTGAATGTCCTTCCTTTTGACAAGGAATAATATTGGGTAAAAATGATAGCATCTTTCTTCTACAATAAGGTTGACCTCAAACTTTGTTCTTCTTCTTTGTGCAAATGTTCGCATCAAAAGTTTCCAAAGTAGGAATAGCAATAGGTTCAATTTGGAATTTGTAGACTACTACCTTTAAAGATGTATTGGGCACTTCATTACTTCTTAGGTAAAGCCTTTAAACTACAAAAGTAACCTAACTAAGTCATTGCATTTTCTTTCTAACTTATCATATATGGATGTTGGGAGTGTGGGTGGACTACCTTTATGTTCTAAGGTTAATCTCTTAAAACTCATTGGTTGATGATCTAATTTTCTTCTCAACTGGAGTGTATCCTCTACTTGAAAGTCTTCTAAATTCTTTAAGTAGGTAGACTAGGCAAAATATGATTTTATTACTTCATTTGAAGATTTATCTACAACTGAATCCTCTTCAAGCTTAAGAAAGAGATGAAGTGGAAATTTGATGTCTCAACATATATATAGATATATATATATATATATATATATATATATATATTATATATATATATATATATGTTAATATACATATATATATATATATATAATACAATATAATAATATCATGAGATAGAATTGGAGTCAATGTGCTCACATACCCACATACAATTTCTAGTCATAACTTTCATGAATTATCCTTTTAGAACTTTTTATTATCTACCTAAAGACTTGTCAAAAGTAGACTCAAAATTTATTTCATATATTTTTTCTCTCCTTTTTTGAATTTACACCTCATACAATGATTTATCCTTTGCATTCCAAATCAATGTGTATTATTTGGTGCTTTACTTTTTTTCTTCTTTTTTCTTTTCTTTCTCTCTTCTCTATTTTTCATTCATTCTTTTCATTTTTTCTTTTTTCTTTTCTCTTTGTTTCATTTTTTTTTCTTTTTTTTTTTTGTTTATATTGTGTTCTTTGGAGGGGATAGCTTGTCGTTCTTTTCCATGGGTTATTCTTTGTTGATTAAGACTTGAGGAGGTTGCCACTAACTGGGCAAGGAAGAATTAGGTTAAGTTCCAATTAAACACTCCTCTATCTTAGAGAAGGTGAGGGTGCACTCATTATTTTAGCTGGGGCAACCTTCCAAGATAGTTTAGGACCTTAAGATTAACCTTCGAATAGTTTGATGCCCTTATTTTGGATTGTGAGGTGTATCTTAAGAAGGATTTAGAATTTGATTATTTCCAATGATTGGTTTGCTTCTTTCTATGATGTTGGTCAAAGTGGTAGGACCTTGTCACCACAACAATTGACTCTTGTGATATCTTCTTAAAGAGAGGTAGAATTGATGTCTTCCTACTCTTTTATGGTGCCCAAAATTTCTTCTATTAAATTTGATGATTCTAAATATTTGTTGATAGTAACACCATGAAATTTTAAAATAGTGGAACCTTTACTCGAGTTGCAATCCTTAAAGGCACCAAGTCCATCTACTATTTTATGGATTACCATATTATGATTGTCATTTTGAGAGTTATCTTCCTTTGGGAATTAGATTCAAATCATTTGAGTCATTATCTAGAATGGATAATACATACTCAAAAAATCCTTATTGATCTTATTCTTGGCTCTTGGAGGAAATTTATTTCCTTTTTCCTTTGGTTAGAGAAACTTAGAAACAGACTATAGGTTAAACTAAAGAAGTTTCTTCTTGCCTGCCACCTCATTTCTACTAATGGTCATGAGGGCTAGAATCTCTACATTGCTGGAAAGAGAACCATATCGACCTTCACTATTAATGTTGTTGACTTGAATTATTTAGTTGATTTGATTATTGAATTGGAACCCTCATTTAACAAATTTAGGTAAGCTAAATTTTCAAATATTGGAGAATTTTTTTTTTGGAGGAGAGACTTTGAATTTGATTTAAATTTAGAACCCACATTCAACAAATTTGGGTATGTTGAATGGGGTTCAAATGTTTATGAGAGGCTTTTAATTGATGCTTTCATTGTCTCACATTTGAATTTGATTTTATGTTTGGCACCCTCATTTAATAAATTTGGGTATGTTAAATGGAAGGTCAATTGACTTTGTTTTGGATTTGATTTTGGAATCTTCACTTATGCTAAATGGTTTGAAAGCATTTTTATTGTTTTGTGATGTCATGTGTTTGATTTGTTGAATTCAATTTGAAAATGGGATCCTTAGCAAATTTAGGTATGCTAAGTGAAGCACAATGTGTTTGATGTATTTTGATTTGATTTTGAAAAATGAAACCCTTACTTAACAAATTTGGTATGTTTAGTAGGATCAAATGTGTTTGATGAGTTTGTTTTGTTTTATTTTGAAAGAGGAGAACTTTAAATGTGGTATGTTAAATAAAGTTCAATTTGTTTTCAATTTTGAAAAGGTGGGACTCTCATTTTACAAATTTGGGTATGTCAAATGGAGTTCAAGTGTGTTTGTGATTTATTTGATTTTAAAGGGAACTCTACTTAGCAAATGTGGTAGTGTCCAATTTCTTTTTGATTTTGAAAAGGGAATTCTCATTTGACAAATTTGGGTATGTCAAATGGAATTCAAATGTGTTTTAATTTTAATGATTTTGAAAAGGGACTTCCATTTAACAAATTTAGGTATGTTAAATGGAAATCAATTATATATTTTTTGATTTTCAAAGATGGGATATTTGTGTGATGTTGCTTTTGAAAAGAGAAATTCCAACTTAGCACATGTAGGATGTTCTATGAAATTTCAATTTTATGTCATGATTTTATTTGAAAATAAAATCATCATTCAACAAGCTTAAGTTGAATGGAGATTACTATTTTGAAATATGTGCTTTTGGAAAAGGATTTTAAAATTATTTGATTTTAAATTTTGAAAGAACCTCCATGCAACAATCATGGATATTGTTGCATGAGGTTATCTTTAAATGCAGATCTTTTTTAATTTTGAGAAGTGGAAAGTATATATCTTTTGCAAAGAGTTATATTCTTAAGTATGAGATGAACCTTGCCTCACCAAGAGAATGGTAAAGAGGTTCAAATATTGAGTTATCTTCTTTAATTAATTCAATTTTTTTTAACTATTGGGACATAGGGTTTTAAGACCTACATGGAGTGAGGTCTTAAAACCTAAAGGATGTTAGCTAGCTCAACCTAAGGATAAAATAGGCTAAGTGCAATGAAAAAAGATAGTGTTGGACCCATATAAAATACAAGTCCACTATCAATGTTTGGAGACAATACTACTAGAGATGGAGAGAGAACCTCCCGGAGTAAAAATCTATGGTGTTTATTTTTGAGATGTGGGACACCACATCTTAGGGGTACTTATTGAAAAGATCGATGACATTAAGGAAAGATGCACTATCTTGAAAGATAGATATTATCACCATATAATGGACTAATCACCTAATGAGAACTCCTAAGGCATGATGGGTCTTCCTAGCTAAAGCCTCATATTTCTAAGATGTCCTATTATATACCATTAAATTCAAACCATATGTAAATTTACATGCATGAACATAAGAAAGAGAGCCCCAAATCACATGATCAATTAATTCAATCACTTGAACAATTGCAAATGCATGTTTTTTAATAAAAGGAAGGATTACCTCTAATTAAATACACACATGTATGCATAAAAGACCTAACCAAGTACATGCCTTTAAACTAGGGAAGTGAGGTAATCAAATGACCTCCTTAGGGGCTAGCTAAAGCCTCATATTCTCTAAATGTCCGACTATATACCACTTTTCTTAAATACATACACATGTATTCATAATTTGGAGAATGAAAATCATGCAAAAAAATGATATTTAATTTGATTGAATCATTTATGTATATGAATTAAAGCCTCATCCAAATTCTAGTATTACATAAGAATGAAATTAAATGGAGTATGTGCCATTATGTTAATCCAAGGAAGTGAGGTAATCAAATGACCTCCTTGCTAACTAAAGCCTTTTATTCCCGGATGTCACTATATATATTAAAATTCTCACTTACATAAATCAATACATGAATAAAATGAAAGGAGCTTCACTTCATACATTTAAGCTATAATCACATACATCTCTTATGTATTTATAACTAAAATTCATAGCATATGTAACCATTCATTTTATATTCTTTGGAAAATACATTTTGATTAAATAGTGATAATTGCCACACATATTATAAATTAAATCAACACATGCAAGCTAGACATAAAGAAAAACCATTTGATTTAATTAATTTTGAAAAGTTGAATGTATGATTTCAAATGTCATACAACATTTAACATATTGGAAAGGAATGAATAAGCATAAACATGTGATTTCATTCGATTAAATTAGTTCCTAAGTACAATCAAATAAAATAAAAGCATTTAAAGAAAACCAAGGCTTTTAATTAATTTTAATTTCATATTTCATTTTGGTTTGAATAAATGAGGGAAAGTTTTCTAATTCTAGCCCATTCCCATGTTTGTGATTTCATTTCATTTAATGAAAAGTAATTAAGTTGATTTTATGGGTTAATTAGGTTGTATTATGCATTAAATCCATTAATTAACCCCACCATAGTGAGCCTACATTTAATTCAACATTGGAATTATGAAAGAGGCACAGACACAAAATTAAATGAGCTTTCAAACACCCTCCATAAAGATCTACCCATGAATTGATTAATTAAGATTCCATGTGATTATAATTTCAAATTGATTAATTAAGCAATTTAATTAATGAATTAAACCATCAATTAATCCTAAATTAATTAATTTCCATTCAAGTACAATGGACTTAGAGAAAAGATTATGAAAGAGGTCCCAATCTCATTCCCCATGGCCATTCACTATTTCACAATGATTAATGAGCTTAATTAATGATTTCTTACTATTTAGATTATTAATTAATTATCTACTAATTAATTAGAAAGTAATTAAGGTTAAGATAATCAATTTCAATTAACCAAGCAATAAATTCCAAGAAAATTATGGGAGGCTGAGGTCATCCCATTAATCAACCTCAAAAGTTTTGATTAATTACTAGGTAATTAGAGAGTAATTAAGCTATTAAGTTTTTTAATTAAACCTAAATTAATTACTATTGAAAATTAATTGGGATCAATTTTAATTGAATCTCCTCCGAAATACCTTCAAAACAAATACATACTTACATTTTTAGAATTTTTCTATGAGTTATAATAACTTTCCAAAGTTTCAACTGATTTAAATGATCTTCCATGATTTTTATAAATTCCATTAATTTATTTTACTTATTTGAACTTCAGAATGCAATATCCCACAATCCAGAAATCCTTTTAACTTGAAATTTGTTTGGTAGGTAGATTTTAAGCTCACTTTTAAATCTCTGTAAATTTCAAATCAATCTATTATGTCTTTTTGGTTTAATTAATTAAATTTGATTTTTTTTAAAAATTAAATTAAGCTCAAAATATTTAATAAAATTTGGGGCTTTTGGCTTCATTAGATTCCTTTTGAAAAGGCAAATCCAACGAGCCCTTATTTATAATTTTTAGTTAAGTATTTTATATTTTTATATATTTTTGAAGTTTCAAGTGTTTTTAATTAATTTTTAAAAAGCAAAAAATCCCTAATATCTTACTTGACCTAGTCAACACCTGCACAGCATTGACTGGACCACGTGGCACCACATGGCATTGCATGAGTGGATGGTGCGGTGCCACATCAGTAGATGAGTGGGAATGCAGATAAGGAAGCATAAATCAGATCTGACCATCTGATCGTGGATTGATGGTCCGTGACGATATAATGATGCGGATCAACCGCACGATCCACTGATCAGAGCTACGTGATCCATATGATCTAAGCTATCCATTTCCTTGAATAGAAGATTAGATGGCTGGGCAATCCGTGAAGAGGTGGATGGAACACTATTCCGCAAGATTATTGTGATTCTTATGAAAAAATTGAATGAAAAACTTCATTTTAGGCTCAATTTTCTGGCGATCTTCTCTCAAAATCACTCAAAATGTGTGAGGATGATGTAAAATATAAATAATGCATAGGCAATGTAAAGGAAATTCCTAAAATCAAGCAAAAATTGTCACAGACAAAAGAACCTAAGACCAGCTACAGTTCTTGAAAATTACCTCACCCAGAATGACTTTCAAGGCAAAGGATGATGATCCGCGCTCTAAGTACAAGAAGAAGCTTTGGAATGGGTTCGGGCTCTTGCTTCACTTCAAAATAATGTATCCACCAATGGCCGCTGCTTCCTCATAGGAATCCACTTAATTTTGATGGCTTTTGCCCAAAAATCAAGTGGTTGATGGTTGGTTTGGAAGCTCTAAGAGAGTGACATGAGTGTGTGAGGAAGAGTTTTTGCCTCTCTATTTTCTCTCTCTTGCCAAAAAAAATCACCACATTCATGGTGATTTTGGCTCCAAGTGGGTGTCCTTGGTTTGGGGTGGTTAGGATTCTCCTTAGTGGCTTAATTTGGTTGCCAAGGCATGGAATATGGATGAAGGACAAATGGGTGTCCTAGCAAAGAGAAGTAGGTCCTTCATGCCAAGTGTTCCAATGAGAGGAGGTGATTTTACCTCATCAGTCATTGACCCAACAACCTCTTGGGTTAGGTTGGACAGGTCCTTGGAGCCTAAGTGGAACAATTGATGAGAAGTGGCCAAGGAAAAGAAATGACCATTTACATAGGTGTTTTGTCTTATATGATGCCCTTGGGTAGAGTGGTCATTTGAATTGAATTTGATTTTGGCATATTTGAAATGAGTCAAAAGCAAGTTGGACCAAATTTCATGTCATTTGGAGTTCATTTGGTTAGGTTTGGCACAATTTGACCCATCAAAATGAGCTAGGTTAACCAATTGGTCAAATTAGGTCAAACCAAGGGTTATGACAAGTTCATATCACTATTTGGAGAGGATTGTATGGTTTGGTTTGATTTAATTTGGATTTAATTTGAGTTTCATCTAATTTGACCCCTTTATGTCAATTAAGGTCAACTAGTGTCAATAAGGCCAATTGTGTAGGTTTGGCTTAATTGAAGGTCAAGTCAAATTTAAATGTTTCTTTTGGGTTAATTTGAATCATTGGTTTTCAATGAATTTGGCTTAGGTTGCAATTTGGCTAGTTTGATTTCATATAGGCTAAAGTGTTGACTTGGTCAACTGACTAGGTTGACTTTGTTTGACCCAATTTATATCAATTGATCATCCTAGGGTGATCAAAAATCATGAAATGAACTTTGGATTGGCTTAATTCACTTTGATTTGGATTTAATTGGATTTTGGTTCATGTAGGTCAAATTGTCCTCTTTGGGTCAAGTGAACCAATTGGATTTAGTTAGCTTTGATTTATTGAGTTTATATATAGATTTGACATTGATATAAATAATTCTAATTGGTTTGGATTCAAATGAGTTTTGGTTCATTTGAATAATTCAAGTCAAATGGTTGGTTTGAATTTTGGTTTGTGGATGATTGTAGGTTTCATTTATATTTGGATAGATGATTGAAGGAATGATTGCAAGAGAAAATCCATTGATTTTGGCTTGATTTAGATGGGTTTTGGCCAAGTTCAAGGAAATGGCTTAAAGGGTTTAAATTGGGTTTTGATTTGATTTTGGATTTGGTTTTGGCTATTTGAATTTATATTTCATTTATATTTGAGAAGATAATTGAAGGTACAATTGATTTATAAGAAAATCAATTGAGTTTAGATTGAATTGGATAGAATATTGGCTATGTTCATGAAGCTTGATTAAAGGGCTTATGAAGGATTTCAAGTTTGGATTTGATCTTGGGTTTCAATCATTTGGAATTAAGTTTGGACTTGGATTTTGATTTGAAATTGAGTTTGAGTTTGGTTTGAAATTTGGATTTGAATTGAATTTAAGAAGGTGTACATGGATTGGGTTTAGGCTATAGTGTGATTTTCCTAGTCCCTAAGGCATGGCCTAATCTTATGATTAACCCTTCTAAGTCTTTAAGATTAGGTCAAGTATTCACATAATCTCTAGAAGTGTCTTATGACTAAAGAAATCTTAGTGTCTAGAAAGTTCCTAGGTCTAAGAAAAGGAGGTTGAGAACTTACTCCAAAAGTGAGGTCAAAAGTGTGTTACTTGGTTGATGAAATCAAAAAGAAGAAATGTTGAATCTGAATATGTTCTCGCTAAAAAACCAAAACCCTAAACCCTAAACTAAAACTAACCTAAACCTAAAACTAAACCCTAAACCCTAAACCCTAAACCTAAACTCTAAACCTTAAACCCTAATCCCTAAAACCCTAAATCCTAATCCCTAAAACCCTAAACCCTAAACCCTAAACCCTAAACCTAAAACTTAAACCCTAAAACTTAAACCTTAAACCCTAAACCCTAAACCCTAAACCCTAAACCCTAAACCCCAAACCTTAAACCCTGAACCCTAAACTCTAAACTTAAAATAAAATAAACCTAAATTAAACTAAAAAGTAAAAAATGAACTAAACTAAAAAAAATAAAAACCTTAATTTAAACCCACCCTTTGCCTGAGCCCTCAACCTCGTGCTCTGGTGATTCTCCTTTTCTCATCTCATTTTTGGCTTTCTGGTCGCTGTTTGATGGTTGTTTGGCGTGATTCTCACTAGATTCCTACTTGAATCGATGACTACGGCCTCTTTCTTGTTTTACTTGGAGTGACATCATGGCTTGGCATCTTTCCCGATGATTCTGTGGGGGAAACTGATGGATCCAATGGATCCTACTAGGGCATCAACTACCTTGGCTTTGGTTGCATCAAAATCATTCAAAGACATCCTCACGTAAGGATAGCTATTCGTGAGTCCGAACTTATTTTAACTTCTTTTGAGACATGCCTATGATTATGTGCTCGATGATTGAAAAAAGCTTGTTAAGCTTGAATTTACTTTGGTTGGAAAGTTTACTCTTCAGGTTGGAAAACATTCTTTCTTTCATAGTTTCTTTGGGTGCTTTTATGATTGGTTTAATTGATCCCCATATTTTGATTAGTTAATGAATGATTTTATTACTCACATGTTTTACTCATCATTCTTATTTTGTTTTCAATTGCCAAATGAGGTGGATTCCACTCTTTGATATTAGAAGAATCCCAATCATTCTTTGATTTCTCTTCCCAAATATGCAAATTCATTTCATTAATCATCAATTCCTTTTATTGTGGGTGCTTTATTTTGGTCGTTGCAAATTGATCGCAATGGCTAAATCTCAACCTTTGTGACTAGAATCCTTGTTGAATTAGACATTACCAAGAAACACCCCAAAGAAATCTGGGTTGATCTTAAAATTATATATATGTAGAAAGTTGATTTTGAAAATTTCCGCCTTTTTATTCTCAATGTAAATTCCACTGCACGATATAATTCTAAATGTTTCATTCTATCCTCACCTAAAAAAAGAAAATTCTTATTAAGGAAACTATTGTTCCTAACCTATGACAATGTTAAATATCAAAAGTTAATTAAAAAAGGATTCATTGAATTTTCCTAATAAGGTTGTTTTACCACTTATTTCTTCTATGAAATTGAAGGTTTCTAATGTGCAAAATAATAATTACTCTAAACTTTTGGATGATGATTCTTTTTCCTCTAAGTCTATCCCCACATCCTTACCAATTTTGATTGATGAAAATAAAGCTTTACTTGAAAATATTAATGAGGATATCAATGTTATGCATCATTCGAATTCAATGGAGAATATGGCTTTGGTTTCTCATGATATTTAGTTTGAAAACGACTTTACTTTAGTTCAAGATGATTTAAATTCTCAAAAGATTTAGTTTTGTCTAATAATTTGGGTATTGAAGAAGAAGGATTGATGTTCACACTTGCTTCTTAATAAATCTATTTCTCCCTCATTGTTACACTCATGCTCATTTTTTAATAAATTCTAATGGCTTGGAAGAAGGAGAACTCACTTCTATTTAGGAGACTTCCACTAAATCTATGACAAATGTTGCTAAATCCTTCTCGGATGATGATTCTATGGGAAAAGGAAATGGTTTTGAAAAGTTATCATGCTAAAAAAAAAAAAATGTTAAAAACTTCCCTCCCAAATTGTCCAAAAACACTAGATCTACTACGGCCTCTCTCCTCACTTAATTAACCTTTTCTTAACCCCTTTTTTTACTTATGTTTAATTATTTATATGGAATGTTAGAGGGATTAGTACGCTCTCTATTCATTACTATATTAGAAACCTTTATCATCTTATAATATTTCTTTTCTTATTATTTTGGGGCCTCTTATTCATGCAAACAAAATTAACCATTTTGCTATAATGATCAATTTCAATAAATTTTTCTCTTATGTTAGTAATAAAACTTAGTGTATTTGGAATAATTTTGGGGAGGCTTCTATTCTTGATGATTTTAAACAAGTTTTCAATGCTCAAATATCTTATGGTGACTATTGTGTTTTGGGCTCTTTTGTCTATGCATCTTGTAATAGATCTCGTAGAAATCTTCTTTGGGAAAATTTGAGGAATTTTGCTACCTTTGTCAATAAACCTTGGTTTGTTGGTGGGCATTTCAACACTATTTTATTCTCTTCTGAATGAAGTGGTGGTTGCTCTCCTAATATTCATTCCATGGAAGAATTTTCCAATATGATCCTTGATTGCAATTTGATTGATATTGGCTTTAAGGGTTCAAATTTTACTTGGCAAAACTTTAGACTTTGGCAAAGGTTGAACCAGATTTTTTTTAATACTCATTGGATTACTCAATGGCCTATTACTTCTATCAATCATTTAAGCAAAACCTTATTGGATCATGCTCCTCTTTTGGTTTCTATTAAAGATAACTCTAATAGATTAAAAAATTTCTCTCATTTTAGTAACATGTGGATTCAAAGATATTGATTTCTTTAATGTTGGCTAACAATTGGAAAGCTCCCTTACATCCTAATTTGATTATGGGATGAATAGATTTTGGTTTAAGCTTAAAAACTTAAACAAAACGGGTTTGGAACAAGCATTATGTTTAAAACCTTTTACTAATATCAAAGAAATAGAAAATTGGTTTGTGATCTTGAAGTCTCATGTTTGATCCTACTAAGATTAAGGACTTGATTGAGGTGAAAGATAAACTTCTTAATTTTAAAATAAGAGACTTATTGGTTTAAAAAGCTACTAGTAAACATATTGCGATAATGGTGATAGAAATACTAGATATATTCCATGCTTTTAGTTAAAAAGAGAGATTTAAATAATATTCAAAAAAATTAAAGATGATAATGGAGAATGGATTAGAGAATAATAGATTAACGATTTCACCATTAATTACTTTTAGAAAAAATGAATAAGAGTTGTATGAGCTATTTTAAATCACACTTGATTTTTTCTCTTATTATAAACAGATAATGATATGATTTGCTTTACTATTGTACCAAATGAAGAGGAAATTTTTTAAAGTTCAATAGCATGAATATAGATTCTGTTTCCAGAGTTTCCCTACCCAATTTTTTAAAATGCTACTTTATTAAAATGATTCATGATTTGATGCTAAGACTAGAGGTGGCAACATTATGTTCAAATTAGATATTACCAAAGCTTTTGACAATATCTCTTGGGATTTCCTTATCCATATTCTGAATTTATTTGTTTTCTATAAATTTATCTTTCTTATTAAAATTATATTAAAATGCCTAGTTTTCTATTTTGCTTAATGGGGAAGCCTTGGGCTTCTTTCCTTCTTCCCATGGCCTAAGATAAGGGGATCCTCTATCTCTACCTTATTTATTATTGTTTGAGTACTTATCTAGAGCATCAATGATCTATTCTTAAACAATCCTAGTATGCATTACAAAACTCTTAGTGTTCTTCCTGTTTCATTTAAGCTTTGCAAATGATTTTGCAATGCTTCTATTCATCATATCAAGAATCTCAAGAATTTTTAAATAAATTTGGTTCAAAAAGTGGTATATCTATCAATGAAAACAAAAGCTATTTTATTATTTCTTCAAGCATCTCCAACAATAAAATTAATCAAATTCTGCATATCACTAACTTTAAACATCAACACCTTCCTCTTAAGTACTTGGGTGCTCCTCTTTTTAAATGTCCGAAATGATCCCATCTTTTTGATGAGTTAATTCAAAAAATTTTAAATAAAATTTTGTTTTGGAATTTCATTTACTTTCCTTTGGTGGTAGGCTCACTATTCTTAAAAGAACTCTCAATTCAATGCTGCTTTATTTGATTCAAACTATTATCCCCACTAATGCTACTCTTATCAAAATTGATCGCTTGTTTAATAAATTTTTTTTGGGATCCAATAATTCTACTAAAAGAATGCATTGGACTTCCCGCATAAATGTTGTGGTCCTTTGAAGGTGGCCTTGCAAATCAATTCATGAAGCTATTAATGCCTTCTCTCATAAGCTCGTGGAATTTTAGAAAGAATGATAATTTGGCTAATTTTATGATGAAAACTATTTCCAAGGTAAACACCCTCTTATCTGTTCTTATAAATTTGGTGACTCTCCGGTTTGGAAAAGGCTTTGTTCCATTAAATGGGTTGATAAACCCTTAATATGTTGGGGTATTCATTCCGATTCTTCTTTCTTCTGGCAAGACAATTGGATTGGCAATGGCTCTATCTTCTCTTTATCTACCACACTGCTATCAAAGTTAACTCTTTCTAGCATAAGAACACTTGGAACAAAATAAACTTGAGAATTATATCCCTATTTCTCTTTAGATAACTTTAAAAATATCTTTATTTTCTCGAACAAACTTAACCAAATTCTCTTTAATCTTTCTTACAATGGTGATTTTGTTCTTAAAGAGGTTTGGAATTTTATTAGAGATAGAAAAAACTCCTCAAATGTTTTCCTTAAACTTTGGAACAATATCATTCCCATTTCTTATTCAATTTTAGCTTGGAGAATTTTGAATAACTTTATTCTTGTGGACTTTTTGCTCTAGAATAAAGGGTTTTATTTGCCTTCAAAGTGCTATTGCTGCTTTCATATTGAAAATGTTAATCATGTTATTGTCAATGGTGATATTGCTTCTAAATTATGGTTATGGTAAGATGATTTATTTAATACCAACTACTTTCATGGCTCTCTTCCATATATCAACTTCTTGAAGTTTGTTTCCAAAAAAAAAAAAGGTCATATCAAAGTTCTAGTTATTACCCTTATCCGGTTCATTTGGATGGATATAAATGATGCTAAATATCATGGTATTTTGAGCCATAAAAGGATCCTAGCTAGAACCAAAGAAAAATTCAAGCTTTATTTAATGCAAATCTTATTAGTAACATTCATTTTATTATAAATTTGTAAAAAAATTGGGTATCATTCTCATGTTGACTCTTATAAAAGAGCTAGGATTATCCATTAGATCAAACCCAAAGAAAATTTTATTAAAGTGAATTCTGATGGTTCTATTGCTTCCAATAACTATGGTTGTGGTGGTATTCATAGGAATTCTAAAGGTACTACCATTTGTGCTTTTTCCTATCCTCTCAAAGCCTGTTCTATTATCTATGTTGAGCTTATGCCTGTCAATAAAGCTATTGAGATTTATTTGAATAAAGGTTTCTCAACATCCGGATTTAAGTTGATGTTCTTGCTTTTGACATGCTAAACTCTAATATAATAGAAATGCTGATTTATTTTATCTTCTTAATCATAAAAAATCTTCTTTCTCAAGTTTGTTATAAAATTTTCCATATCCTTTGTGAAGGTAATGCTTGTGCTGATTTCTTAACTACTTTAGGTGCAAACTTAACTGATTTCACTTTATTTTACAATCAAAATTTGCCTAAACTTTTAAAGGGTTTGTTCAACTTGGATAACACTAGATTACCATATATTAGATTATAATTTTCTTGCTTGGTTTTTTCTCGTTGGTTTTGATGAGCCATTGCTCTTTGTTAAACCTCTTTGGTTGTGGCCATTTGCTTATTTTCACTCTATGTGGGTTTTGTTTTTGATCTTTTGGGTTGTCGGTGGTTAATAGTGGTTCCTATTTTTCTATATAGGTTGTTTTGGTTTTTTGGTGGATGTTGTTTGCCCTGGATGGATGATTATTGTTGCTTGGTTGTTTTGGTGACCTTCATTTGGGTGGTGCTAATTATTTTATATGGAGGCCATATCTCTAAGGGTTCCTTAACTGTTGGATTTTCTACATGGTGTGGTTGTCTTGTTGGGTGGGTCGTTATTGGTTGGTTGGTTGGTTTTGTTGGTTTATCCGCTTTTGTTGGTAGAAGGAGAGGATGTTGGTGGTCTAATTTTGGATTGATTTGGCAAGGTGGAGGTTTTGTTGACTATTATTTCTTTTTTTTTGTGGATTGGTGGTTTTGCTGGTTTGGGTTTATTTCTTGGTTATGGTTTTGGCCTCTTCATGTAATGGTCTTCCTCTCTTGGCTGCAGTTGCTTTTGTTTTTGTTGTTATTTTGGGTTGGCTGGTTGATGGCTATTTAGTGGTTGTTGTTTTTCTTTAGGATCTCTTGGTTTGGTGTATTGGTGCCTAACTTATGGTTATGATGCACTCATTGATATTTCCTCCTTTTTTGCTTTGGTGGTGTTCCTATACTATCTACCCTCGATGGATGGCTTTTAGTCTGCCTTATCATTTTGCTCCATTTTTTTATGGCTATTCACCCTTGGATCAAAATTTATGCTACTTTGGTTTGGATGTTGGATGTTGTTGTTTCTACCCTTTTCCTAGTTGTCTTGGTGGTTTTGGCATGATGGATGCTATTGGTCTTTTCACCGATTTGGATTTTCTCTCTATGGTGGTTGGGAGGCTATGTTATATGGTTATTTGGCTATTTTGTCCTTTCTTTCGCTCTGGTGACATGTTGGTTGCTCACTACTATGGTTCTCTCTCTGTCTGCCCTTCCTTGGGTGACAACCTTATTTTCCGCTGTTCTGGAGGACATGAGCTCTTGTGTTTTTCTTTTGGTCTTGGTTTTTTTTTGTGTTGTTAAGGTCATGATGCTTGCTCCCTTGATGTTACTATTCCTCTTTGGTGGTGTTTGGTGGTGTTCCTACTATCCCCCTAATGGTTGGTTGATTTTTTCCTTATTAGGCTTATTTGTGGTGGCTATTATGTCTACCGGGAGTTTGCCTTGATGATTCACTTGGGATGATGGGCTAAGAGGTTTCGGCAAATGATTGCCTTGATGTTTCTCTCTATCTTCTTCGTAGCACTATATGTAATTGTAACCCTTCTTCAAGTTTGGATGCTTATATATATATATGTTGCTCAAGATGATTGTAATCAGCCTTTCTCTTTTTTTTTCTTTTCTTTGCTCATACTCTTTATGCTTGCTTAATTGTACTCATCCTTTCATTAGTATGTTGCATATTTCTTTATAGGTTGGGAGAATCTTGCGTGGATCTTCTGGTATCAAAAGGACCTAGTGGATGTTATTACATAATCATTGGATTTGTTTTTTGCTTTTTTTTTGTTATTTTTTTCTTATATTATTGTAATAGTTAGGGGTTTATCTCTTTAGACTTATTGTTGTTTGAGCATTAGAGATTTATCCCTTGTATTTTCTTTGTGGCAATAAAATTCCCCTAATTTTCCTAAAACCTAAACCCTAAAAAGCTAAAAACCTAAACCTAAACTAAATAAAACATAAAAATAAAATAAATAAATAAACCTAAACCTAAATAAAATAAAATAAATAATAAAATAAAACTAAAACCTAAACTAAAAAAAAATTTTAAATAAAAAATAAAACATAACTATAATAATAAAAAAAACTAAACCAAAAAAATAAAACCTAAATAAAATAAAACTAAACCAAAAATAAAAAAATAAACCTAAAATAAAATATAAAATAAATAAAACTAAATAAAAATAAACCTAAAAAATAAAAAAAAAAAACCTAAACTAAAAAACCTAAACCCTAAACTAAAAAAAAAAAACCTAAACCTAAAATAAAATAAAATAAACTAAAATAAACTAAACTAAAATAAATAAAACCTAAACCTAAAATGTACTAAACCTAAACCTAAACCTAAACCAATACTAAATAAAATAAATTAAACTAAAAATAAATGAAAACCCAAACTAAAGAATAAAATGTAAAAATAAACATAAAAAAAAATCCTAAAACCTAAACCTAAAAAAAAATAAAATAAATACCTAAACCTAAACCTAAAAATAAAAATAAAACCTAAACCTAAAAAAGAAACTAAACTAAATTATATACATAAACCTAAACCTAAACCTAAAAAATAAACTAAAATGAAAAAACCTAAACAAAAATAAGTAATCTAAACTAAATAAAATCAAAAATAAACATAAATATAAATTAAAAATAAATTAAATTAAAAAAATAAAAAAAACTAAATAAACCTAAACCTACAAATTTGCTTAATTTAAAAATAAAATAAATAAATAAAGAAATAATAAAAACCCTAACCCCTCAACCTCAACCTAAACTAACTCTAAATCCTAAACTCTAAATCTGACCATAAAAAACCCAACCAACCTCCCTAAACCCTCCACAACCCTAAAACTAAACCTAAACCCTAAACTCAGTGAACTCTTAAAATCTTACCCTAAATCCTAAACCTAAACCATCAACTCTAAACCCTAAACTATGCCTCCCTAAAATCCATAAACCCTAAACCTAAACTAAATCACATCTCTTCCTAAACCCTAAAGCATAAAACATAAAACACTAAACCATCCTAAACCACCTTAACCCCCATAAACCAAAACCCAAACCCAAACCTAAACCTAAAGTAACTAAATAAACTAGAAAATAAACCTAAACCCTAAACCTAAACAACCAAATCCTAAACCTAGCGTAAACCCTAAGAATGCGAGAACCTTGAGGCGGAACATCATCCAACCGTGTCTAAATCTGGCGGTGGAGGTGAAGGTGGAGGACGAATCATAGTTGTGGTCGGGATCTGGAGGTGATGGTGGATATGGAGGTGATGGTTGGATCAGTGGTGGTTATGGAAGCGGGAGGAGCGATGGAGGTTACAATCATGGTGGTGGTGGAGAGAGAGATTAGGGATATGATTATGGATCCTACTACTCAAGTGGTCGGGGTGGTTCTGATGGGAATTGGAGAAATTAAAGAACAGCCGATTAGATCTGCTACTTATGGAACTAAGTCTTTTCAATAGAGTTGATTCTAGTTATCTAGGGCTTTTCATTTGTTCAATGTGTGCTCATTTTTTATCTATGTCATCGCTTATGTCTTAGAAAACTTGGTGTTTTACTTGGTTGATGAAATCGAAATGAAGAAATGTTGAATCTAAATTTCTTCTCTATTAAAAAAAAACTAAAAACCCACAACTCTAAACTAAAACCTTTACCTTAAACCTAAAACCTAAACCCAAAACCCTGAATCTTAAACCCTAAAAACCATAAACCCTAAACTCTAAACCCAAAACCCTAAAATGCTAAACCCTAAACCCTAAATCCTAAACCACAAACCTTAAAACCAAAACCTTAAACCCTAAACTACCCTTAAACTAACCCTAAACCCTAAACACTAAACCCTAAACCTTAAAAAGCTAAAAACGTCAACCTAAACTAAATAAAACCTAAAAAAAGGGTAAACCAAAATAAAATAAAACTAAAACCTAAACCTAAACCTAACCTAAACCTGAACCTAAAATAAAAATAAGATAAAAAATAAAAACTAAACTAAAATAAATTAAATAAAAACCTAAACTAAACAAAATAAAAAACCTAAATAAATTAAAAACTAAACCGAAAATAAAAATAAAATAAACATAAAATAAGATAAAATAAAAACCAAACAAAAATCTAAACCTATAAAATAAACCTAAAAATAAAACCTAAAAATAACCTAAACTAAAATAAACTGAACCAAAATATATACAACCAAAACCTTAACCTAAAATAAACTAAACCTAAACCTAAACCTAAATGAAATAGATTAAAATAAACTAAAAATAAATGAAAACCTAAACTAAAAAGTAAAACCTAAAAATAACCTAAAATAAAAACCTAAAACCAAAAACTAAGAAAATAACATAAAACCTAAACTAAACCTAAAAGTAAAAAGTAAAACCTAAACTTAAAAAATAAAATTAAAATAAAACTAAAATAAGAAATAAACCTAAACATAAACCTAAACCTAGAAAATAAACTAAAATAAAAAAACTAAATTAAAATAAATAAATCTAAAATAAACAAACTAAACTAAATAAAAATAAAAAATAAACCTAAATAAAAATTAAAATAAATTAAAAGTAAACTTAATAAAATAAATAAACAAAAACCTATCAGTTTACTTAACTTTAAAAAAAAAAACATAAACCCTAAATCCTTAACCCTGAATCCTAAATGCTAAACCCTAAACCTACAACCCTTAACCCTGAACACTAAACCCTAAACCCTAAAAAATCCTAAACCCTAAACCCTAAACAGTAACCCTAAACCCTAAACCCTAAAAGCATAAACCCTAAAACCTAAACCGTAAACCTTAAACCTTATATCCAAACCTTAAACCCTAAACCCTAAACCCCAAACACTAAACCTAAACCTAAAGTAGCTAAATAAATTAAAAAATAAACCTAAACCATAAAACCTAATAAACCTAAACCTAAACCCTAAGAATGGGATGCACCTTTGGGAAGAACATCACCAACCAAGCTGATCTGGATGCAGTGGTGGAAGGCGGATGCATCAGTTATCATAATGGTGGTGGGGGATCTGGAGGTGCTGGTGGGTATGGTGGTGGTGGTGGTCGAGTGGTGGTTATGGAGGGGAGGAGCGATGGAGGTGGTGGCGAGGAGAGATCGGGGATATGATGGTGGATGCCGCTACTCGGGAGGTCGTGGTGGTTCTAATTGGAACAAGAGAAACTGAAGAACAACCGATCCGATCTACTACTTATGGAATTATGTCTTTATAGTTGAGACATTTCTAGTTATCTTCGGTTTTTGATTTTCACTATGCATGCTCATTTTTTCTATGTTGTTGCTTGTCCCTTAGAAAACATGGTGTGTTACTTGGTTGATGAAATCGAAAAGAAGAAATGTTGACTTTGAATTTGTTCTCTGTTAAAAATAAAAATAAAAATAAAAACCAGAAACCCTAAACCCTAAACCCTAAACCCTAAAACCCTAAACTCTAAACCCTAAATCTTAAACCCTAAACCCTAAACCCCAAACCCTAAATCCTAAACCCTAAACCATAAAGTAACTCTAAACCCTAAGCCATAAACCCAAAACCCAAAACCCAAAACCCTAAACCCTAAACCCTAAAGCCTAAACCCTAAACCCTAAGCCATAAACCCTAAAATAGTACAACTCTAAACCTTAAACCCTAAAACCCTAAATCGTAAAACCTAAACCCTAAATCCTAAACCCTAAAACCTACAATCGTAAACCATAAACACTAAACCCCAAACCCTATACCTAAACCATAAACACGAAATCCTAAAGGCTAAACCCTAAACCCTAAAAACATAAAAACCTAAACCTAAGCTAAATAAAACCTAAAAATAGAATAAATAAAGAAACCTAAATTGAAATAAAATTTAAAAAATAAGAAAATCCTAAACTGAAACCTAATCCTAAATATAAACCTAAACCTAAGCCTACAAATAAAATATAAATAAAAAATTAAATCTAAACTAAAATAAAAGAAATAAAAGTTAAACTAAGCTAAAAAATAAAATGAACTTAAAAAGAAAAAAACTAAATAAAATAAAATCTAAACATAAAACAAAAATATAATAAAACTAAAAAAAATAAACTAACTAAAAACCTAAACCTAAATAATAAACCTAAAAATAAAACCTGAAAAGAAAAAGGAAACCAAAATCCAAAACTAAAAATAAATCCTAATAAAATAAAATTAAAATAAACCTAAACATGATCCAAAATAAATTAAACTAAAATAAATAAATCCTAAACCTAAACCTAAACTAAATAAAATAATACTAAATAAAAATAAAGCTGAACCTAAACTAAAAATAAAACCAAAAAGAAAAACCTAAAACCTAAATCTAAAAAAATAAAATAAAAGACTAAACTTAAACCTAAAAGTAAAAAATAAAATAAAAATAATACTAAATTAAGAAATAAACATAAAACTAAACTTAAGCCTTAAAAATAAACTAAAATAAAAAACATAAACTAAAATAAATAAACCAAAAATAAATAAACTAAGCTAAAGAAAAAAATAAATGTAAATTTAAATATAAAATAAACTAAATAAACCTAAACTTAGTGGTTTACTTAATTTAAATAAAAAACCTAAACCCTAAACCTTAAACCCTTAACCCTAAACTTAAAATCTAAACCCTAAACCCTAAATCCTAGACCTTAAAAACCCTAAACCCTATATCCTAAATGATAAAAACCCTAAACCCTAAACCCTAAACCCTAAACCCTAAACCCTAAAACCCTAAACGTTAAACCCTATACCCAAAAACCTAAACCCTAAACACTAAATCCTAAACCATATACCTTAAACCCCAACACCTAAACCCTAAACTAATCCTAAATCCTAAACTCTAAACCCTAAACCCTAAACCCAAAACCCGAAACTGTAAACCCTAAACCCTAAACCCTAAACCCTATGCCCTAAACCCTAAAACCCTACAACTTTAAACCCTAAACCCTATAACCTTCAATCCTAAACCCTAAAACCCTAAATAGTAATCCCTAAACATTAAACCCAAAAACCCTTAACCCAAACCGTAAACCCTAAATCCTAAGCCCTAAAACCTAAAACCCTAAAAACTTAAAAACATAAACCTAAACTAAATAAAACCTTAAAAAAAAATAAAGAAACCTAAACATAAATAAAATAAAATAATAACCTAAACTAAAATCTAAACCTAAATTTACATAAACCTAAACCTAAGCCTAAAAATAAAATAAAATAAATAATAAAAACTAAACAAAAATAAAATTAAGAAATACCAAAATTAAACTAAAAAAATAAAATGAACTTAGAAATAAGAAAATTTAAATAAAATAAAACCAAAAAGTAAAATAAAAATAAAATAACTTAAAAAAAATAAAATATAAACTAAATAAAAACTTAAACCTAAACAATAAACCTAACAATAAAACCTAAAAATAAATAGAAAATAAAACTTAAACCCTAAACTAAAAAAAAAATCCTAAACCTAAAATAAAAATAAAATAAACCTAAACCTAAACTAAAATAAAATAAACTAAAATAAATAAAACCTAAACCTAAACCTAAAATAAACTAAACCTAAACTTAAACCTAAACTAAATAAAATAAAATAAACTAAAAAAAGCCTAAACCTAAACTAAAAAATAAAACCTAAGATAAAAACCTAAAACCTAAACCTAAAAAAATAAAATAAAAACCTAAGCCTAAACCTTAAAATAAAACTTAAAACTTAAAACTAAAAAATAAAATAGAAATAAAACCAAACTAAAAAATAAACATAAACCTATACGTAAACCTAAAAATAAATTAAAATAAAAAACATAAACTAAAATAAATAAACTTAAAATAAGTAAACTAAGCTACATAAAAAAATAAACTTAAATAAAATTATAAAATAAACCAAGTAAATTTAAACCTATCAGTTTACTTAATTTTAAAAAAAACCTTAAACCCTAAACATTAAACCCTAAAAAACTCTAAACTTTAGACCCTAAACACTAAACTAACCCTAAACCCTAAACCCTAAGCCCTAAACCCTAAATCGTAAACCATAAACACTAAACCCTAAACCCTAAAACTAACCTTAAACCCTAAACCCTAAATAAAATAAATAAATAAAAATTTAAAAAAACCTAACCTTAAACCTTAAACCCTAAAATTCCTAAACCCTAAACCCTAAACTGTAAAACCCTAAATGCTATGCCCTATACCCTAAACCTTAAACACTAAACCCTAAACCCTACCACCCTAAATCCTAAACCCCAAACCCCAAACCGTAAACCTAAACCCTAAACCATAAACCATAAACCCTAAACACTTAAAAACCAAACCCAAAACTAGATAAATCCTAAAAATAAAATAAATAAAAAACCCTAAACCTAAATAAAATAAAATAAAAACTAAAATAAAAACTTAAACTAGACCTAAACATAAACATAAACTTGTACATAAACCTAAACTTTAAAATAAAATAAAATAAAAATGAAAACTAAACTAAAATAAAATAAACAAAAACCTAAACTAAACTAAAAATTAAAATAAACCTAAAAATAAAAATCTAAATAAAATAAAAACTAAACCTATAAGAAAAATATAATTAACCTAAAATAAACTTAAAATAAATACTAACTAAAAAGCTAAACCTAAAAAATAAACCTAAAAATAAATAAAAAAATAAAAACCTAAACCATAAACTAAAAAAAAACCAAAACCTAAAATAAAGAAAATAAAGTATGCCTAAACTTAAACGAAAATAAGATAAACTAAAATAAATAAAACTTAAATCTAAACCTAAAATAAACTAATCGTAAACCCTGAACTAAATAAAATAAAATAAACTAAAAATAAATCTAAACCTAAACTAAAAAATAAATCCTAATAGTAATCCTAAAATATTAACCTAAACCTAAACCTAAAAAAATAAAATGAAAACCTAAACCTAAACCTAAAAATAAAAATAAAACGACCTAAAATAAAATAAAACAAAATTGAAAATTAAACATAAACCTAAACCTAAAAAATAAAGTAAAATTTAAAACCTAAACTAAAAAAAAAAAACCTAAAATAAATAAAGTAGACTAAATAAAAATAAATAAAAAACCATAAATAAATAAAAAATAAACCTAAACCTACCAATTTTCTTAAGTTTTTTAAAAAAATACCCTAAACCCTAAACCCTAAATCCTAAAACCTAAACCCTAAACCTACACCCCTAAACTCTAAACCCTAAATCCTAGAAAACTATAGACCTAAACCTAAAATAAATAAAACCTAAAAATAAAATAAATAAAATATGTAAACTAAAATAATATAAATAAAATAAAATGAAATGAAAACACAAACTAAAACCTAAGCCTAACCCTAAACCTAAACCTAAACCTAAAATGAAAATAAATTAAAAAATAAAAACTAAAATAGAATAAACTAAAAAAATAAGAAACCTAAATAAAATAAAAACTAAACTTAAAATAAAAATAAAATAAACATAAAATAAAAACTAAATAAAAAGCTAAATAAAAATAAACCTAAATAAAAATATAAAATAAAATAAAATAAATAAAAAATATACTAAATAAACCTAAACTTACCACTTTATTTATTTAAAAAAATATTAAAAAAACCTAACCCTAAACTGACCCTAAAACTAACCTAAACCCTAAACCCTAAACCCGAAACCTACAACCCTAAATCCTAAAACCTAAAACCTAAACCCTAAACCTTAAACCCTAAAGCTTAAACCCTAAACCCTAGACTCTAAACCCTTAAACACTAAACCCTAAAACCTAAACCCTAAACACTAAACCCCAAATCCTAAAACCTACAACCCTTAACCCTAAACCCTAATCCATAAACCCTAAAGCCTAAACCATAAACCCTAAACCCTAAACACTAAAACCTAAAAACCAAAACCTAAACTAAATAAAACCTAAAAACAAAAATAAATAAAAACCTAAACTTAAAGAAAATAAAATAATAAAATAAATAAAAACTAAACTAAAACCTAAACCTAAACATAAAAATTAAAATAAACCTAAAAATAAAAAACCAAAATAAAATAAAAAATAAAAATAAACATAAAACTAAACCTAAAAATAAATAAAAAATAAAACTTAAACCATAAACTTAAAAAAAAACTAAATAAACAAAATAAAATAAACCTAACCCTACACTAAAAAACTAAACTAACATAAATAAAACCTATACCTACTAAATAAACTAAACTAAACTATATAAGAAACTAAATAAACTAAACCTAAACTAAAAAAATAAAACCAAAATAAGCCTAAAATAAAAACCTCAAACCTAAACCTAAAAAAATAAAATAAAATCCTAAACCTAAACCTAAATATAAAAAAATAAAACCTAAACCTCAAAAATAAAATAAAAATAAAACTAAACTAAAGAAAAATAAACCTAAACCTAAACCTAAAAAATGGACTAAAATAAAGAACCTAAACTAAAATAAATAAACTTAAAATAAAAAACCTAAACTAAAAAAAAAAAAAAAATAAACCTAAATAAAAATTAAAAAAAATAAAATAAACTAAAATAAATAAAACATAATCTAATAAACCTAAACCTATCAGTTTTCTTAATTTTTTTAAATAAACCCTAAACCATAAACCCTAACCTTAAACCATAAACCCTAAACCCTAAACCCTAAAACTAACCCTAAACCTAAACCTTAAACCTACAATCGTAAACCCTAGACTAACCGCAATCCTTAAACACTAAACCATAAACCTTAAATAAAAAAATAAAAAAATTGTAACCTTAAACCCTAAAACAAATCCTAAACCTACAACCTTGAACCCAAAAGCCTAAACCGTAAACCCTATAACCCTAAACACTAAACCCTAATCCTCAACCCCTAAAACCCTATAACCTAAACCCTAAATCCCAAACCCTAAACCCTAAACCCTAAAACTTACAACCTTAAACCCTAACCCTTAAACCACAAACCCTAAATCCTAAATCCTAAACTCTAAACCCTAAACCCTAAACCCTAAAAACCTAAACCTAAACTGAACAAAACCTAAAAATAAAATATATTAAAAAAACATAAACCTAAATAAAATAAAATAAAAACCTTATCCAAATCAAAACCCAAACCTAACCAAAAACATAAACCTAAACCTAAACCTAAACATAAAATAAAATAAAATAAAAAAACTAAAATAAAATAAAATAAATAAATATCTAAACTAAACTAAAAAACAAAATAAACCTAAAATAAAACCTAAACATAAAATAAATAAAATAAAAAATAAAACTAAATAAAAAACCTAAACCATAAACGAAAATAAGAAACCTAAACTTAAAATAGAAATGAAATAAAGAAACTAAAAAAAACTTAAACCTAAACTAAAATAAACAAAACTAAATAAATAAAACCTACATTAAACTGAATCGAACCCTAAAGAATGACCGATCCGATCTGCTGCTTATGGAACTATGTCTTTATAGTAAAGATGGTTCTAGTTATCTAAGGTTTTTAATTTTCTATGCTCAATTTTATCTATGTCGCCGCTATGTCATAGAAAACTTGGTGTGTTACTTGGTTGATGAAATCGAAAAGAAGAAATGTTGAATATTTATTTATTCTGTATTAAAAAAAATAAAAACCCTAAACCCTAAACAACTAAACCCTCTCCCATAAACCCTAAAAACTCTAAACCCGAAGACCTAAACCCTAAACCTTAAAAACTTAAAACCCAAACCCCAAATCTTAAAACCTAAATCTTAAACCCTCAACCATAAATACTAAACCCTAAACCATAAACCCCAAACCCTAAACCCTAAACCCTAAACCCTAAACCCTAAACCTAAACCCTAAACCCTAAACTAACCTAAGCCAAAACCCTAAACCATAAAAAGCTAAAAACCTAAACATAAACTAAATAAAACCTAAAAATAAAATAAATAAAAAAACCTAAACCAAAATAAAATAAAATAAAAAACATAAACTAAAACCTAAACCTAAACCTAAACCTAAAAAAAGAAAATAAAATGAAAAATAAAAATAAAACTAAAATAAAATAAATAAAAACCTTAACTAAATTAAAAAAATCCCAAATAAGATAAAAACTATACCTAAAATAAAAATAAAATAAACCTAAAATAAAATAAAATAAAAACTAAATTAAAACCTAAAGCTAAAAAATAAACCTAAAAATAAATAAAAAATAATACTTAAACCCTAAATTAAAAAAACATAAACATAAAATAAAAATAAAATAAAACTAAACCTAAACTTAAATAAACTAAACTAAAATAAATAAAACTTAAACCTAAAATAAATTAAACATAAACCTAACCTAAACTAAATAAAATAAACTAAAATAAAATTAAACATCAACCTAAACTAAAAAACAAAAGCTAAAATAAACCTAAAATAAAACCTAAAACCTAAACCTAAAAAAAAAATAAAATAAAACCTAAACCTAAACCTAAAAATAAAATAAAACAAAACCTAAAAAAATTAAATAAAAATAAAACTAAACTAAAAAATAAACCTTAAACTAAACCTAAACCTAAAAATAAACTAAAATAAAATACCTAAACTAAAATAAATAAACCTAAAATAAATAAAATAAACTAAATAAAAAAAATAAACCTGAATAAAAATAGGAAAATATAAACTAAATAAATTGAAACCTACCGATTTACTTAATTTTAAAAAATCATAATAAAAATAACAAAAATAATAAAAAAACCATTATGCTAAACCCTAAACTGTGAACCCTAAACCCTAAACCTACAACCCTAAACCCTAAACCCTAAAACCCTAAACCTTAAACCTAAACCCTTAATCCTAAAACCCTAAACCCTAAACCCTAAATCATAAAACCTACAACCCTAAACCCTAACTCCTAAGCCCTAAACCCCAAAGCCTAAACACTAAACCCAAAACCCTAATCCCTAAACCCTAAAAACTTAAAAACCTAAACCTAAGTAAAATAAAAGAGATTTCAGCTACAAATGATTAGCCTGAATATCTCTAATATAGATACAAATTGTATGAGCTTTATATGTCATAAACTCTGTCTCAAGTTTCATAGAGATAAAGGGTAGAGGGACAAATGAAGAATGAATCTATTTTAAGTTCAGACACCTAAGTGTCCATCTGTGAGCAATCCTCTTCTATAGCTGAGATATCTTATCTAACAATAGAACTCATCTCTAATCAATATTATCTTCTCAACTGCAGCTCTTTCAATTTAGCAGATATGTCAAGGAGCTAAATCTGTACTTTAAAAAGCTCTCTTTAGTAGGATTTCAATGCTTTGAGACTATGCTCGAGATGTTGGCGAATTAGGGAGACTTTATACAAAGTTTTGCTAAATGAGATTTTTACAATAGTGATTGTATTTGACAAAATCTATTTATAAGTAGTGCATAACTAGAATAATTCAAACTCAATATCTCTGCATAGAGATTTACAAAACTATAGCTCTCCTACTTTGAGACTCAATGCGGCAACATAATGTAACAAATAATTTGCTTCAAAATAAAAGAAAGAAAGCTCAAGCGAAACTCCTAAGTCAATGCTTAGAAAGAGGTGACATAGTGTTGTGAGAGATTTAAGACACTCATAGATTTTTTGCTGACATCTAAAATATGATTTAAGAGAGATTTTGGATCCCAACATAGTATCTATCATCTTTTCTGTTATTCTTTTATTGGTAGTAGTGTTACTTCATTTAGATGTATTCATCTGAATTTTCTTTAATGGTGGAAAGAATAATTCATATATTTGACATTATTTTAAGTGGAAGAATTTTTGATGATATTTGAAATCTAAAGTTTGATGAAAAGCCACATGCAAATTAATTTTATGTAGTGTCTCTTTTAATATTAGGGCTCAAGTTGATCTAAACCTAAACAACATTAGCTTAATCTTTCTAATTTAGAAGACAAAGAATAATTCAAATTTGTTTATGTACTCATTTATAATTTTGGTTTTTGCTTTAGCATATAAAACTCTAAATAATTGATCTTAGTAGGACAAAGACAAGTATTTTTTTTAACAACAATTTCATTTCAACCATGTAATAACTTGTTCTAATCCCAATCTTCCCTGCTCTTTAATTCTATCTAATAGTTTTTTGTTTAGCAGTATATTTTAGTTTTATAAATCCCAATATTCAAGGCTCAGCAGACGCTAAACCCTAAACTAACCATAAACCATAAACCCTAAACCCTAAACTCTAAACAATAAACCTACAACCCTAAATCCTAAACCATTAACCCTAAAACCCTAAACCCTAAACCCTAAACCATAGACCCCAAACCGTAAACCGTAAACCCTAAAACCCTAAACCCTATACCCTAAACCCTAAACCTTAAAAAACTTTAAACCCTAAAACGTAAACCCTAAACTAACCCTAAACAATAAACCCTAACCCTAACCCTGAACCTTAAACCCTAAAATTCTAAACCCTAAACCCTAAATTAGCCCTTAAACCCTATACCCTAAACCATAAATAAACCCTAAACCCTAAAGCCTAAACCCTAAACCCTAAACCCTAACCCTAAACCCTAAACCCTAAACCTGAAAACCTAAATCCTAAATCTTAAAAACCTAAATACCTAAACCTAAACTAAATAAAAGTTAATATAAAACAAAAAAAAACCTAAACCTAAAAAAATAAAATAATAAAATAAAAAAAAACTTAAACATAAACCTAAACATAAAACTAAAAATAAAATAAAATAAAAAAAAATTAAAATTAAATAAAGAAAAACATTAATTAAACTAAATAAAATAAAATAAACTTAAGAATAAAAAACCTAAATAAAATAGAAACTAAACGTAAAATAAAAATAAAATAAAATAAAACATAAAAGAAAACCTAAACCTAGAAAATAAAACTAAAAATAAAACCTAAAAATAAATAAAAAATAAAACCTAAACCCTAAACTAAAAAACCTAAACTTTAAATAAAAATAAAATAAATATAAACCTAAACTGAAATAAATAAAACCTAAACTTAAACCTAAAATAAACTAAATCTAAACTAAATAAAATAAAATAAACTAAAAATAAACCTAAACCTAAACTAAAAAAATAATACCTAAAATATACCTAAAATAAAAACTTAAACCTAAACATAAAAAAATAAAATAAAACCTAAACTTAAACCTAAAATAAAAAAACCTAATCCAAAAATAAATTAAAAAAACCTAACTACTAAAATAAATAAACAAAATAAAAAACCTAAAATAAACTAAACTTTAATAAAAAATTTAAAAAAAAGTAAACTAAAATATATAAAAATAAATAAATATACTAAATAAAAAAACCTATCGAATTTAATTTTAAAACCTTAAACCCTAAACCCTAAACCTTAAACCTTAAACCCTAAAACCCTAAACCATAAACCGTAAACCACAAAACCTAACCTTAAATCCCAAACCCTAAACCTAAACATAAAGTAACTAAATAAATTTAAAAATAAACTTAAACCCTAAAACTTAATAAACCTAATCCTAAACCCAACCTTAACTAAGAACATCACAATCAACCAGCTAGAGATCTGTGGTGGAGGTGGGCAGGCTTGTCATAGTGGTGGTGGGGGATCCGGAGGTTCTAGTGGATATGGAGGTGGTGTGAGCATATGGATAGAGGAGCAATGAAGTTTATAGTCGTGGTGGTGGCAGAGAAAGAAATAGGGGATATGATGATGGATCCCGCTACTGAGAGGTCAGTGGTTCCACGAACTAGAGAAATTGAAGAATGGTCGATCTCGCTATGGAACTGTGTGTTTTTAATTGAAATAGTTCTAGCTATCTAGGGTCCTCTATGTGTGCTCATTTTTTTATCTATGTTGTCACTTGTGTCTTAGAAAACTTGGTGTGTTACTTGGTTGATGAAATCAGAAAGAAGAAATGTTGAATCTGAATTTATTCTCTGTTTTAAAAAAAAAACCAAAAACCCTAAACCCTAAACAAACACTTGAACATTAAAACTAAAACCTCAACCCTAAACTCTAAGCCCTAAACCCCAAAAACCCTAAACCTAAACCCTAAAACCCTAAACCCTAAACCCTAAAACCTAAACCCTAAACCCTAACTCCCAAACCCCACACCCAAAATCCTAAACTATAAACCCTAAACTAACTCTAAACAATAAACCCTAAAAAGCTAAAAAACCTAAACCTAAACTAACTAAAACCTAAAAATTAAATAAATAAAAAAAAACCTAAATGGAAATAACATAAAAAATAAAATAAAATAAAAACATAAACTAAAACCTAAACCTAAACTCAAAAAGAAAAAAACTAAACTAAACTAAAATAAATAAAAACCTAAACTAAACTAAAAAATAAAAACCTAAATAAAATAAAAACTAAGCCTAAAATAAAAATAAAGTAAAGTAAAATAATAAATAAATAAAAACCTAAACCTAAAAATAATTTTAAAATAAAACCAAAAGCCTTAACTAAATAAAACCTAACCCTAAAAAAAATTAAATAAAACTAAACCTAAACTAAAATAAACTAAACTAAAATAAATAGAACCTAAATCTAAACATAAAACAAACTAAACCTAAACCTAAACAAAATAAAATAAAATAAACTAAAAATAAACCTAAACCTAAACTAAAGTATAAAACCTAAAAATAAACCTAAAATAAAAACCTAAAACCTAAACAAATAAAATAAAATAAAAACCTAAACCTAAACCTAAAAATAAAAAATAAAACTTAAACATAAAAAATAAAATAAAAATAATACTAAACTAAAAAATAAACCTAAACCTAAACTTAACCCTAAAAATAAACTAAAATAAGAAAACCAAAATTAAAATAAATAAACTAAACTTAATAAAAATAAAAATAAACTAAAGTAAAAAATAAAATAAACTAAAATAAATAAAATATAAAATAAATAAACTAAATAAACCTAAACCAATTAGTTTACTTTTAAAAAAATAAAAAAATAGAAAATAAAAAAACCTTAACCCTAAACCCTAAACCCTAAAACCCTAAACCCTAAACACTAAACCAAAACCCTAAGCCCTAAAACCCTATACCCTAGGCCCTAAATCCTAAACCCTAAAACCAACAACCTTAAACCCTAAACCCTAAACCCTAAACCCCAAACCCCAAACCCTAAACCTAAACCTAAACCTAAAACTAACCTTACACCTTAAACCCTAAAAACCCTAAACCCTAAAGCATAAACCAAACCTAAACTTGATCCTTGAAATATAAAATAAAACTTAAACCAAAAAAATAAAATAAAAATAAAACTAAACATAAAAATATACCTAAACCTAAACCTTAAAAACTAAAATAAAAAACCTAAACTAAAATAAATAAGCCTAAAATAAATAAACTAAACTAAATAAAAATAAAATAATAAAATAATCTAAAATAAATAAAAAACTAAATAAACCTAAATCTACGAGTATACTTAATTTAAAAAAAATAAAAATAAAAAATAAAAAATAAAAACAAATAAAAAAACCCTAACCCTAAGCCCTAAACCCTAAAACTAACCTTAAACCTAATCCCTAAACCCAAAACTTAAACCAAAACCTAAACCTAAAAATAAAAGATAAAACATAAACCTAAAAATAAAATGAAAATAAAACTAAACTAAAAAATAAACATAAATGAAAACCAAAGCCTGAAAAATAAAATGGAATAAAAAACTTAAACTAAAATAGATTAACCTAAAATAAATAAACAAAACTAAATAAAAATAAAAAAACCTAAATATAAATAATAAATTAAATAATATAAAATAAATAAAAAATATATTAAATAAACTAAAACCTAAATATACTAATTTACTTAATTTTTTTTAAAAAAAAAGCTAAACTCTAAACTCTAAACTGTAAATCCTAAACCCTAAACCCTAAAACTAACCTTCAACCCTAAACTTACAACCCTAAACCCTTAATCCTTAACACTAAACCCTAAAAACCCTAAACCCTAAACTGACCCTATACCCTAAACCCTAAACCTTAAACCCTAAAAACCTAAAAACCTAAAAACCTAAACTTGAACTAAATAAAACCTAAAACTAAAATAAATAAATAAAACTTAAACTTAAATAAAATAAAAACCTAAACCCTAAACTACAAAAAAAAAACTAAACCTTAAATAAATAAATTAGGCCTAGACCTAAAAGTAAACTAAAATGAACTAAACTAAAATAAATAAAACTTAAACCTAAACCTAAACTAAAAATCAAACCTAGAAATAAACCTAAAATTAAAATCGAAAACCTAAACCTAAAAAAAAATAGAAACCTAAACCTCATCCAAAAAATAAAAAATAAAACCTAAAATAATAAAAATAAACTAAATTGAAAAGTAAACATAAACCTAAACTTAAACTTAAAAAATAAACTAAAATAAAAAACCTAAACTAAAATAAATAAATTTAAAATAAATAAACTAAACTAAATATAAATATAAAAATAAACTTAAATAAATAAAATAAAATATACTAAAATAAATAAATAATAAACAAAATAAACATAAAGCTAAACCCTAAAATTTAAAAAAAAAAACATAATCCATAAACCCTAAACCCTAAAATCCTAAACCCTAAACCTAAACCCTAAACCCTAAATCCTAAACCCTAAACCTTAAACCCTAACCCTAACCCTATCCTTAAATCGTAAATTCTAAACTCTAAAACCTTAAACCCTATACCATAAATTAACCCTAAACCCTAAAACCCTAAACCCTAAATCAACCCTAATCACTAAAACCTAAACCCTATACCCTAAACCAATCCCTAAATGCTAAAAATTAACCCCTAAACCCTAAACCCTAAACCTTAAATAACCCTAAACCCTAACCCTAAAACTTAAACCCTAAATCCCAAAACCCTAAAACCCTAAATCATAAAACTTACAACCTTAAACCCTAAACCCTAAACCCTTAACCCAAACCCTAAACCCTGAACCTTAAACCCTAAACCCTAAACCCTAAAATCTAAACCTAAATAAAATAATAGAAATTTTAGCTACAAATGATTAGCCTAAATTTCTCTAATATACATAAAAATTGTATGACTTTTATATGCCATAGTAGACTGCCGCTCTCAAGTTTTATAGATGCTAAAGGGTGGCTTCCCACAGTGGACAAATGAAGAAATAATCTACTTAGTACACCTAAGTGACATCTATGAGCATTCTCTATAGCTGAGATAACCTATCTAATAATAGAACTCCTTTCTAATCGATAATGCCTTCTAAACTATAGCTCACAGCTCTTTCAATTTAGCAGATATGGCGAGGAACTAAATCTGTGCTTTAAAAAGCTCTATTTTGTAGGATTTCAATGTTTTGAGACTGTGCTCGAGATGTTGGTGAATTAGGGAGACTTGGTGCAAAGTATTGCTAAATGAGATTTTTATAATAGTGGTTGTATATGATGAAATCTCTTAGTTAGTAGTGTGTAGCTAGAATAATTCGAACTCAATATCTTTGCACAGGGATTTCTAAAACTATAGATCTCTTGAGACTCAACACGGCAATATAATGTAACAAATAATTTGCTTCAACATAAAAGCAAGAAAGCTCAAGTAAAACTCCTAAGTCAATGCTTAGAAATAGGTGGCATATTGTTGTGAAAGATTTAGGACACTCACAAATTTTTTGTTGACATCTAAAATATGATTTAAGAGAGATTTTAGATCCCAACATAGTATTTATCATCTTTTCTATTGTTCTTTTATTGGTAGTAGTGTTACTTCATTTAGATGTATTTATTTGAATTTGATTTAATGGTGGAAAGAATAATTTCTACATTTGATGACATTCTTTTAGGTGCAAGAATTGTTTATGTTATTTGAAATCTAAAGTTTGTTAATTTTACGTAGTGTCCCTTTTAATTTTAGGGCTCAAGTTGATCAAAACCTTAACAACATTAGCTTAATCATTTCCTAATTTTAGAAGACAATAAGAAAACTTCAAATTTGTTCATGTACTAATTTATAATTTTGGTTTTTTGCTTTAGCAAGTAAAACTCTAAACAATTGATCTTTGTAGGATAAAGACAAGTATTTTTGTAACAACAATTTCATCTTAACCATGTAATAACTTATTTTAATCCCAGTCTTCCGGGCTTTCAATTTCTACCTAGTAGATTTTTGTTTAGAAGTATGTTTTACTTTTATAAATCCCAATCTTCTAGGCTCACCAAACCCTAAACCCTAAATTCACCATAAACCCTAAAACTAACCCTAAACACTAAACTCTAAACCATAAACCTACAACCCTAAACCCTAAACCCTAAACCGTAAACCCTAAAACCATAAACCCTAAACCCTAAACGTTGAACCCTAAACCTTAAACCATAAACCCTAAACCTTAAACCATAAAAAACCTAAACTAAAATAAATAAGCCAAAAATAAATAAACTAAACTAAACAAAAATAAAACATAAAATAAACTAAAATAAATTAAAAACAAACTAAATAAACCTAAACCTATGAGTAAACTTAATTTAAAAAATAAAAATAAAAAATAAAAAATAAAAATAATAAAAAAAAACCCTAACCCTAAGCCCTAAACCCTAAAACTAACCCTAAACCTAAACCTTAAACCCCAAACCTAAACCAAAACCTAAACCTAAAAATAAAAAATAAACCTTAGCATAAAAATAAAATAAAAATAAAACTAAACTAAAAAAATAAACATAAACTAAAATCTAAACCTAAAAATAAACTAAATTAAAGAAACCTAAACTAAAATAAATAAACCTAAAATAAATAAACAAAACTAAATAAAAATAAAAAAAACCTAAATATAAATAATAAATTTAACAATACAAAATAAACTAAATAAACTAAAAAAACCTAAATATACTAGTTTACTTAATTTTTTTCTTAAAAAAATCTAAACTCTAAACCCTAAACCCTAAAAACCCTAAACCCTAAACCCTAAACCCTAAACCTAAAACTAACCTTAAACCTTAAACTTACAACCCTAAACCCTAAAGCCTAAACCCTAAACTAACCTTATACCATAAATCCTAAACCCTAAACCCAAAAAACTTAAAACCTAAACCTAAACTAAATAAAACATAAAAATAAAATAAATAAATAAAACTTAAACCTAAATAAAATAAAAACCTAAACCCTAAACTACAAAAAAATAAAACTAAACCTAAACCTAAACTAAAATGAACTAAATTAAAATAAATAAAACATAAACCTAAACCTAAAATAAACTAAACCTAAACCTAAACCTAAACTAAATTAAAAAAATTAATTAAAAAAACCTAAACCTAAACTAAAAATAAAACCTAAATATAAACCTAAAATAAAAACCTAAAACCTAAACCTAAAAAAATAAAATAGAAACCTTAACCTAAAAATAAAAATAAAAAATAAAACATAAACCTAAAAAATAAAATAAAAATAAAACTAAACTAAAAAGTAAACATAAACCTAAACCTAAACTTAAAAAATAAACTAAAATAAAAACCTAAACTAAAATAAATAAACTTAAAATAAATAAACTAAACCAAATAAAAATAAAAAGCAAACTTTAAAAAAATGAAATATAAAATATACTTAAATAAATTAAAAATAAACTAAATAAACTAAATAAATAGACCTAAGCTTTATTTAAAAATTTAAACCCTAAACCCTAAAAAACCATGAACCATAAACTAACTAAATAAACCTAAAACCTAAATCATAAACCTAAAACCTAACCCTAACCCTAACCAAACCCTAAATGCTAAACAAATCTAAACCCTATAATTTAAACTAAACAAACACTAAACTAACCCAAATCCTAACTAAAACCTAAACCTCAAAACCTTTAACCTAAACGATAAACCTTAAACCTAAACCCTAAAACCCAACTAACCCCTATCCTAAACCCCTAAACTATAAACCCTAAATCCCTAAACCTAAACCTAAATAAACCCTAAACTAACTAAAACTAACCTAAATATTAAAAATCCTAAACTTAAACCATAATAAAAAACCCTAAGCAAACCCGAACCCTAAACCTAAAAAAACTCTATAGCTTAAATACTAAACCCTAAACCTTAACCCTAAACCCTAAACTCTAAACCCTAAACCCTAAACTATAAAAACCCTAAACCCTAATGTGTAAAAACTAAACTAACCCTAAACCATAAATCCTAAACCCTAAAACCTAAACCCTAACTTAACCCTAACCCTAAATCCAAAACCCTAAACCTTAAACCTCAAAACCTTAAACTATTATGGCTAGCTATTCTGTCACCTTATTTTTTGCTGATCAGGATTATTTTTGTAGTTACTTTTGGTTGTCCTTTCTCTCTTGGTTTTGCTAATGTTGCTAAGAGGTGTTGTGTGACTTTAAAGGCTCTTTATTTTTTTAGCAGAACTATTGTATCCCTTTCTTTAGTGTTGTTATATGTTATTGTGCCTCCTTGATAATCGAGGTTCTATTTTTATTTATGTTATGAACCTGAAGTTTGCAAACCACTTGGTTGGATGTTTTTTGGACTTGGCTGATGATGAATCTATTAGAGTTCTTATATGCGACTAGCTCTAGTTGTTGGATTATTTGTTATCCTAAAGGGATCTTACTTTTCCTATTTTTGGTTGTTGTATCTAGCTGTTTAAACTAGATTCTTATGTCCTTAGATTTGGATTGGTGGCTGCTATCTATGACTTTCCCTTGGGATTTTTTTAATGTTTATGGTTGGATGACTCTTTTTGTCTTTCATCCTGATGGTTCTAAGTCTATTGATTTGAATCCTGGTTTGCAGGAACGCCTTCTAGTCGCTTGGATTAGCCTAGCTGGTTTAGTCAAAAGAGTATTTACTTTGTTATAATTTTCCAAATCATTTCGAGTCTATGTTTGGAATCAGCTACTTACTTTCCCATTCTTCTTTTTTGGTTTCTACCTACTGGGATTTTCATTTTTGTATTGTGGTTGAACTTCTTCCCTTTACTATTTTGATGGTTGCCTTGCTTCCTAACATTCTTGATGTTAGTCTTACTGTTCTTCCAGATATTATTGTTTCTGGTTTTTTCCATGTTCATTTAATGAATGACCATTTCAACCATGCTCCTCCTTTTTTCCTTTATTTGGTCTCTGTTTAGTCCTTTTTCCCATATTGTGAGGTTTTCTCCTAGAAACTGTGTTGGCAATTCTTGGTGATGGCTTTGGTGGTGCTCCCTCTAGTCTAATGCTTTCCGGTTGGTTACCTCCTTAACTCTTTTTGAGTTTAATATATCTGTGTGTTTTATGGTTATATTTACTATTTGAAGTTTTATGTAGGTTTGTGCGATGATCATCATTAGATATGGTGCTACAAGAGGTATGTTGGCAATGATGGCATTAATGTTTCCCACTCCTTCTTTTGGCTGGTAGTGTTATATGTAATTGTAACCCTTAACTTGTAGTTTGGATGCTTACATGGTGCTACTCCAAGATGATTATAAAGCCCCAGCCTTTCTTCATCTTTTTAATTCTTTCTGCTCTTGTATTTTATGCTTAATTAACTATTTCATTATTTATACTCATCCCTTTACAAGCTTGTTACAAATCTCTATAGTTGGGAAACTTTCACGCTTTGATGCTAGTTTCAAAAGGAGCAGAGGAAGTTTGCTACTAATTTCATGGATTATTTTTGGTGGATCTCTATTTCATTTTAAAGATACTTTCATTATCTATTGTATTATCTCTTTAGGACTTTTGTAGTTTTGAGCATTAGCTTTTCCCCTATACTTGTACCTTTTCTTTATAGTAATAATTTTTTTCTAATTTCCTAAAAAAACCACTAAAACCCTAAACCCTAAACTAACCCTAAATCCTAAATCCTAAACTGTAAACCATGAACAAACCCTAAACCCTAAAAAACCCTAAAGCCTACACCTTAAACCATAAACCAACCCTAAACCCTAAGCTAACCCTAAACCCTAAAAACCCTAAATTGTAAAGCTTAAACACTAAATGCTAAACCCTAAACCCTAAATCCTAACTTTAAACCCTAAACCCTAAAACCCAAAACCCTAAAATCGTAAATCCTAAATCCTAAACCCTAAACTCGAAACCCTAAAGCCTAAATCATAAAAACTTAAAAAGCTAAACCTAAACTAAATAAAACCTAAAAAAAAATAAATACAAAAACCTAAACCTAAATAAAATAAAATAATAAAATAAAATAATAAAATAAAATAAAAACTTAAACTTAAACCTAAACTTAAACCTAAACCAAAAAAATAAAATAAATAAATAAATAAATAAACTAAAGAAAATAAATAAAACCTAAACTAAACTAAAAAAATAAAATAAACCTAAGAATAAAACCTAAATATAATAAAAAACTAAACTTAAAAAAAAATAAAATAAAATAAAAACTAAATAAAAACCTAAACCTAAAAAATATAATTAAAAAAAACCTAAAAATAAATAAAACATAAAACCTGAACCCTAAACTAAAAAAAATCTAAACCCAAAATAAAGATGAAATAAATCCAACCCTAAACTAAAATAAATAAAACTAAAACACATAAAACCTAAGCCTAAACCTAAAATAAACTAAACCAAAATCTAAACTAAATAAAATAAAATAAATTAAAAATAAACCTACACCTAAACTAAAAAATAAAACCTCAAAATAAACTTAAAATAAAATCTTAAAACCTAAACTAAAAATAAAATTTTAAAACCTAATCCAAAATAAAAATAAAACCTAAACCTAAAAAATAAAAAATAAAAAACCTAAACCTAAAAAATAAACCTAAAGTTAATAAAAAATAAACCTAAACCTAAAAAATAAAACCTAAAATAAATGAAACTAAATATAAATAAAAAATAAATCTAAATAAAAATAAAAATAATGTAAACTAAAATAAATAAAAAATAAACTAAATATACTAAATAAGCCTAAACCTATTGATTTATTTAATTTTTTTTCTAAAAAAAATCTTAAACCTTAAACCCTAAACCCTAAATAACCTTAAACCCTAAACCATAAATAACCTTAAACCCTAAACCAAAAATAACCTTAAACCCTAAACCATAAACCTAAAGCCTTCCCTAGCTCTAAACCCCAAACCCTAAACCTAAAGGTAAAGTAACTAAATAAATTAAAAATAAACCTAAACCATAAAACCTAATAAAGCTAAACCTAATCCTAAACCCTAAGAATTGTGTAACCTGACAAAGAAGAATATCACCATTCACTACCTGCTTTAAATTTAGTGGTGGAGGCGAAGATAGAGGCGATAGTTGTCATAGTGGTGGTGGGGGATCTGGAGGTGCTGGTGGATATGGTGGAGATGGTCAGAGCAGTGGTGGTTATGGAGGCAACAAGAGCGATGGAGGTTACATCCGTGGCAGTGGCGGAGGGAAAAATAGGGGATATGATGGTGGATCCCGCTACTTGAGAGGCCGGGGTGATTCTGATGGGAACTGGAGAAACTGAAGAACGACAAATCTGATCTGCTTCTTATGGACCTGTGTCTTTATAGTAGAGATAATTTTAGTTATCCAGGGTTTTTGATTTCTATGCTCATTTTTTATCTATATCGTCACTTATGTCCTATAATACTTAGTGGGTTACTTAGCTGATGAAATCGAAAAGAAGAAATATTGAATCTAAATTTATTCTTTATTATAAAAAGAAAAAAACCAAAAATCCTAATCCCTAAACTAAAACTTGGACCTTAAACCTAAAACCTCAACCCTAAACCCTAAACCCTAAACACTAAAAACCCTAAACACTAAACCCTAAACCCTAAACTGTAAACCCAAAAACCTAAACCCTAAACCCTAAACCCCACACCAAAAACTCTAAACCCTAAACCCTAAACCCTAAACCTAAACCTAATTAAATAAAACCTAAAAATAAAATAAATAAAAGACCTAAATCAAAATAAAATAATAAACTAAAATAACTTAAAACCATAAACTAAAACTGAAACATAAACTTAAACCAAAAAAAGAAAAAAAAACTAAACTAAAGTAAAATAAATAAAAACCTAAACAAAATAAAAAAAAATTAAAAAACATAAATAAAATAAAAACTAAACTTAAAATAAAAATAAAATAAAATAAAAACTAAATAAAAACCTAAACCTAAAAAATAATCCTAAATAATTAATTTAAAATAAAATCTAAACCCTTAACATAAAAAAAAAACATAACTCTAAAATAAAATTTAAATAAAACTAAACCTAAACTAAAATAAACAAAACTAAAATAAATAAAATCTAAACCTAAGCCTAAAATAAACTAAACCTAAACAAAAACCTAAACTAAATAAAATTAAATAAACTAAAAATACACCTAAACAAACTAAAAAATAAAAACTAAAAATAAACCTAAAATAAAAACTTAAAACTTAAACTTAACAAAATAAAATAAAAACCTAAACATAAATCTTAAAAAAATAAAACATAAACTAAAAAAAAATAAAAATTTTACAAAACTGAAAATTAAATTTAAACTTAAACTTAAACTTAAAAAATAAACCAAAATAAAAAATCTAAACTAAAATAAATAAGCCTAAAATAAATAAACTAAACTTAATAAAAATAAAAATAAACCAAAGTAGAAAATAAAATAAATAAAAATAAAATAAATAAACTAAATAAACCTAACTTTGCTACTAAAAAACTAAGAAATAAAAAAATAAAAAAACCTAAACCCTAATCCCTAAACCCTAAACATTAAACCTAGAACTCCTAAACTAAAACCTAAACCTAAACCTAAACTTAAACCTGTTACCCTAAACCTTAAACCTTAAACTAAACCCTAAATCCTAAATCAGAACTTAAACCTAAAACCTACAACTATAAACCCTAAACTTAAACCCCAAACTCCTAAACCTAAACCCTAAACTCTAAATTAAACTATAAACCCTAACTCTAGCCTAAACCTAAACCTCAACTAACCTACCTAAACTCCTAAAACACCTTAACGCCAAAACCTAAACCTAAACCATAAACTAAAACAAACTATGAACCCTAAGATAACCCTAAACCCTAAATCGTAAAACCTAACCCTAAACCCTAAACCCTAACACCCAAAACCATAAATCGTCAACCCTAAATCCTATTGGGGGAATTTTAGGAGCAACAATAATCTTTGGGTTTCATGATCAAATACTGTGAGGGTAAGCACCCTCTCATTTGCCCTTATAAAGTGGGAGACTCTCCCATGGAAAGACTTTGTTCCATCAAATGGGAGGCGTAATCAATCTCATGGGGATTAACTCGGAACCTCTTTCTTTTGGCAAGATAACTAGACCTGAGGTGGGTCCATAATTACTTTCTACCACCCACTCGATGCTATTAAAGTGAACTCTCAAGTGGAACAATAAGTGGACAATAATATTCCTCTTTATTTCTCTTTAGATATTATTCCTATCATTCCTAGTATTCATGATCGATCCTTTAAGATTTCCCAAAATGGTGATTTCAACCTTAAAAATGTCTGGATTCATATCAAAGAAGCTCATGATTTCTCCAATGTGTTTTTTAAACTTTAGAATAACACTATACCTATTTCTTATTCAGTTCTAACTTGGAGTATTTTGAAAAACTTCATCCCTGTTGACTCCTTGATGTGGGGTAAAGGTTTTTACTTACCTTCAAAATGCAACTACTTCTCTCACATTCAGAATGTGAATCATGTATTTGTTAACGGAGCCATTGCTTCCAAACTTTGGATTTGGTATGATGAACTTTTCAATGTTGTCAAATTCAATGGCTCTTTAACTCTATACCAACTTCTTGAAGTTTATTTTGAAAATAGTATTAAAGGCCACATTAAAGTGATAACAACTATCACTTTTATTTGGTTCATAAGGATGGACAGAAATGATGCAAATCATCATGGGATTCGTATGAACCATATGAGGATAATTGCTAGAATTAAAAAAAAAATTTGTGCCTTGGTTATTGCCAATTTAATTAACTACAATCAATTCAAAAATTGCAAATTTGTGGCCAATAAACTGGGGTTTAACTTGTCGGATCAACCCAACTGTAAAAATGATAAGATTGTTTTTCGATAGAACCTCATGCTAATATAATTAAAATTAACATTGATGGCTCTGTTTCTCAAAATGCTTCTGGCATTGGTGGCATTTTTAGAAACCTTAATGGTAAAGTCTTATGTAATTTTGCTTACCCCATAATAATACGGTTTCATTCTTTTGTCGAAGCTAATGGCGCTTTACAAATCTATCGAGATTTGCCTTCAAAAGGTTGGCTCAATATTTGGTTTGAGGTGGATGCCCTGTCGATTGATCTTTGACTTCCACCAAAGTGGGCAATATAGAATTGTATACCTTCTAAAGTAGACTAGAGCTCTCCTTTCTCAACTCTATTTTAAAATCACTCATGTATGACATGAAGGTAATGTATTACCTTGCTAACTGGGGAATTAGATGGCATAAAAATTCTTTGATCAACTTACACTTCCTAAACATTTATGGTTTAATTTTGATTAGACTCCTTACCTCAAAAATTAATTCATCCTATTATTTTGGCCTGTTGTATTACTTGTTTAACTACATGACCAACTTCTATTTAGTGTTGTTATTTCTCTGGGTTTTGCTGATGCATCTTCCTGATACCCTTTTCTGGTTATTTTGTGATCTCTATGGCATTTGTTGCTAGATTAATTTCCCTAACCTTATTTGGGGTCTTACTGCTTCTGCTATTTCCACTATTAATGGTAAGGCATTTCTTATTTTTCTAACTGACTAGATGGAGATATTTTTCCTTATTAGCCATATCTGCTGGAGGGAGATGTTTTACTTTTTGCTTTACTTTTTGATAAACAAGGACAGACTTCTTGCCATCAATATTTTGTTTATGGGTCTTACTTTATCTATTTTCTATTTTATGATTAAGGTTTTTTTTCTTTTCCTTTTCCGAAATCAGGACTGGGTCTCACTTTGTTGTCTCATTATTTAATTGCTATTTTTTGTTTAGCTTCATGACAGGCCCTAATTTATCTATCTTTTGTCTCTTTAATAGGGTTGTGGCCCCACTTATGCTCTCTAACCTCACCTCCATAACCTATAAGGATAGAAACTACAATACCCTTATTATTATTATTGTTTCTTTGCAGGATTATAATTACTTCTTGATTTCCTTCCTATTTTAACATGATGTTGGTTTATTTGCTGGTTTGCATTTCTTTGTCTTGAAGGATTTCAATGATGGCTCTCCTTTGAACCCCTTTCATGTTTTTGTTGTACCACTATTTTTACTAGATTATCTTATCATGGATGCAATAATTGTTTTGTTGTTTTAATTGTTGGTTGTTGGATTTTTGGGTCTTATGTTTAGCAGATTGCTTCTGGGGTTGTTTTTTTTATTGCTCTTGCTAACCTCACCTCCCCAACCTGTTTGGAGAGAAACTACAATACCCTTATTTTAATTATTGTCTCTTCATAAGATTAGAATTCCTTTTTGTTTTCTTTTACCGCTTTTATTGATGTCGGCTTACCGCTATCCTACTTTTCTTTATCTTGAAGGATTTCAATGATGGCTCTCCTTTGAACCCCTTTTGTGTCTATGATGTACCACTATTTTTTACTGGATTATCTTATGGTGGGTGCAATAATTGGATTTTTGGGTCTTATGTCCAACAAGCTGCTTCTGGGGTTGTTTTTCTGATAGTTTTTGCTGTTTGTGATCGAGCTATAGCTTATCACCTGATGTTTGTGGTCTATTTAATCTGCTACTATTTTTTCCATCTTTGTTCAGTTAGACTTGTGCATATCACTATGATTATGCTATTACCTACTTGGTTATTAACTTATGCACCGTACTCAATGAGTGGTTTTATGGCCTAGCTATTATTTACTATCTTGTTAGAACTGATTATCGGGTTTATGCCTAAAGTCGCTCTCGGGTTGTCTCTTCGATTATCTTTATTTGGTGTTGTTTACAATGGGATGCTGCCTATTACCTATGGCTTCTAGTTCAACTAATTTGCTGCTGCATTCCCATCTTGGTTCTGTTAGACTTCTGCATTTCCTGTTGTATTTTGGGTTTGGGTTATGCTATCTTGCTTTACATTGGTTGTTTGTAAACTTCTGTAATGATTATTAACAAGGGGGTTGTTAACATCTTCATTGCTTATTCTGAATGGGTACCTTTTCTAGGAAATATTCCTAAGCTGTACTCCTGGCCTGTAAGTTTCATACATGTCCCATATGTTTGGGATGGTGTTATTTACATGCTAATTGATTTGTTGCTTAGGATTTCAACAGTTTTCAATGTTATATTGTTTCTATCCTTTGTCCGCCTTTTCGCTATTTTCTTGTGGTGGATTTTCATGCAGCCTAATTATACTCTTAGCTATTAAAAAAGGTGGATTTGGAAAAGATGGTTCATTTTCATATGTGGGGATTCTCATGCTAGTGACTATATTGATGATATTTATCCCTGCATGGGATCCCTCTCCCATTCTCGCTTCTTGCTATTTTTTTTTCTTTAGTGTATATGGCTTTGTTTAGGTATGGTATAATGCTCATAAGACTTTCAAAAAATGGTCGTTATCTTCCCAATGTGTTGTAGGCTATGATGGTTATGATGATTTCACTTCTTTTGGTGTAGTGATGTAACCCTTCCACTGAAATTTGATGCTCATATTTGCATCTTCCCCAATTTGGTGATGAGCCCCAGCCTTCTCAAGACACTCTATAATTTTTATCAATTTATGTCGCTTTAATTTTTCACTTTGTCAATATTGTTTAACTATTCTAATTTTATCTTTCTACATTTTGCATATGCATTTCTCTTTTTCTCTTGCAGGTTTGCTCCCTAGTGCCATGCATTCTATCATCCTAAAGAGCTTTGGCCCAGATCTATCCATTAGCTTAACTTTGTTAATCATTTTATATCTTTTACTTTCCTTTTCTCTTTTATTTTGTTATTGGTTGTACTTAGATAGAGGATTTACTCTCTAGGCTGATTTTAGCTCTTTGAGCAGTAGTTTTGGAGTTTATCCCGTGATAAGGACCTTGTAACCCTCATTTTATGGCAATTAAACTTCCCTTAGATGGGGTTTCTTAAAAAAACAAAAAAAAAACCCTAAACCCTGAAAACCTAAAAATTTAAACCTAAATAAAAGAAAAACATAAAAATAAAAAAATAATAGAAATAAACATAAACTAAAACCTAAAGCTAAAAAATAAATGAAATAATAAATATAAAGCAAAATAAATAAACAAAACTAAATAAACAAAAAAAATAAATTGAATTAAAAAAATAAAATAAAATAAAATAAAATAAATAAAAGTAAACTAAATAAACTTAAACCTAATGGTTTACTAAATTTAAAAAAAAAATCCTAAACCCTAAACCCTAAACCTATACCCTAAACTTACAACCGTAAACCCTAAACCTCAAAACCCACCTAAGCTGTTCTAAACCCTCCTACCTAAACCCACCTAAACCCTCCCACCTGACCCCAGTCCCCTAACTCCTAACCCTGACCCACCCTAACCCTAAACCTCCTTAAACCCACCCTAAACTAACCCTAAAACCTAAACATTAAAGCCTCCTAAACCATGGACCCTAATCTGGCTACCCTAAAATGCCCACAATTATCACTAACACTAAACCTCTAACCCTAAACCTAAACCACTAACCCTCCCCAACCCTTAAACCTACAACCCTGGACCCTAAACCTAAACCCTAAACCCTCCTAAACCTAAACACCTAAACCTAAACTAAATAAACTTAAAATAAAATAAATAAAATCTAACCTAAATAAAATATGAAACAAAATAAAATAAAACCTAAACTAAAACCTAAACCAAAACCTAAAAAATAACATAAAATAAAAGAATAAAATAAACTAAAATAAAATAAATAAAAACCTAAAGTAAATTAAAAAAACAAACCTAAGATTAAAAAACCTAAATAAAATAAAAATTAAGGATAAAATAAAAATAAAATAAATTTAAAATGAAATAAATTAAAAACTAAGTAAAAACCTAAACTTAAAAATATACCTAAAAATAAATGGAAAATAAAACCTAAAGTATAAACTAAAAAAAACATAAAACCTAAAATAAAAATAAAATAAACAACATATAATAAACCAACACCTAAACTAAAATAAACTAAATTTAAAAAATAAAACTTAAACCTAAACCTAAAATAAACGAACCCTAAACCTAAACCTAAATTAAATAAAATTAAATAAACTAAAAATAAACTTAAACATAACCTAAAAAATAAAACATAAAATTAAACCTAAAACCTAAACCTAAAAAGGTAAAATAAAAACCTAAACCTAATCCTAAAAAAAACCTAAACCTAAAAAATAAAATAAAAATAAAAGAAAACCAAAAAATCAATCTAAACCTAAACCTGAACATAAAAAATAAACTAAAATAAAAAAACCTAAACTAAAATAAATAATCCTAAAATAAATAAACTAAACTAAATAAAATTAAAAACTAAAATAAGCTAAAATAAACAAAAAAATAAACTAAATAAACCTAAACACACTAGTATACTTAATTTTAAAAAAATAAAAAATAAAAAAATAAAAATCCTAACCCTAAGCCTAAACTAACCCTAAACCTAAACCCTAAACCCCAAACCTAAACCTAAACCTTAAAATAAAAAATAAAACCTAAACCTAAAATAAAATAAAATAAAAACTAAAACTAAAAAAATTAACATAAACTAAAACCAAAACTTAGAAAATATACTAAAATAAAAAACCTAAACTAAAATAAATAAACCTAAAATAAATAAACCAAAATAAATAAAAAGAAAGAACCTAATAAAAATAAAATAAAATAAAATAATCAAAAATAAATAATAAATAAGCTAAGTAAACTAAATAAACCTAAACCTACTGGTTTACTTAAATTGTTTTTTTTAAAAAAGCCCTAAACCCTAAACCCTAAATCCTAAACGCTAAACCCTAAACTATAAACCCTAAAACTAACCCTAAACCCTAAACTTATAACCCTAAACCCTAAACCCTAAACTCTAAACTAACTTTATACCCTAAACTTTAAACCCATAAAACTTAAAAACATAAAACTAAAATAAAGAAAACCTAAAACTAAAATAAATAAAAAAACTTAAACTTAAATAAAATAAAATAATCAAATAAAATAAAAACCTAAACCCTAAACTAAAAGAAAAACCTAAACCTAAACTAAAATTAACTAAACTAAAAAAAACAAACCTAAACCTAAACCTAATCCTAAACTAAATAACACAAAAAACAAACAAAAACTAAACCTAAACTAAAAATAAAACCTAATAATCAACTTAATTAAATGCTAATATTTGATTTAATTACATTTCTTAAATTAACCCACAAAATGAACTTAATTAAATTTCCTTAAATTAAATTTTATCACTAATGTGAGAATGGTTTTAAAATAAAAGGTTAATGATTTCTCTTCTCCGCTTTAAATCAAATCAAATCCAAAACTTAATTAATAAAGAAGCTTTGGTTTGACTTAAATAATCTTATTTGATTTGATTTTTATTAATAACTAGTTTGGTTGAATGAATAACATGTTAATATTTGATTATCCTTTTTCCAATTATGTTAAATTTGGTATGTTATTTGAATTCATGCATCCATCTTTTCAAAATCAAGTAAAATAAAATGGATTTCCTTTATGTAACACTTAAGCTTGCATGTGTTGATTTAATTTAATATATGCATGGCTATTATAACTACTAAATCAAAATGTATTTTTCAAAAGCTTATAAATGAATAATAATGTGTTATGATGCCAGTTATAAATACATAAGAAATGCATGTGCTTATAGCTGAAGTGTATGAATGTTGAGTTCTCTTTCCTCTATTAATTTGTTAATTTTATAAGATTGAATTGTAATGGGTATGTACTCTGGACATCCTGGGAACACGAGGCTTTAGCTAGCCCCAAGGAGGTCATTTGATTACCTCATTTTCCTGGATTAATAATGGCACGTACCCATTTGATTTCACTCTTATGTATTTCAACATTAGAATTTGGATAGAGGTTTAAATCATATATATAAATGATTCAATCAAACAAAATATACAATCTTTGCATGATTTTCTTTCCCTCATTCATGTTACATCCATGTGTGTCCAAGAAAAGCAAGTATGTAGTCTAGACATCTCGGGAATATGAGGCTTTAATTAGCCCCAAGGAGGTCATTGATTACCTCATTTTCTTGATTTAACAATGACACATACTTTTTTATATCTTTGTACATGCATATGTATATGTGATTAGTATATGAAAATCCCATTTTACATTAAAATTTCATGCATTCATAATTGGCTAAGTGGTTGAATTAACGAGCCATATGATTTTGGATCTTACTTCCTATGTTTATGTATGCAAATTTACATATATTTGAATGCAAATGGGTATATAGTCTAGACATTCCAAGAATACGAAGCTTTAGCTAGCTCCAAGGAGGTCATTTGATTACCTCAATTCCCTGATTTAACAATGCCACATGCCAATTAAATTTCATTCTTATGTCCTTTTTGTATAAGAATTTGGATAAAGTTTTAAATTAATATGATTAAATAATTAAATCAAAAAATATAAATTCTAAACATATAGGTACATTCATCATTTAAGTGTGATAAAATATATTGCATGTATAGATACACTTAAGATTAAATCATATGCATGTTACATGTGATGAAAAGGAATGATTTAATATATTTCCTATGGTAGTAATTCAATTAAATTAATCTTAAGATGCCTTTCATTTTGAATAGGATTATTTAAGGTGAATCTAAACTTAGGATTTATTAAATCATTTAATAAGCAATTTGTTAAAGAGAACTAAATCAAATTAATATACTGTAGAAAGTGACTTAAGGTAGGGATGAAAGAGGGCAATCCTCTTCTACTCTCTTTATAACACTTAGTTGCTAAATGTAATCAAATGAAAACATAGATTAAAATTCTCAAATCACTATAAAATCAACCTTTCATGTTAAAATCTTCCACACTTAGAAAAATACAACACTTGACAAGAAGAAACACACAAGCCTTAATATATTAAGTTACCACTTACTAGCTCTAGTTAGGATGGTGTTTGATGTGATGTGTGTATGATGTTTAGATTGGGTATATGCTTTGTAGATAGGATGATAGGCCAATACTAGTTTTTACAGGATTATGCTTATCTTAATAATCAATTAGAATGCTTAAATCACTCAAGCATATAAAATTACTAAGTCCAAAGTATAAATAAAATTGCTTGGGATTATATGTATATTTAGCTAACCTTTATTTTGCAGGTGTAGTTAGATTTACTTTTCCCAGATAAATATAATTTTTGTAATAGGAATTAAGATTAGTGCTATTGGGCATTAGGATGAGCAGTGGCCAGAGGCTTTGTCCTAGAGTGCCCTCTGATGCCTTTGAAGCAAGTACCATCCAAATCAAAGAAGGAACCAAATCATAAATGGAGATACAAACAAAGAACACCCCCATAGAATTTAATACAATTATAATTATTCTTTCATACTAGCGGTTGTATAAGGGTAGAGCTCGGCTAACCATATTTTCTCTCTTTGGGTTGTACACCAGTACCCGAATGCACCGACCTTGTATTATTTTATCATAGTTTATATAATTGTTTGATGTTATGTTTACATTATGTATCAACATGGTATGCTTTTCATAGTTTCTTAAATGATTGATGCTTTAATGTGTGGCTTGGATATGATTAAGCTCTTAGAATAAAAATAACTTTTTTACCCAACTGATCACTCATAACTAAATTTTAAACAACTCATAACCACATTATAAAGCCTAAGAAATAAATAAGATAATTACAAGATTTAGCAACCCCTTAATCGTATGGTTGTATGTTTCACATCATGTATGCATATTCTTTCTCTCTTGAACATGAAGGATCTCCATTCTTGCACCATAAAGGAATGCTTGACCTATGAGGGCATCCATTGCGATGGAGAACACTTTCTTCTAGCTGATTTGATCTATAACATATTTCATCATGCATTTAGGCATAAGAAATCCCAAAGCCTCTATCAAAATGATGCATCTAAAATGAAATAAAATTTGAAAATATTTTGCATCTATAGATTAAGTCATATGCTCATACCACTCATGCTCTAGTCTCATAGGGAGTGTGTTAGGACTTTAGTCTCTTTCTAATTAAATAACTACCATAGCTATCTTGCAATTCATAAAACCAGACTACTTAGTTTTAAAATCATGGGATGAGTTAGCTAGCAGCTACTCCAAGCAATTATAAGTCAAAAAATTAGACAATTTATTCTCACTTGCAGAGGTAAACCCTAATGTCCACCTGTCACTTAGATTTAGGTCATTCTTTAGCTCATACTAAAGCTCCATTGAATTAAGATCCGAGATAGCTATTTTCTTTAGGCTAAGAGCATAAATCTTCACCTCTTAGGCATTTCCACAACCTTGTGTTGGTGGATTATAAGCCCTAGTAATCTAATAAAATTATAACTCAAAACATATAAATCTTCTCAACCTAAAAATTATAAAGCCCAACCAGATGATACATTGGAATGCTCACTAAGCTTCCTAGAATCATGAGGATTTCTTACTTATTTCATTTGGATTCCAAAAATAAGTCTTCTCCTTGAACTTTCCCAATTGATTTTCCAAATACAACTAATCATTTGATAGTCTAACCTTGAAATGTTTGGAGATGATAATTGTCTACTTTAATCGACAGTATTCTTAAGAAATTTCATTTGCTAAAATGTAATTAACTATGGAGGCTTGCCTCCATAGGGATCTTAAGAACCTGGTTTAATATAAACCCTACTTTATTCATCCATCTAAAATAGGGAAAAAATTACTAGTAAGTTTGAAGACCCATCATACCTTAGGAGTCCTTATACTGTGATTTGGTCCATTGTAGGGTGATGTCTCTATCTTTTGAGATAGTACATCATACCTCAATGTAGTACCTGATCACCTTAAAAAGTACCCCTACTATGATCTGCATGGTGTCTCCCCCCCTTATACATCCAAAAATAAACAACATAAGGCCCTCTCATCTTCTTCATTGAATCCTCTCAATATCATCCTTTCTTTTTAGAGTTTGGAGATGTCGATCCTCAAGTAAGCAAGGGTTCTTAGACTCATAATGTTGACACAGGTCACCAAAAACTTTGGATAGCCTATATCCGCCAACATCCACCGTAATATAAAAAAGACATTCTGGCCATCCCTAGAGGAGTAAGTTTTCATCACGAATGTAACTTAAGATGTCCTTTGAGTGGCATGCCTTTTCTTTAGTAGCGGTCAGCTGAGCTAAGTATATCTCTAGATCAAGTAAGGCCTTGATTAGAAATTCCCTCATCTCTTTAGATAAGATATGGGCGTCGTATATGCTTAACTTAGTTGGAAACTTTGTAAGGTGAGCTAGGACATTATAATCACCTCTGGCTTGGTCCTTCACAAGCATATCCATGGGTGGAGCATCCTATGGAGGGGTTATCTGCTCACTAAAACCAATGGCTTGCTTACCCTTATCCTAAGGTGCTACCTTAGGAGGTAGAACTTTGCCACTGTGTAAGTTGACTTCAATGACTTCTTGGAATGATGAGCTTATGGAAAGTTCTACCTTCTGAATGGACATTCCTACAACTTCTTCTATGGGATCCTCAGAGTCATTTGGCTCCAAGTCAATCTCAAGAGGTGAACCTAATTGATTCAGAGAAGGATAGTTCGATTCTAAATCAGAAAGGTAAACTATGGCTCCCAACTTGTAGCTGCGCTCAAGCTAGTCCTTTAAAGAAGTACAATCCTCTAAGACATGGCCTAACATGCGGTGGTAGGGGAAATAGTTAGGATCATCGCTCTTGCCCACTTACTCTATCCTCTTAGGCTCTGGTAACTGAAAGTCATGTTTTGTTTAAGAGAGTCTTAAATATTTTTCTAACTACCTCCCTCTTGAATGAATATGGATTATTCACCCATAGGTGGAAAGTAACTACCTAGCAATAGATAAGAATACCGTTGCTGGGTAGGCTATTGAGGTGGTGTAATTGGTCATTGTGGTGGCTGTGGTGGCCGAGGTGGTGGAAGAGGAGGTTGCAAAGGAGGCTGTTGAGCTCATAATCTCTCATATTGAACTTTACATCATCCTCTGGCCCAATCGACATAACCCTTGGCTTCTTCTCAAACACCTTATGCATCTTGGGCCTAGATGATTGGTCGGGAAAGGGCAACTGTTGGGCTTCCTCTTATAGGCTAGCCGCCTTATTGATTAATTTCTTGAATATTTTGATAATAAAGCCCATAAGCATGAAGGTGACTGGGCCATGGATATTCTTGAGAAGAATCTCAATGTCATGCGATTCAGACAGTTATAGTTCGCATTTCATGCTCAGGTTGCATCACCTGAGAATGTAATCAACAAGTGATTCGTTGAGTTTCTATTCCTCTGCAATGAGGTCGCCTATAGTCACCCTCTACAGAGCTCTAGCAAACCTCTTGATGAAGAGGTGCTCCAACACAACAAAGTCTTCACCAAACCATTGCGCAGTTTGGCATACTAATCAAATGCAACACGTGATGATAACAAAAAAGAAGAAAGAAGAAGCACGGTTGCAAATGACTCTTGTGCGTGTATTTCGTTATCGGGTTCCCACTACCATCAAAGATCTTAAAGGATGGTGCCACAAAATCCTAAATAAAATAAAAACCAAAACCTAAAAAATAAACCTAAAAGTAAAACCTCAAAATAAATAAATAATCTAAAGTTAAAATAATCAAAATAAAATAAACCCTAAACATTTAAAAACCCTAAACCCTAAACACTAAAAACCCTAAACCCTAATCCCTAAACCCTAAACCCTAAGCCTTAAACCTTAAACTAACGCTTAACCCTAAACCCTAAACCCTATAACCTAAACCCTAAACCCTAACCCTAACCCAAAACCTTAAACCCTAAACCCTAAAACCCTAAACACTAAACCAAAATAACCTAACTAAACCCTAAACCTTAAAGCTCTAAACACTAAAGCCTAAAGTCAAACCTAAAACCTAACCTAAGCTCTAAACCTAACTTAAACCCTAAAACCTAAACCCTAAACTTAAACTAAACTCTAACCTAACTTAAACCCTAAAGCCTAACCCTAAACCCTAAACCAACCCTAAACCCAAAACCTTAAAACCCTAAACCCTAAATCTGTAAACCCTAAATCCTAAACTATAAACCCTAAAAACCTAAAAGCCTAAACCTAAACTAAATAAAACTTAAAAAATAAAATAAATTAAAAAACCTAAACCAAAATAAAATAAAATAAATAAAATATAATAAAAACATAAAGTAAAACCTAAACCTAAACCAAAAAATAAAATAAAATAAAAAAACACAACTAAAAGAATAAAAAACCTAAACTAAACTAAAAAAATAAAATAAGCCCAAAAATAAAAAACCTAAATAAAATAAAAACTAATTGTAAAACAAATATAAAATAAACATAAAATAAAATAAAATAAAAACTAAATAAAAACCTAAACCTAAAAAATAAACATATAAATAAAACCTAAAAAATAATAAAATAAAACATAAAAATTAAACTAAAAAAAATTAAATCTAAATTAAATAAAGTAAAACAAATCTAAACTTAAACTAAAATAAACTAAACTAAAATAAATAAAATCTAAACCTAAACCCAAAACTAAATGAAAATAAAATAAACTAAAAATTAACCTAAACCAAAACAAAAAAGTAATACCTAAAAATACACCTAAAATGAAAGCCTAAAATCGAAACCAAAAAAATAAAATACAAACCTAAACCTAAACCTAAAAAAAAAATAAAGCCTAAACCTAAAAAATAAAATAAAAATAAAACTAAACTAAAAAAATGTAAACCTAAACCTACACCTAAAAACTAAACTAAAATAAAAAAAGCTAAAATAAAATAAATAATCTAAAATAAATAAACTAAACTAAATAAAATAAAAAATAAACCTAAATAAAAATAGAAAATAAAATAAACTAAAATAAATAAATTATAAACAAAATAAATCGAAACCTATCCCTTTACTTAATTTTTTTTTAAAGAAAACATAAACTCTAAGCAAACCCTAAACCATAAACCATAAACCCTAAACCCTAAATCCTAAACCCTAATCCCTAAAACCTAAACCACAAACCCAAAACCTTAAACCCTAAACCCAAAACCCAAAACCCAAAACCCAAAACCCAAAACCCTAAAACCCTAAAACCCTAACCCTAAACCCTAACCCTAAATCCTAACCCTAAACCCTAAACCCTAAACCCTAAAAACCAAAAAAATTAAAAAATAAAGTAAAAATAAAACTCAACTAAAAAAATAAATGTAAACCTAAACTTAAACCTAAAAAATAAACTAAAATAAATAAACATAACATAATTAAACTAAACTACATAAAAATAAATAATAAACCTAAAGAATATAAAAAATAAACTAAACTAAAATAATTAATAATAATTTAAATAAAGTTAAACCTAACAGTTTATTTAATTTTAAAAAAACACTATACCTTAAACCTACCAGGTTACTTAATTAAAAAAAAACACTAAACCCTAAAACCTAAATCCTAAACCCTAAACCCTAAACCCTAAAACCTAAAAACCCTAAACTAAAACTGAACCCTAAATCCTAAACCCTAACACTAAACCTTAACCCTTAAAACCCTATACCCTAAAACTCTAAACCCTAAACCCTAAAGCATAAAAACATAAAAACCTAAACCTAAAAAAAAATAAAAATAAAACTAAACTTAAAAATAAACCTAAACCAAAAAAATAAACTAAAATTAAAAAACAAAATTAAAATAAATAAACTAAACTAATTAAAATAAAAAATAAACCTAATAAAAATAAAAAATAAATAAACTAAAATAAATAAAAAATAAACTATGTAAACTAAATAAACCTAAACCTACTAGTTAATTTAATTTTTTTAAAAAAAATAAAATAAACGCTAAACCCTAAACACTTAACTCTAAACTCTAAACAAACAACCCTAAACCCTAAACCCTAAACCCTAAACCCTAAACCCTAAACCCTAAAAAATCTAAACCCTAAACTAACCCTAAACCCTAAACCCTAAATAAACTAAAACTAAAGTTCTAAACCCTAATCCCCTATAACCCTAAACCTAAACCCAAACCTTAAACCCTATACTAAACTATAAACCCTAAAACTAAACCTAAACTCCTAAACCCCTAAAACTTAAACCCTAACTAAACACTAAACTAACCATAAACCCTAAAACCTAAACCCTAAACCCTAACCTAAACCTAAAACTTAAAACCCTAAACCAAATTAAAATAAATAAACATAAACCTAAAACCTAAAAGCCTAAACCTAAACTAAATATAAACCTAAAATAAAATAAATAAAAACCTAAACTAAAAAATAAAATAAAATAAATAAAATATAATAAAAACATAAATAAAACCTAAACCTAAACTAAAAAAATAAAATAAAATAAAAAATAAAACTAAAAAAAAAAAATAAAACCTAAACTAAACTAAAAAAATAAAATAAACCCAAAAATAAATAACCTAAATAAAATAAAAAAACTAAAACAAAAAATAAAATAAACATAAAATAAAATAAAATAAAATAAACTAAAAAAACCTAAACCTAAAAAATAAACATATAAATAAAATCTAAAAAAAAAATAATAAATAAACATAAAATTAAACTAAAAAAAAATTAAATCTAAATTAAAAAGTAAAACAAATCTAAACCTAAACTAAAATAAACTAAACTAAAATAAATAAAATCTAAACCCTAAACCTAAACTAAAATAAAATAAAATAAACTAAAATATAAACCTAAACATAAACAAAAAAAATAAACCTAAAAAAATACACCTAAAATGAAAGCCTAAAATAAAAAAACCTAAAAAAAATAAAATACAACCTAAACCTAAACCTAAAAAAAAATAAAATAAAGCCTAAACCTAAAAAAATAAAATAAAAATAAACTAAACTAAAAATGTAAACCTAAACCTACACCTAAAACTAAACTAAAATAAAACTAAATAAAATAAATAATCTAAAATAAATAAACTAAACTAAAAAATTAAAAATAAACCTAAATAAAATAAAAAATAAAATAAACTAAAATAAATAAATTATAAACAAATAAATTAAACCTAAACAACTAAAAAAACATAAAATAAATAAATAAACATATAAAAAATAATAAAAAAAACTAATAAAAAAAAATAATAAATAAACTTAAACCTAACAGTTTATTTAATTTTAAAAAAACCCTAAACCCTAAACCCTAAACCTACCAAGTTACTTAATTAAAAAAAACACTAAACCCTAAAACCTAAATCCTAAACCCTAAACCCTAAACCCTAAAACCTAAAAACCCTAAACTAAAATTGAACCCTAAACCTAAACCCTGAACCCTAAACCTTAAACCCTAACATTAAACCTAACCCTTAAAACCCTATACCCTAAAACTCTAAACCCTAAACCCTAAACCATAAAAACCTAAAAACCTAAACCTAAAAAAAAATAAAAATAAAACTGAACTTAAAAATAAACCTAAACCAAAAATAAACTAAAATTAAAAACTAAACTAAAATAAATAATTTAAATTAATTAAAATTAAAAAATAAACCTAATAAAAATAAAATAAAAAAATAAATAAACTAAAATAAATAAAAAATAAACTATGTAAACTAAATAAACTTAAACCTAATTTTAAAAAATAAAATAAACGCTAAACCCTAAACACTTAACTCTAAACTCTAAACAAATAACCTAAACCCTAAAACCCTAAACTATAAACCCTAAAACTAAACTAAACCTAAACTAAACCATAAACCCTAAATTAAACTTAAACCCTAAGTTTTAAACCCTAATAACCTAAACCCTAAACCTAAAATCTTAAACCCTATACCTAAACTATAAACTATAAACACTAAACCTAAACCTAAACCTTAAACTAACTCCTAAACACTAACCTAACCCTAAACCCTAAACCCTAAACCCAAAACCTACAACCCTAAATGCTAAAACTCCAAAGCCAAAACCCTAAACTAAAAACCCTATACCCAAAACCCTAAAAATCTTAAATCATAAAACCTAAGAACTAAATCCTATACCCTAAACCCTATCACTAAACCATAACCTCAAAATCCCTAAATCCAAAAACTTTAAAACCTAAACTTTAAATCGTAAACCTTATACCCTAAACCCAAAAAGCCTAAAAACCTAAACCTAAATAATAAAATAAAAATAAAACTCAACTAAAAAATAAACCTAAACCAAAAAAATAAACTAAAATATAAAACCTAAACTAAAATAAATAAACCTAAAATAAATAAATTATACTAAATAAAATTAAAAAATAAACCTAAGTAAAAATAAAAAATAAAATAATCTAAAATAAATAAATAAACTAAGTAAACTAAAAAAAACTTAAACCTACCAATTTATTTAACTTTTTTCACCAAAAAAACCATAAACCCTAAACCCTAAACACTAAACACTAAACTTAAAACAATAAAAGTAACATTAAACCATAAAGCCTAAACCTATAATACTAGAGCTACCACCCTAAAACCTAAACCCTAAAAAACCATAAACCTTAAACCCTAAACCCTAAACTCTGAACCCTAAATCCTAACCTTAAATCCTAAACACTAAACCCTAAATCACAACCCTAAACCCTAAACCCAAAAAGCATAAACCTTAAAACCCTAAACCCTAAACCATAAATCGTAAACCCTAAACCCCAAACCTTAAACCCTAAACCCTAAACCCTAATCCCTAAACCCCAAAAACCTAAACCTAAATAAAATAAAACCTAAAAATTAAATAAATAAAAAAACATAAACCTAAATAAAACAAAATAAAAACCTAAACTAAAACCTAAACCTAAATCTAAACCTATACATAACCTTATACCTAAAAATAAAATAAAATAAAATAAAATATAAAATCTTAAGCTAAAAATACTTAAAAATAAAAAACCTAAATATAATAAAAATTAAATGAGAAATATTAATAAAATAAACCCAAAATAAAATAAAACTAAATAAAAACCTAAACCTAAAATATAAACCTATAAATAAAACCTAAAAATAAAATCTGAAAATGAATAAAAAATAAAACATAAACCTTAAACTAAAAAAAACTTAAACCTAAAAAAACAAAATAAAATACCCTTGAACCTAAACTAAAATAAACTAAACTAAAATTAATAAAATGTAAACCTAAACCAAAACAAAAAATAAAACCTAAAAATAAACCTAAAATAAAATCCTAAAACCTAAACCTAAAAAAATAAAATAAAAACATAAACCTAAAAAATAAAATAATAATATAACAAAACTAGAAAGTAAACTTAAACCTAAACCTAAACCAAAAGCTAAAAAATAAACAAAAATAAAAAGCTTAAACTAAAATAATAAACCTAAATAAATAAACTAAACTAAATAGAAATAAAAAAACCTAAATAAATAAAATAAAATACACTAAAATAAATAAAAATAAACTAAGAAAACATAAACTTATAGATTTACTTAATTTAAAATAAATAAATAAAACCCTAACCCTAAACCATAAAACCTAAAACTAACCCTAAACTGTAAACCCTAAGACCCTAAAGCATAAAGCCTGAACCCTAAACCCTAAACCCTATAACCTACAACCCTAAACCCTAAACCATAAACCCTAAACCCTAAACACTAAACCATAAAAACTAAAAACCTAAACCTATACTAAATAAAAATTAAAAATAAATTAAATAAAAAACCTAAACCTAAATAAAATAAAAAATATAATAAAATATAAACTTTAACTAAAACCTAAACCTAAACCTACACCTAAACCTAAAAATAAAATAAAAGAAAAAAATAAAAACTAAAATAAATTAAAATAAATAAATACCTAAACTAAATTGAAAAATAAAATAAACATAAAAATAAAAAATAAAAATAAAATCAAACCTAATCGTAAAAATAAAATAAAATAAAATAAAATAAAAACTAACTAAAAACCTAAAGCTAAAAAATAAATCTAAAAATAAATAAAAAATAAAACCTATAACCTAAACCTAATATAAACAAAATAAACATAAACCTAAACCTAAACTAAAATAAATAAAACCTAAACCTAAACTAGAAATAAACTAAACTTAAACCCTAAACTAAATAAAATAAAATAAGCTAAAAATAAACCTAAACCTAAACTAAAAAATGAAACCTAAAAATAAACTTTAAATAAAAACTTAAAACCTAAACATAAAAAAATAAAATAAAAACATAAACCTAAACTTAAATAAAACCTAAACCTAAACCTAAATAAAACCTAAACCCTAAACCTAATAATAAATAATAAAACCTAAACCTAAAAAATAAAATAAAAATAAAACTAAACTAAAAAAGAAACTTAAACCAAACCCAAAACCTAAAAATAAACTAAAATAAAAAAACCTAAACTAAAATAAATAAACATAAAATAAATAAACTAAATTAAATAAAAATAAAAAATAAACCTAAATAAAAATATAAAATAAACTAAATGAACTAAATAAACATAAACCTACTAGTTTACTTAATTTTAAATAAAAAATCCTAAACCCTAAATTTTAAACACTAAATCTGAACCCCTAAACCCTAAACTTAGAATCTTAAACCTACAAACCTAAACTGTAAACCCTAAATCATAATCCATAACCCTAACCTTAAACCTTAAATCCTAAAACCTTAAACATTAAACCCTAAACTAACCCTAAACCCTAAACCCTAAAAACCTTAGCCCTTGAACTCTAAACTCTAAGCATAGGGCTATCAAAAATTGACCCGACATGATAACTCGACACGAACCTAACTCAAAAAATCCAGGTTCGGGTTGACACGAATAATTTTTGGGTCGGGTTCGGGTTGACCCATCAACTCGAAATTGACTTGATTTTGACCCGCCAACTCGAATTTGACTCAAAATTGACTCAATTTTTACACACGAACTCAATTTTGACTCGATTATTACTTAAAAAATATATAAATAGATCATTCGAATCATGTCTCGTCAATCGAAGTCGTCGTTGGTTAAAATTTTGACTCATTTACTATAAGTTCGTCAACCATATTCGGTCAGTCAGGGACCAAACCTAACTCAATAAAATGACACCCTAAGCTAACCCTAAACCCTAAAACCCAAACCTAATAAATAAAACTAAACTAATAATAAATAATAAATTAATAACAATAATAATACATAACTAAAACTAATAAAATTAATTAAATAAATAATTATAAACTAATTATAGACTAAAACAAAACTATTAAAAATAACTAAAACTAATAATAATGACTAAACCCTAAACCCTAAACCCCAAACCATAAACTAACACTACACCCTCCTAACCCTAAACTATATCTAAACCTAAATCATAACCTAACTTAAACCTTAAACTAAACACTAAACCTTAAACTAACCCTAAACCTAAACTATAAATTAAATACTAAAGCTAAAGTTTAAACTTAAACACTAACTAACTAAATCTAAACCTAAAACCTTAAACTAAAGCTAAACACTAAATCAGAACTCAAACTCAACCCCTAACCTAAACCTAAACCTACCCCTAAACTCCTAACCTAAACCCTAAGTTTTAAACCCTAAACCAAATTAGAAACCCTAAATCCTAAACAAACCCTAAAACCTAAAACCTAAACTAAATAAACCTAAAACAAAATAAATAAAAAAACCTAAACCAAAATAAAATAAAATAAATAAAATATAATAAAAATATAAAGTAAAACATAAACCTAAACTAAAAAATAAAATAAAATAAAAAATAAAAACTAAACTAAAAGAAAACAAAAACCTAAACTAAATTAAAAATATAAAATAAACCTAAAATAAAAAACCTAAATAAAATAAAACTAAATGTAAAATAAAATAAAATAAACATAAAATAAAACCCTAAACGTAAAAAAATAAACATAAAAATAAAACCTAAAAAAATAAAAAAATAAAACAAAAATATTAAACTAAAAAAAATTAAACCTAAATTAAAAAAAAGTAAAATAAATCTAAACCTAAACTAAAATAAACTAAACTAAAATAAATAAAATTGAAACCTAAACCCAAAATTAAATGAAAATAAAATAAACTAAAAATAAACCTAAACCTAGACAAAAAATTAAAACCTAAAAATAAACCTAAAATAAAAACCTAAAATTGAATAAAATAAAATAAAATACAAACCTAAACCTAAACCTAAAAAATCAAATAAAAATATAACTAAACTAAAGAAATGAAAACCTAAACCTACACCTAAATATCAAACTAAAATAAAAAACCTAAAAATAATAAATAATCCTAAAATATATAAACTAAACTAAATAAAATTAAAAAATAAACCTAAATAAATTAGAAAATAAAATAACCTAAAATAAATAAAAAATAAACTAAATAAATCTAAACCTATTTCTTTACTTAATTTTTTTTAAAAAAACCTAGACCCTAAACTAACCCTAAACCGTAAACCTTAAACCCTAAACCCTAAATCTAAAACCCTAATCCCTAAAACCCTAAACCCCAAACCCAAAACCTTAAACCCTAAACCCAAAACCCAAAACCCAAAACCCTAAAAACCCTAAATCCTAAACCTTAACCCTAAATCTTAATCAAAAACCCTAAACCCTAAACCTTAAAACCTAAAAACCTAAAAAATAAAATAAAAGTAAAACTCAACTAAAAAAATAAACTTAAACCTAAACCTAAACCTAAAAAATAAACTAAAATAAAAAACCTAAACTAAAATAAATAAATAAAACATAATTAAACTAAAATACATAAAATAAAAAATAAACCTAAAGAATATAAAAATTAAGATAAATTAACATAGTTAAATAATAATTTAAATAAACATAAACCTAACGATTTACTAAATTTAAAAAAAAAACCCTAAACCCTAAGCTAACACTAAACCCTAAACCTACCAGGGTACTTAATTAAAAAAAACTATAAACCCTAAATGCTAAATCCTAAACCCTAAACCTTAAACCCTAAAACCTAAAAGCCCTAAACTAAAACTGAACCCTGAACCTAATCCCTGAACCCTAAACCCTAAACCCTAACACTAAGCCATAACCCTTAAAACCCTAAACCCTAAAACTCTTAACCCTAAACCCTAAACCCTAAAAACCTAAAGATCTAAACCTAAAAAGTAAAATAAAAATAAAACTCAACTTAAAAATAAACCTAAACCGAAAAATAAACAAAAATTAAAAAAAAAAACTAAACTAAAATAAATAAACTAAAGTAATTAAAATAAAAAAATAAACCTAATAAAAATAAAAAATAAATAAATTAAAATAAATAAAAAATAAACTATGTAAACTAAATAAACCTAAACCTACTAATTAATTTAATTTTTTTCCAAACAAAAAAAAAAAAACCTAAATGCTAAACCCAAAATACTAAACTTTAAACCCTAAACCCTAAATCCTAAACCCTAAAAACCTAAACCATAAACACTAAACCCTAAACCCTAAAACCCTAAATCTTAAACCCTAAACCCGAAACCTTAAATCCTAAACCCTAAAACCCTAAACCCCAAACCCAAAACCATAAACCCTAAACACAAAACCATAAACCATAAACCCTAAATCCTAAACCCTAAATCTAAACCCTAAAACCCTAAACACTAACCTAAACACTAGAAAACCTAAAACCACCAAAACTAAAACTAAAAGCTAAAACCTAAACCCTAAACCGTAAACCTTAAACACAAAACCATAAAGCCTAAACACTAATCGTAAATCCTAAACCCTAAACCCTAACGCTAAACCATAACCCCAAAAAACCCTAAATCCTAAAACTTTAAACCCTAAACCTTAAACCCTAAATCCTAAAAGCTTAAAAACCTAAACTTAAATAATAAAATAATAATTAAACTCAACTAAAAATAAACCTAAACTTAAATAATAAACTAAAATAAAAACTTAAACTAAAATAAATAAACTATACTAATTAAAATTAAATAATAAACCTAAGTAAAAATAAAAAATAAAATAAACTAAAATAAATAAATAATAAACAAAGAAAACTAAATAAACTGAAACCTATCAGTTTATTTAATTTTTTTTCTACAAGAAAAACCCCAAACCCTAAATCCTAAACCCTGAACGCTAAACCCTAAACCATAAAGCCTAAACCTATAATACTAAACCTACAACCCAAAAACCTAAACCCTAAACCCTAAAACTTAGACATTAAAAAATTCTAAGCCCTAAACCCTAAACTCTAAACCCTAAACCCTACAAACATAAACCTAATCAGAAAAAATAAATAAACCTAAACTTAAAAAATTAATTAAAAATAAAACTAAACTAAAAAAAATGTAATCCTAAACCGACACCTAAAAATAAACTAAAATAAAAAACCTAAAATAAAATAAATAATACTAAAATAAATAAACTAAATTAAATAAAATTAAAAAATAAACCTAAATAAAAATAGATAATAAAATAAACTAAAATAAATAAAAAAATAAACTAAATAAATCTAAACATATCTGTTTACTTAATTTTAAAAAAAACCTAAACCCTAAGCTAACCCTAAACCGTAAACCCTAATCCCCAAAACCCTAAATCCTTAACCCTAATCCCTAAAACCCTAATCCCTAAAAAATAAAATAAAAATAAAACTCAACTAAAAAAATAAATGTAAACCTAAACCTAAATCAAAAAAATAAACTAAAATTAAAAAAAACCTAAGCTAAAATAAATTAACATAACATAATTAAATTAAACTACATAAAACTAAAAAATAAACCTAAAGAATATAAAAAATTAACTAAACTAAAATAATTAAATAATAATCTAAATAAAGTTAAACCTAATGGTTTACTTAACTTAAAAAAACCCTAAACCCTAAATCCTAAACCCTAAGTTAACCCTAAACCCTAAATATACCAGGTTAATTAATTAAAAAACCCTAAAAATAAAAAATAAAATAAACTAAGTAAATTAAATAAACCTAAACCTACTGATTTATTTAATTTTTTCTCCAAAAAGAACCCAAAACCCTAAATCCTAAACCCTAAACACTAAACCTTAAGCCATAAAACTAACCCTAAACCATAAAGTCTAAACCTATAATACTAAACCTACAACCCAAAAACCTAAACCCTAAACCCTAAAACTTGGACCTTAAAAAATCCTATACTCTAAACCTTAAACTCTAAACCCTAAACCCTACAAACCTAAACCTAATCTGAAAAAATAAATAAAAACTAAACCTAAAAAGTAAAATAAAAATAAAACTAAACAAAAAAAATGTAATTCTAAACCTACACCTAAAAATAAACTAAAATAAAAAACCTAAAATAAAATAAATAATCCTAAAATAAATAAACTAAACTTAATAAAATTAAAAAATAAAACTAAATAAAAATAGAAAATAATATAAACTAAAATAAATAAAAGAATAAACTAAATAAATCTAAACCTATCTGTTTACTTAATTTTTTTTTTAAAAAAACCTAAACCCTAAGCTAACCCTAAACCCTAATCACTAAACCCGAAATCCTAAACCCTAAAACCCTAATCCCTAAAAAATAAAATAAAAATAAAACTCAACTAAGAAAATAAACGTAAACCTAAACTTAAACCTAAAAAATAAACTAAAATAAAAAAACATAAACTAAAATAAATTAACATAACATAATTAAACTAAACTACATAAAAATAAAAATAAATCTAAAGAATATAAGAAATTAACTAAATTAAAATAATTAAATAATAGTCTAAATAAAGTTAAACCTAATGGTTTACTTAACTTAAAAAAAAACCCTAAACCATAAACCCTAAACCCTAAGTTAACCCAAAACCCTAAATATACCAGGCTAATTAATTAAAAAAACCCTAAACCCTAAATCCTAAATCCTAAACCATAAACGCTAAACCCTAAACCCTAAATCATAAAACCTGAAAACCCTAAACGAAAATTGAACCCTGAACCTAAACCCTGAACCCTAAACCCTAAACCCTAGCACTAAACCCTAACCCTTAAAACCCTAAACCCTAAAACTCTAAACCCTAAACCCTAAACCTTAAAAACCTAGAAACCTAAACCTAAAAAATAAAATAAAAATAAAACTCAACTTAAAAATAAACCTAAACCAAAAAATAAACAAAATTAAAAACAAAAACTAAAATTAATAAACTAAACTAATTAAAATAAAAAAAATTAAATCTAATAAAAATAAATAATAAATAAACTGAAATATATAAAAAATAAGCTCTAAACCCCTGAACAATAAACCTTAAACCCTAATACTAAACCCTAACCCTTAAAGCCCAAAACCCTAAAACCCTAAACCCTAAACCCTAAAAACCAAAAAACCTAAACCTAAAAAATAAAATAAAAATAAAACTCAACTTAAAAATAAACCTAAACCAAAAAAATAAACTAAAATTAAAAAACTAAACTAAAACTAATAAACTAAACTAATTAAAATAAAAAAAATAAATCTAATAAAAATAAATAATAAATAAACTAAAATATATAAAAAACCTAAATGCTAAACCATAAACCCTAAACCCTCAAAACCTAAACCCTAAACACTAAACCCAAAACCCTAAAACCCCAAACCATAAACCCTAAACCCTAAACCCTAAATCCTAAAACCTAAATAAATTAAACTCCTAAACTTTAAACCTAAACTTAAAACTATACATATAAACCTAAACCTAAACCCTAAACACTAAACCCTAAACCTAAAACCCTAAACTATACACCTAAACATATCAAATAAACCTAAAACCCAAAACCTACAACCCTAAATGTTAAAACTCCAAAGCTAAAACCCTAAACCCTAAACCCTAAACCTTAAACCCAAAACCCTAAAACCTAAATCAGAAGTATAAATAATAAAATCCTAAACCCTAAACCTCTAAACCCTAAATAACGCTAAATAATAACTCTAAAACCATAAATCCTAAACTTAAACCCTAAACATTAAACCAAAACTCTAAACCTAAACCTCAAACCTAAAACCAAAAAATAATAAAATAAAAATAAAACTCAACTAAAAAATAAACCTAAATCTAAAAAATAAACTAAAATAATAAACCTAAACTAAAATAAATAAATTTAAAATTAATAAACTATACTAAATAAAATTAAAAAATAAACCTAAGTAAAAAAAAAAAATAAAATAAACTGAAATAAATAAAAAATAAACTAAGTAAACTAAATAAACCTAAACCTACCGATTTATTTAATTTTTTTCTCCAAAAAAACCCCCAAACCCTAAATCCTAAACCCTAAACACTAAACCCTAAAACATAAAACTAACCCTAAACCATAAAGCCTAAACCTATAATACTAAACCTATAATCCTAAAACCTAAACCCTAAACCCTAAACCTTAGACCCTAAAAAATCCTAAACCCTAAACCTTAAATTCTAAACTCTAAACCCTACAAACCTAAACCTAAACTGAAAAAATAAATAAAACTTAAACCTAAAAAATAAATAAATAAAAATTTAAAAAGTAAATAAACTAAAATAAAAAACCTAAAATAAAAGGAATAATCTTAAAATAAATAAACTAAACAAAATAAAATTAAAAATAAAACTAAAATAGAAAATAAAATAATGTAAAATAATTATAAAATAAATAATAACTATCATGCGATTTTAAAACCTAAACCTAAAAACCTAAACAGAACCCTAAATCCTAAACCCTATTCTAAACCCTAAACCTAAACCCCAAACCTTAAACCCTAAACCCTAAACCTAAACCCTAAAATCCTAAACCCTAAACCTAACCATAAATACTAACTAAACCTAAAACTTAAAAAAAATAAAATAAAATAAATTTAACCTAAAAAATAAACTCTAAACCTAAACTTAAACCCTAAATTAAATAACATATAATTAAAAATAATTTAATAACCTAAAACTAAATTTTAAACCTAAACATATAAACTAATAAATAAACCCTAATCCTAAATAAACTAAACCTAAATTCTAAATAAAACCTAAACCCTAAACCTAAACCCTAAAACTATAACCCTAAAACTAAACCCTAAATTTAAACCCTAAACCCTAAACCCTAAAACCTAAAACTAAACCTACAAAAAAACTCAATATAAAATAAACCTAAATCAAAATAAATAAACTAAAATTAAACTAAACTAAAATAAATTTAAACTAATTAAAAAAAACCTTAAAATAAAATAAATAAAATTAAAACAATCTAAACCTATTTGAGATTTATTTCAAAACCTAAATGCTAAACCTAAACTCTACACTAAACAACAACACTAAACCTAAACTATAAACACTAAACTTAAACCTAAAATCCTAAAACTCTAAACCTAAACACTAAACCTTAAACTAAACCCTAAATCATAAACCTAAACCTAAACCTAAACTTAAAACTAAACCTAAAATCAAAACTTTAAATAAACTCCTAAACTAAAACTATAAACTCCTAAACCTAAACCTAAAACTCCTAAAACTTAAATCTAAAACTCTAAACCCTAACCCCTAAACACTGACCCTAATACTAAACCTTAAACCTAAAATCTTACAACCTAAATTTAAAATCCCAAATTTAAATTAAACTAAATCTAATCTAAATCTAAATTTAACACCAATCCTAAACCAAAAAACTTTAAAACTTAAAAAACTAAACCTAAACCTAAAGCCTAAAACTTAAACTTAAATAAAAAATTAAATAAAATAAAATAAAACCCTAAAATAAATAAACTTAAAATAAATAAATTATACTAAATAAAATTAAAAAATAAACCTAAGTAAAAAATAAAAAATAAAAAAACTAAAATAAATAAAAAATAAACTAAGTAAACTAAAAAAACCTAAACCAACCAGTTTATTTATTTATTTTCTCCAAAAACACAAACCCTAAATCCTAAACCCAAACACTAAACCCTAATCAATAAAAGTAACCCTAAAACCACAAAGCCTAAACCTATAATACTAAACCTACAACCCTAAAAAATCATAAACACTAAACCCTAAACTCTAAACTCTGAACCCTAAACCCAAACCTTAAACCCTAAACACTAAACCCTAAATCGCAACCCTAATTCCTAAACCCTAAAAGCATAAATCCTTAAAACCCTAAACCCTAAATTATAAACCCAAAACACTAAACCCCAAACCATAAACCCTAGACCCGAAACCCTAATCCCTAAACCCCAAAAACCTAAACCTAAACAAAATAAAACTTAAAAATTAAATAAATAAAAAAACATTAACCTAAATAAAATAAAATAAAAACCTAAACTAAAACATAAACCTAAACCTAAACCTAAACCTAAACATAACCTTATACCTAAAAATAAAATAAAATAAAATATAAAATAAAAACTAAACTAAAATAAAATAAATAAAAACTTAAGCTAAAAAATAAACTTAAAAATAAAAAACCTAAATAAAATAAAAATTAAATGAAATATATTAATAAAATAAACCAAAAATGAAATAAAACTAAATGAAAACCTAAACCTAAAATTTAAACCTAAAAATCAAATCTAAACATGTATAAAAAATAAAACATAAACCTTAAAGTTAAAAAAAACCTAAACCTAAAAAAAATAAATAAAATAACCCTAAACCTAAACTAAAATATACTAAACTAAAACAAATAAAATGTAAACCTAAACCTAAACTAAAAAATAAAACCTAAAAATAAACCTAAAATAAAATCCTAAAACCTAAACCTAAAAAAATAAAATAAAAACATAAACCTAAAAATAAAATATAAAATAATAATAAAACAAAACCTAAAAAGTAAACCTAAACCTAAACCTAAACTAAAACCTAAAAAATAAACAAAGATAAAAAGCTTAAACAAAAATAATAAACTTAAATAAATAAACTAAACTAAATAGAAAAAAAAAAAACCTAAATAAAAAATAAAATAAAATAAAATAAATCAAAATAAACTAAGAAAACATAAACCTACCGATTTGCTTAATTTAAAAAAATAAATAAATAAATAAAACCCTAACCCTAAATCATAAAACCTCAAACTAACCCTAAACTTTAAATCTTAAAACCCTAAAACCATAAACCCTAAACCCTATAACCTACAACCCTAAACCCTAAACCATAAAAACCTAAAAACCTAAACCTAAACTAAATAAAACTAAAAATAAAATAAATAAAAAAACCTAAACCTAAATAAAATAAAATATAATAAAATAAAACTTTAACTAAACCTAAACCTAAACCTACACCAAAACCTAAAATAAAATAAAAGAAAAAATAAAAACTAAACAAAATTAAAATAAATAAATACCTAAACTAAACTAGAAAATAAAATAAACTTAAAAATAAAAAACCTAAATAAAATCAAACCTAAACATAAAAAAATAAAATAAAATAAAATAAAAACTAAATAAAATCCTAAAGCTAAAAAATAAATCTAAAAATAAATAAAAAATAAAACCTATAACCTAAACTAAAAAAAAAAACCTAAACTAAAATAGACAAAATAAAATAAAACCTAAACTAATGTAAAATAAATAAAACCTAAACCTAAACCTAAAATAAACTAAACTTAAACCATAAACTAAATAAAATAAAATAAACTAAAAATAAACCTAAACCTAAACTAAAAAATAAAACCTAAAAATAAACCTTAAATAAAAACCTAAAACCTAAACATAAAAAAATAAAATAAAAACATAAACCTAAACTTAAATAAAATCTAAACCCTAAACCTAATAATAAATAATAAAACCTAAACCTAAAAAATAAAATAAAAATAAAACTAAACTAAAAAAGAAACATAAACCAAAACCTAAAACCTAAAAAAATAAACTAAAATAAAACCTAAAATAAAATAAATAAACATAAAATAAATAAACTAAAGTAAATAAAAATAAAAAATAAACCTAAATAAAAATTTAAAAATAACTAAATAAAGTAAATAAATATAGACCTACTAGTTTACTTAATTTTAAATAAAAAAACCCTAAACCCTAAATTTTAAACACTAAATTCGAAACCCTAGACCCTAAACTTTAAACTTAGAACCCTAAACCAACAAACCTAAACCCTAAACCCTAAACCATAAACCCTAATCCTAAACTTAAACCATAAATCCTAAAACCCTAAACTAATCCTAAACTCTAAACCCTAAAAACTTTAGTCCTCGAACCCTAAACCTTATGCATAGGGGTGTCAATTGACCGCGATAACTTCGACACGAGCGACTGAAAAAATTCGGAGTTAGGGTTGGGCGAATAATTTTCGGGTCAAGTTCGGGTTGAAGAAATTGAATCGTTTGATTTTTCGGGTTGGGTTCAGGTTGACCCACCAATTTGAAATTGACTCGATTTTGACCTGGGAACCCAAAATTGACTCAAATTTTACACACGAACCCGATTTTGACTTTATATATATATATATATATATATATATATATATATATATATATATATATATATATATATATATATATATATATATATAAATAGATCATTCGAGTCATTCGTTGATCAATGGTTTGAAGTCGTGGGTTTGGGTTAAAGTTTTTGACTCATTTAATAAATGGATCAGGTTCAGGTCAACCATATTCGAGTCGAGTCAAATTCGGTGGAGACGAACCCGACCAAATTGACACCCTACTGGTAACCCTAAACCCTAAACTGGCTAAAATAAAATTAAACTAATAATAATAATAATAAAACTAATAATAAATTAATAATCAATAATAATACCTAACTAAAACTAATAAAATTAACTAAATAAATAATTATAAAACTAATAAGAGACCTAAAAATTAAAACTAATAAAAATAACTAAAATTAATAATAATAATAATAATAATAACTAAAACCTAATAAACTATCTAAAAACATTAAACCTTAATAAATAAACTAACCTAACTAATAAAATAATAATAATAAACTAATAAACTAATTAAAACTAATAATAGTAATAATAATAATAATAATTATTATTATTATTATTATTATATATAAAAATAAATAATAAAACTAAACCCTAAAAGTAATAAAACCACACAAATATAACAATAATAACTAAAACTAAAATTAAATAAAAAAACCTAAAACTAAACTTAAAAAAATAAAATAAAAAAAATAAAACTCTAAATAAAATAAAATCTAAAATGAAAAATAAAATAATTCTAAAAATAAAAAATAAAATAAAATGAAACTAATTAAAAGACCTAAGAATAAACATAAAATTAAATTAAAATAAAACCAACCTTAAACTAAAAATGCCTGAACCTAAACTAAAATAAACTAAACAAAATAAATAAAACCTAAACCTAAACCTAAAATAAACTTAACCTAAACCATAAACTAAATAAAATAAAATAAACTAAAAAATAACTAAACCTAAACTAAAATAAAATATAAAATAATAAACATAAAATGATCCTAAATGTAAACCTAAAAAAATAAACCAAAACCTAAACCTAAAAATAAAATTAAAATAAAACTAAACTAAAATATCTACATAAACCTAAAAGATAAATTAAAATAAAAAACATAAACTAAAATAAATAAACATAAAATAAATAAAAGAAACTAAATAAAACTAAATAAAAACAATATATAAAGATAAAATAAAATAAAACTAAATAAAACCTAAAGCTAAATATATCTAAAAATAAATAATAAATAAAACCTATAACCTAAAACTAAAAAAAAATCTAAACCTAAAATAAACAAAAATAAACCTAAACCTAAACTAAAATAAATAAACTTAAACCAAACCTGAATAAACTAAACTTAAACACTAAACTAAAATAAAATAAAATAAACTAAAATAAACCTAAACCTAAACTAAAAAATAAAACCTAAAAATAAACCTTAAATAAAAACCTAAGACCTAAACCTAAAAAAATAAAATAAAAACATGAATCAAAACCTAAATAAAACATAAACCCTAAACCTAATAATAAATAATAAAAGCTAAACCTAAAAAATAAAATAAAAATAAAACTAAACTAAAAAAGAAACATAAACCTAAACCTACACCTAAAAAATAAACTAAAATAAAAAACCTAAATTAAAATAAAATTATATAAAATAAATAAACTAAATTAAATAAAAATAAAAAATAAGCCTAAATAAAAATATAAAATAAACTAAATAGACATAAACCTACAGGTTTACTTAATTTTAAATAAAAAAACCTAAACTAAATAAACATAAACCTGCAAGTTTACTTAATTTTAAATAAAACCCTAAATCTAAAACCCTAGACCATAAACCCTAAACTTAGAACCCTACACCTACAAACTTAAACCCTAAAACCCAAAATCGTAAACCCTAACCCTAATTTTAAACCCTAAATCTTAAAACCCTAAACATTAAACCCTAAAACCCTAAATCCTATGCATAGGGGTGTCAAAATTTGACCCAACATGATAACTCGACATGAACCTGACTCAAAAGATTTCGAATCAGGCTGATGCGAATAATTTTCGGGTAGGGTTCGGGTTGAAGAAATTGACCCATTTGATTTTTTTGGGTCAGGTTCGGGTTGACCCACCAACTCGAATATGACTCAATTTTGACCCGCCAACTCGAATTTGACCCAATTTTTAGATGCAAACTCGATTTTGAATCAATTTTGACTTATATATATATATATATATATATATATATATATATATATATATATATATATATATATATATATATATATATATATATATATATATATATATATATATATATATATATATATATATATCATTCGATTTGTGTGTGTCAACTGGTAGTCGGTGGGGTTTGGGTTGATGTTTTACTCATTTGGTGAGCAGTTGGGTTGGTCAACCATATTGAGTGGAAATTCGGGTCTGCTTGAACCAAACTCGTCGACCCAAATTGACACCCCTACCAAGCTAACCCTAAACCCAAACCCAAACCTAATAACTAAACTAAACTAATAATAATATGTAATAAACTAATAATAAGGTAATAATAATAACTAATAAAATAACTAAAAAATAAATTATAAAACTAATAATGGACCTAAAAACTAAAACTAATAAAAATAACTAAAACTAATAATAATAACTAAAACGATAAACTAAACTAAACCCATTAAATAAACTAAACTAAAGTAACTAATAAAATAATAATAATACTAATAAACTAATAAAAACTAATTAAAACTAATAATAATTATAATAATAATAATAATTATAATAATAATAATAATAATAATAACAATAATAATAATAATAATGTAATAATAATAATAATAATAGTAATAATAATAATAATTAACTAATAAATAATAAAACTAAAATACAACTAATAAAACCAAACAAATAAAAGGCCAATAATAACTAACTAAAAACTAAATTAAATAAAATTAAAGACTAAAGGCAACTAAACTAGGAAAAAAATAAAATAAACCAAAATAAAAACCTAAATAAAGATAAAATCTAAATGAAAATAAAAATAATTTCAAACTAAATAAAATAAAATAAAACTAATTAAAGACTAAACTTCAAGAATAAACTTAAAAAATAAAATAATAAATAAAACCTAAACCTTAAACTAAACCAAATAGCAAGAACCTAAACTAAAATAAACTAAATAAATAAAACTTAAACCTAAACCTAAAAATAAACTAAACCTAAACCCTAAACTAAATAAAAATAAGTAAACTAAAAATGGCCCCATGTTGAATTTAATTTCAAGAAAAAACACAAATGCTGAGAAATACTAAACACTAAACTCTAATCACTAGGCCAGAACAGCCCAGGCCCCTAAGCCATAAAACCACTCAGAAAACCTGGGCCAAAATACTGAAACCCCAACCCTAAGAGGCATGGAACCACTGACCCTAGGACCACTAACTGAGGCCCTAAAACCCCAGACCCCAGACGAGGCACCACAAACCCCAGGCCAAGACCCAAGGCCTTTGAGCCCCTAGGCCACTGAAACCTAAGGCCATAAGGCCCTAGATAGGCCACTGAGCCCTGAGCCCTGGGCCGGACCCAGATGACCACGGGAAGCCAGACTGGATACTGAGCCATGAGCCATGGGCCACCCTGGGCTTTGGGCCACACAGGTCTGAGCCACTGAAGCCAATTATGACCTGGAAGCTGTGCCTGACCCTAGGCCTGGACCCAAGACCTGCAGGCCTGAGGTTAAACTCCAAAGGCTGACCTAAACCCTGAGCCACTGGGCCAGGCCAGGCCAGGAATACTGAGGCCCAAGGGTTGTGAGGCTGAGCCTGATCTGGGCCACTGGGCCACTGAGCCTGATCTTTTTGAGCTGCACGAGGGCTTTGGAGTCCTGGGCTTTGGCCCAGGCGCCAGAGGCAGGTGGGCACAGGCCTGGAGGCCCTAAGGCTGAGCCTAGGTAAATGATGAAATAAAGATGAGCTCAATTTAAAGAAGCTGGGCACAAGAGTGGAAGCTAAGATAAATAGGCTGAGCTAAGATAGAATGGAGTTTAAGGTAATAAAGCTATCTTAAATGAGGTTGAAATAAGGTTGAAATAAAATAAAGAATAAAATAAACTAAGATTAAATAAAAAAACATAAGTGGATTAAATAAAGCTACAAACTCTTAATTTTGTTAATTTTTCATAAAAGGCCAAACCCTAAATCACAGAGCCACTACAAACTCTAAACCCTGGACCATAAAGCAACCTGAAACCATAAGTCTGAAGCTATGTCTTACCACCTGGCCAGAAACTTAAACCCTAGGCCTTTGAAGCTTAGACCTCAAAATCCTGAGCCACAAGCCTGAAACTCTACCACTGAAACCACTGCAGGCCCTAAACCAAATCTGAAAATAAATTAAATCTAAACATAAAAAATAAAATAAAAATAAAATAAAAATAAAACTAAACTAAAAAAATGTAATCCTAAACCTACACCTAAAAATAAATTAAAATAAAAAAACCTAAAATAAAATAAATAATCCTAAAACAAATAAACTAAACTAAATATAATTAAAAAATAAACCTAAATAAAAATAGAAAATAAAATAAACTAAAATAAATAAAAAAGAAACTAAATAAATCTAAAACTATCTTTTTTGCTTAAATTTTTTAAAAAAACCTAAAACCCTAATTTAAAAAGCGTAGGCAGTCGCCTGAGCCACAAATCCTGGGCCAATCCCTAAAATCCTAAATCCCAGGACCCCAAAAGGCCCAAGCCACACAGGCCCCAACCCTTGAACCACCTAACCCTGAGCCTTGACCTAAATCCTAATCACAGGCCCGCCACCACTAAAGCTTAAACTTAAACTTAGAATAAGTAAAATAAACTCATTAACAAATAAGAGGCTGGCTGACCTAAGATAAACTAAAATAAAAATAAACTAAAGATAAATTAACATAATTAAACTGGTACTAAGAAAAGAATAAAGCTGAGGGATAAAAATAACTAAGGCTAATGGTTATAATTGTCAGAATGAAGCAGGCTGATGGTTTGCTTAACTAAAAGGCCCTAGGCCAGTGACCCTGAGCCCTATATCTTGGGTTTGGCAGTTAAAGGCCTGGCCCAAAGACCAAAGCCACAGGCTGACCCTCACTACTGACACTAGGCCACTGGAAAACTGAGGCTGGGCCACCCAGCCCTGACCCTAGCCCTAAAATCCCAAGACCCCAAAACCAAGGCCTTAGGCCAAGACCCTAAACCATAGCCCTGGGCCTCTAAACTTTAGGCCCTGGGCCACTAAACTAAATCCACAAAAGCCTAAAACCATGCCCCAACATTGGGCAGAACCACACCAACCCCAGACCTCTTTAAAGATGTAAAGACTCCCAAAATAAAGGCCACAAACCTAAACCCTAAACCTATTGAGACGCTAAAGCCAAAGATGGTGAGGCTAAGCAAATAGATCTGAGCCACAGAGCCCAAAATACTACACTGACAGCTAAATATGGCCAGGAAACCACTAAATCCTAAAACTTTGGGCGCCAAACCCGTTAAACGTAAGGCCTGAGCTAAACCTGAGGCCTGAAACTGAAACTGGAATATAATAAAATAAACTCACTAAAAATAAACCTAAATCTAAAAAAAAATGAAAAGGCTAAGATAAATAAAACTGGTAAAGATAAATGGGGTTAAAATTAATAAAACTATGTTAAATAAAATTAAAATAAACCTAAGTTAAAATAAAAATAACATAAAGTTAAAATAAATAAAAAAATAAACTAAAGTAAACTAAATAAACCTAAACTAGTGATTTATTTAATTTTTCTCAAAACACCAAACCCTAAAATCTGAGCCACAAACACTAGGCAAATATAAACCAACCACTAACCATAAAGCTAAACCAATACTAAAACTACAATCCTAAAACCTAAACCCTAAACCTAAACCTTAGACCTAAAATCCTAAACCACTAAACTAAACTCTAAACCACTACAAACCTGACTAAACTCAAAAAATAAATAAAGGCTAAACCTAAAAATAAAATAAGAAATAAAATAATCTAAAATGTGATCCTAAACCTGCAAAAACTAAACTAAATAAAAAACCTAAAATAAAATAAAATAATCTTAAAGATAAATAAACTAAATAAAATAAAATTAAAATAAGCTTAAAATAAAATTGAAAATAAACTAAACAAAAATAAATAAATAAATAAAAAATAAACTAAATAAATCTAAAACTATCTATGAAGTTAATTTTTTTTAAAAATTTAAACCCTAAGCTAACCCTAAAAAGTAAACCCTAAATTCTAAACCCACTGTTCCTAAAAACCTAAACCCAACCCCACCCCCAGAGCCCAACCTAAGACCCTAAGGCAGAGTAAACCTTAAAAATCCTAAAACTGCACACTGACCATAAATCCTAACCCTGAGCTCTAGGCCCCTAAACCCTGAGCCCTAAACCTAAAACCTAAACACTTAAAAATAAAATAAAAATAAAACTCAGCTAAAAATAAACTAATCTTAAACCTAAAATAATCTGAATAAAACTAAAATAAATTAACTAACATAATTAAACTAAACTACATAAAATAAATAAACCTAAAGAATATAAAAATAAAAATAAACTAAAATAAATAAATAATAATCAAATAAGCCTAAATTTTGTATAATTTAAAAGATACTGGGCCTCTACTGTAACCACTAAACCCTGGCCTGGGACTGCTTGATTAAAATGCTAAGCCTAAATCCTGGAATCCTGACCGCCCTACCACCAGGCCAAGGCCTGAACCTAAACAAAAAACCTAGGCCCTGAGCCTAGGAGCCAATCTAAACCGCCTAAGCTCTGGGCCACCTGAGCCCTGAGCCACAGAGCCCTAAAGGCCTAAAGAGCTGAGCCCTGAGATAAATTAGATAAGGCTCAACATAAAATGGCTGAGCCAAAATGAGCTAAAGATTAAAACTAGGCTAAAATAAAATGGTTTAAACTAATTAAGGTTAAAATGACCTAATAATAAAAAAATAAATAAAATAAGACTAGATAAAATAAACTATTTAGACTATTAAGACTAAACCTGGGTTTGTAATTGTTTTCAAAACCCAGATCTTTGAGCACTACGTGCTCTGCTTACCATGAGCCACTAGGCCCTAAACTGGGCTCTAAGGCCCTGAGTTCTGATAAACTCACTGAGGCAGGCCACTAGCCTGGGTAGTCAGGCCACAGGCCTAGGCCAGGCCCTAAAACCATGAGCCCCAGGCCCAAACCCAGGCCCACAGGCCCTGGAGCCACAGGCCACAATCCTAAACCCTGAGCCCTGACCCACACCTGGACCACTGACCTGAGCCCTAGGCCCAGGGCCAAAAATGCTAAAGGCTCCAGAAAGCCTAAACACTAGATCTTGGTTAGGCCCAAACCAAAAAGATCCAAGTAGGTGAGCCCCTAGATCTGAATCTTAGGCCCTGAGCCCTCTAGGCCATGACATAGAAACTAAAATCCAAGGTTTTAAAATACTAGGCCACTGACCTTAAATCACAAATAAAGCAAAAACTGAAGCAGATATAAAACAAAGATAAACTCAGTAAAATAAATAAAATAAAACTAATTAAACCTAGCTAAAAGAAATCTAAAATAAATAAATTATCTAAATGGATTAAAAATAAACTTAGAGTAAAATAAAAATCAAATTAATCTAAAATAAATAAAATAAACTAAAATTAATGAAAAACCTAAACTTAGGTTTGTTTAACTTTTCCTCCAAAAGAAACCCTAAATCTGAAATACTAAAACAATAAAAGTAACCCCAACCGGGAAGCCTGAAACTATAATACTAAACTTTGACTAAAATCATAAACCCTAAACCACTAAACTCTAAACTTTGGACCAAAAATAAAACACTAAAAAATCATAACCTAAATCTAAACCCTAAAAGCATAAACCTAAATAAAACTGAGCCCTAAAACTACCCACCAAAACTAAACCATAATCACTGGACCCCAAAACCTAAACCTAAAATAAATAAAACTTAAAAAATTAAATAAATGAAAACATTAACCTAAATAAATAAAATAAAATCCTAAACTAAAACTGATAAACCTAAACCTAAACATAACCACATACCTAAAGAAATAAAATAAATAAAATATAAAATAAAACTAAACTAAAATAAAATAAATAAAAACTTAAGCTAAAAAAATAAACTTAAAAATAAAAAACCTAAATAAAATAAAAATTAAATGAAATATATTAATAAAATAAACCAAAATGAACAAAACTAAATAAAACCAAACCTAAAATATAAACCTAAAAATAAAACCTAAACTAAAATCTAAAATGTATAAAAATAAAACATAAACTTAAAAAAAAAAACCTAAACCTAAAAAAATAAAATAAAATAACCCTAAACCTAAAGCAAATATACTAAACTAAAACAAATAAAATGTAAACCTAAACCTAAACTAAAAAATAAAACCTAAAATAAACCTAAATAAAATCCTAAAATCTAAACCTAAAAATAAAATAAAACATAAACCTAAATAAAATATAAAATAATAAAACAAAGCTGGAAGAGTAGACCTAAACTTAAACTAGAAAAAGGCCTAAAAAAAATAAACAATGATAAAAAGCTTAAAAAAATTATAAACTTAAATAAATAACTAAACTAAATAGAAATAAAAACACCTAAATAAAAAAATAAAATAAACTAAAATAAATAAAAATAAACTAAGAAAACATAAACCTACAGATTTGCTTCATTTAAAATAAATAAATAAATAAATAAAACCCTAACCCTAAATCTTAAAACCTCAAACTAACTCTAAACTATAAAACTTAAAACCCTAAACCCTATAACCTACAACCCTAAACCCTAAATCATAAAAACCTAAAAACCTAAACCTAAACCTAAACTAAACAAAAACTAAAAATAAAATAAATAAAAAACCTAAACCTAAATAAAATAAAATATATAATAAAATAAAACTTTAACTAAAACCTAAACCTAAACCTACACCAAAACCTAAAAATAAAATAAAAGAAAAATAAAAACTAAACAAAATTAAAATAAATAAATACCTAAACTAAACTAGAAAAATAAAATAAACATAAAAATAAAAAACTTAATTAAAATCAAACCTAAACATAAAAAAATAAAATAAAATAAAATAAAAACTAAATAAAATCCTAAAGCTAAAAAATAAATCTAAAAATAAATAAAAAATAAAACCTATAACCTAAACTTAAAAAAAACTAAACCTAAAATAGACAAAATAAATCGAAACCTAAACTAATAACGTAAAATAAATAAAACCTAAACCTAAACCTGAAATAAACTAAACTTAAACCATAAAGTAAATATAATAAAATAAACTAAAAATAAACCTAAACCTAAACTAAAAATAAAACCTAAAATAAACCTTAAATAAAAAAAACCTAAACCTAAAGCTAAAAAAATAAAATAAAAATATAAACCTAAACTTACATAAAATCTAAACCCTAAACCTAATAATAAATAATAAAACCTAAACCTAAATAATAAAATAAAAATAAAACTAAACTAAAAAAGAAACATAAAACAAAACCTAAACCTAAAAATAAAATAAAATAAAAACCTAAACTAAAATAAATAAACATAAAATAAATAAACTAAATTAAATAAAAATAAAAAATAAACCTAAATAAAAATTTAAAAATAACTAAATAAAGTAAATAAATAAAAACCTACTGGTTCACTTAATTTTAAATAAAAAAACCCTAAATTTTAAACAATAAATCTGAAATCCTAAACCCTAAACTATAAACTTAGAACCCTAAACCTACAAGCCTAAACCCTAAACCCTAAACCATAAACCCTAACCCTAACCTTAAACCCTAAATCCTAAAACCCTAAACATTAAACCCTAAACTAACCCTAAACCTTAAACCCTAAAAACTTTAGTCCTTGAACCCTAAACCCTAAAACCCTAAACCCTATGCATAGGGGTGTCAAAAATTGACCCGACATGATAACTCGACAAGAACCTGACTCGAAAAATCCAGGTTCGGGTTGACGCGAATAATTTTTGGGTCGGGTTCGGGTTGAATAAATTGACCCATTTGATTTTTCGGGTCGAATTCAGGTTGACACACCAATTTGAAATTGACTCAATTTTGACCCAGGAACCCAAAATTGACCTGAATTTTACACATGAACACAATTTTGACTCAATTTTGACTTAATATATATATAAATAGATCATTCGAGTTATGTCGTGTCAATCTGGTTGAAGTCAGGTCAGGTTCGGGTTAAAGTTTTTGACTCATTTAATAAATGGGTCGGGTTCAGGTCAACCATATTCGGGTCGGGTCAAATTCGGGTCAGACCTGAACCCGACCCGTCGACCCAAATTGACACCCCTACCTAAGCTAACCCTAAACCCTAAACCCAAACCTAATAAAATAAAACTAAACTAATAATAAAAAAAACTAATAATTAATTAATAATCAATAATAATTCCTAACTAAAACTAATAAAATTAACTAAATAAATAATTATAAAACTAACAATAGACCTAAAAAACTAAAAATAATAAAATAACTAAAATTAATAATAATAATAACTACAACATAATAAACTATCTAAAAACATTAACCCTTAATAAATAAACTAACCTAACTAATAAAATAATAATAATAAACTAATAAACTAATTAAAACTAATAATAATAATAATAGTAATAATTATAATAAACTAATAAATAATAAAACTAAACCCTAAACTAATAAAACCAAACAAATAAAACCCAATAATAACTAAACTAAAAACTAAAATTAAATAAAACTAAAAACCTAAAACCAAAACTAAACTTAAAAAAATAAAATAAAAAAATAAAACACCTAAATAAAATAAAATCTAAATGAAAAATAATTCCAAACTAAAATAAAATAAAATAAAAACTAATTAAAAACATAAACCTAAAATAAACAAAATAAACCTAAACCTAAACTAAAATAAATTAAACTTAAACTTAAACATGAAATAAACTAAACTTAAACACTAAACTAAATAAAATAAAATAAACTAAAAATAAAACTAAAACTAAACTAAAAAATAAAACCTAAAAATAAACCTTAAATAAAAACTTCAGACCTAAACCTAAAAAAATAAGATAAAAACATAAATCAAAACATAAATAAAACCTAAACCGTAAACCTAATAATAAATAACAAAACCTAAACCTAAAAAATAAAATAAAAATAAAACTAAACTAAAAAAGAAAGAGAAACCTAAACCTAATTCTAAAAAATAAACTAAAATAAAAAACCTAAATTAAAATAAAAATATATAAAATAAATTAAATAAAAATAAAAAATAAACCTAAATAAAGATATGAAATAAACTAAATAAACATAAACTACCATTTTACTTAATTTTGAATTGAAAACCCTAAACCATAAATTTTAAACATCAAATCTGAAACCCTAAATCATAAACCCTAAACTTAGAACCCTAAACCTACAAACCTAAACCCTAAAACCCAAATCGTAAACCCTAACACTAACCTTAAACCCTAAATCCTAAAACCCTAAACTAACCCTAAACCCTAAACCCTATGCATAGGGGTGTCAAAATTTGACCCAACATGATAACTCGACACGAACCTGACTCAAAAAATTTCGGTTCGGGTAGACGCGATTAATTTTCGGGTAGGGTTCGGGTTGAAGAAATTGACCCATTTGATTTTTTGGGTCATGTTCGAGTTGACCCACCAACTCAAAATTGACTCGATTTTGACCCGCCAACTCAAATTTGACCCAGGAACCCAAAATTAACCCAATTTTTACACACGAACTCGATTTTGACTCATATATATATATATATATATATATATATATATATATATATATATATATATATATATATATATATATATCATTCGAGTCATGTCGGGTCAATCTAGTTGAAGTCGGGTTTGGGTTGATGTTTTTTACTCATTTGATAAACTGGGTTCGTCAACCATATGAAGTCGTCAAATTCGAGTCACCTCGTCAACCAAATTGACACCCCTACCTAAGCTAACCCTAAACCCTAAACCCAAACCTAATAAAACTAAACTAAACTAATAATAATAATAATAATAAAACTAATAATAAACTAATAACTAATAATAATACCTAACTAAAACTAATAAAATTAACTAAATAAATAATTATAAAATTAATAATAGACCTAAAAACTAAAACTAATAAAAATAACTAAAACTAATAATAATAACTAAAACCTAATAAACAAACTAAAACCATTAAATCTTAATAAATAAACTAAACTAACTAATAAAATAATAATAATAAACTAATAAACTAATAAAAACTAATTAAAACTAATAATAATAATAAAAAAAATAATAATAATAATAATAATAATAATTAACTAATAAATAATAAAACTAAACCCTAAACTAATAAAACCAAACAAATAAAACCCAATAATAACTAAACTAAAAACTAAAATTAAATTAAAATTAAAGACCTAAAACCTAAACTAAACTAAAAAAATAAAATAAACCAAAAAATAAAAAACCTAAATAAAATAAAATCTAAATGAAAAATAAAAATAATTTCAAACTAAAATAAAATAAAATAAAAACTAATTAAAAACTGAACCTAAGCAATAAACCTAAAAATAAATAATAAATAAAACCTAAACCTTAAACTAAAAAAAAACCAAAACCTAAACTAAACTAAAATAAATAAAACCTAAAGCTAAACCTAAACCTAAAATAAACTAAACCTTAAACCCTAAAATAAATAAAATAAACTAAACTAAAAATAAGCTTAAACCTAAACTAAAAAATAAAATCTAAAAATAAACATAAAATACAAACCTAAAATGTTAACCTAAAAAAAAAATAAACCTAAACCTACAAAAAAAAAAAAATATATAAATCAAAAAAAATAAAATTAAAATAAAACTAAACTAAAAAATGAACATAAACCTAAAAAATAAATTAAAATAAGAAACCTACACTAAAATAAATAAACCTAAAAGAAATAAAAAAATAAAATAAAACTAAAAAAATAGAACTAAATAAAAATAAAATATAAAATAAACTAAAATATATAAAAATTAAAACATATAAACTAAAAAAAACCTAAACATACCAGTTTACATAATTTTAAAATAAACTTAAACTAAAACCTCAACGCTAAACCCTAAAAATAAAATAAAAATAAATAAATAAATAGAACCACTAACACTAAACCCTAACCCAAAACCCTAAAATTAACCCTAAACCCTAAATCTACAAGCCTAAATCATAAACTCTTAACCCTAAAGCCCTAAACCCCAAACCCAAAATCCAAAACCCTATAATAAGAAAATAATAAAAATAAATAAAAAAAATGCAAACCCAAAAACCTTAAAACTAACCCTAAACCTTAAACCTTAAACCTACAACACTAAATCTACAATAATAAACCCTAAACTAAACCTTAAAAAAACCCTAAACCATAAACCCTGGAACAAACCTAAACCTACTAGTTTGCTTAATTTTTTAAAGAAAACCCTAAACCCTAAAACTAACCCTAAACTATAAACGCTAAACCTACAATACTAAACTTACAAACTAAACCCTAAACTCTAAACCCTAAACTCTAAACCCTAAACCCTAAACCCTAACCCTAAATCATAAACCCTAAAAGCACAACCCTAAAACCCTAAACACTAAACCCTAAACCATAAACCTTAAACCCTAACCCTAAACCCTAAACCTTAAACCCTAAACTAAACTAACCCTAACCTAAACTAAAAAACCTAAAACTAGATAAATTAAAAAATAAACTTAAACCTAAATAAAACCTAAACCTAAACACTAAGAATGGGAAAACCTTGAAAAATAACGCCAATAATCTAAAATAAAAATTAAAAGTGGTGGGGATCCGGAGGTGCTAGTGGATATGGAGGTGGTGGTTGAGCAGGGTGGTATTGGAGGAGAAAACGGAGGTTATACTGGTGGCAAGAGAGATATATGGTGGATCCAACTACTAAGAGGCTGGTTCTAAACCCAAAAACTAAAAAAAAAAAACCTAAAAACTAAACCCTAAGCCCTAAATCCCACATCATAGTCCCTAAACCCTAAACCCTAAACCCTTAAACTAATCATAGACCTAAAACCCTACACCCAAAATCGTAAACCCTAAACCCTAAATCATAAATAAAAAAATTTAAAAATAAAAATTAAAAAAACCTGACCCTAAACTCTAAACCCTAATACTAACCCTAACCCCTAAACCTACAATCATAAACCCTAAACCATAAACCCTTAAAACCCTAAACCCTAAACCCTAAACCCTAAACCTTAAACCCTAAACTATATAACCCTAAACCCTAAACCCTAAATCTTAAACCCTAAACCCCTAAACCCTAAACCCTAAACCCTAAACACTAAACCTAAACCATAAACCTAAAACCTAAACTAAACTCAAAACCTAAAATAAATAAAAACTTAAACTTAAATAAAATAAAATAAAATAAAATATAAACTAAAAAAACCTAAACCTAAACCTAAAAAAATAATAATAATAACAAAACTAAACTAAAATAAAATAAATAAAAACCTAAACTATATAAAAAAATATAATAAACCTAAAAAAAGCTAAATAAAATAAAACCTAAACAAAAAATAAAAATATAATAAAATAAAAACTTATACCTAAAAAATAAACCTAAAAAAATAAAAAATAAATAAAAAAACCTAAACTAAACTAAAAATAAAAACTAAAAAAAATGTAATAAATAAAAAACCAAAACCTAAACTAAAATAAATAAAACCTAAACCTTGACCAAAAATAAACTAAACCTAAACCCTAAGCGAAATAAAATAAAATAAAAATACTAAAAAATAAACCTAAACCTAAATAAAATAAACCTAAACCAAAAAAATAAAATAAAAACCTTAACCTAAACCTAAAATAAAATATAATAGTTAAACAAAAGAGTAATTTAAAAATAAAACTAAACTAAAAAACTAACATAAACCTAAAGTTAAACCTAAAAAATAAACTAAAATAAATAAACTAAACAATATAAAAATAAAAAATGAACTAAATAAACAAATAATATATTAAATAAATTAAATAAACCTAAACCTATTGGTTTAATTAATTTTTTAAAAAAAAACCTTCCTAAATCCTAAATCTTATACTCTAAACCCTAAACTTAACTAACCTAAAATAAACCATAAAACTTAACCTAAACCCTAAACTAAACCTAAACTAAATTTTAAACCCCTAAACCTAAACTAAATTAAAACCCTAACCTAAACTAAACCCTAAACCCTAAACTCAAAACCCTAAACCTAAACTAAAACTAACACTAAACTAAACTATAAAATTAAACCTAAACTAAACCACCCTAAACTAACCTAAACCCTAATACCTAAAGAACCCTAAACCCTAACCATAAACACTAAAAGCATAAACTTTAAAACCATAAACCCTAAACCTTAACCTTAAACCCTAAACCCTAAACTCGAGACCCTAAACCTAAACCCTAAACCCTAAACCCTTACCCTAACCCTAAACCCTAAACCCTAAACCACAAACCCTAAACACTAAACACTAAAAACCTAAAAATCTAAACTAAATAAAACCAAAACCAAAACCCTAAACAAAATAAAATAAGATAAACTAAAAGTAAACCTAAACCTAAACTAAAAATAAAACATAAAAGTAAACCTAAACTAAAAACCTAAAATGTAAACCTAAAAAAATAAAATAAATACTAAACCTAAACATAAAAATAAAAAATAAGATCGAAACCAAAAAAATAGAATAAAAATGAAACTAAACTAAAACATAACCATAATCCTAAATCGACAAAATAAACTAAAATAAAAAACATAAACAAAAATAAATAAACCTAAAATAAATAAACTAAACTAAACAAAAATAAAAAATAAACCTAACTAAAAATAAAAATAAAATAAACTAAAATAAATAAACTAAATAAACCTAAACCTACTGGTTTACCTATTTTTTTTAAATGCTAAACACTAAACCCTAAGCCCTAAACCCTACAACCTAATCCATAAACCTAAACCCTAAACCCAAAAAAACTAACCTAAACCTAAACCCTAAACCCAAATAAACCCTAAACCTAAACCCTAAAAAAAAATTAAAAATAAAAAACTATAAAAAACCCTAAACCCTAAACCCTAAACCATAAAACCTAAAAACTAAACATAAATTAAATAAAACCTAAAAAATAAAATAATAAATAAATAAACTTAAACATAAAAAATAAAATAAAAGAAAACCTAACTTAAACCTAAACTAAAAAAAAAATAATAAATAATAATTAAACTAAAATAAAATTATGAAAAACCTAAACTAAATAAAAATAATAATAAACTTTAAAAAAACTAAATAAAATAAAACCCAAATAAAAAATAAAAATATAATAAACCTAAACTAAAATGAAATAAAAACTAAATAAAAATTTATACATAAAAAAACTTAAAAATAAATAAAAAATAAAATCTAAACTCTAAACTAAACAAAAATTGCTAAACCTAAATAAAAAATGAAACTAAACTTAAACCTAAAATAAAATAAATAAAACCCTAAACCTAAACCAAAAATAAACTAAACCTAAACCCTAAACTAAATAAACTAAAATAAACTAAAAATAAACCTAACCCTAAACTAAAAAATAAAACCTAAAAGTAAACCTTAAAAAAACCTAATACCTAAACCTAAACCAAAAATAAAACATAAAACTTAAACAAAAAAGTAAAATAAAAATAAAACTAAACTAAAAATTTAACATAAACCTGAACCAAAATCTAAAAAATAAACTAAAATAAATAAACCTAAAATAAATAAACTAAATAACATAAAAATAAAAAATAAAAAAAAAACTAAATAAATAAATAATATATTAAATAAACCTCAAACCTAAAAAATAAATTTAAATAAAACTAAACTAAAAAAGAAATACAAAAAACCTAAGCTAAACCCTAAATTGACCTAAACCTAAATTAAAAACTAAACCTAAACTCTAAACCTAAACCTAAACCTAAACCTAAAACTAAACTAACCTAACCCTAAAAAAAACCTAAACCCTAAACCTAAAACTAAACCCTAAACTCTAAACTAAACTAAACCCTAAATAAAACTAACTAACTAACCCTAAACCTAAACTAAAACCTAAAACCTAAACTAAACACTAAACCTAAACCTAAAACTTAAAAAAAAATTTAAAACTAAACCTAAACCTAAACCTAAACTTAAAACCCTAAAACTAAAACCTAAAAAAAACCTAAACTAAAAAACTAAATAAAAAACCCTAAACCTAACTTAAACCTAAACCTAAACTAAACTAAACACTAACCTAATAATCCTAAACCTAAACTAAACCTAAAACTAACCCTAACTTAACCTAAACCCTAAACTATAAAATACACTAACTTAAAACTAATCTTAAACTAACCTAAACTCTAAACTAAACCTAAACCTAAACTAAACCTAAACTAAAAAAATAAACCTAAAAATAAAAAACTATAAACCTAAACCCTAACCTAAAAATAAACCCTAAACCCTAAACCCTAAACCATAAAATCATAAACCCTAAACCCCAAACCCTAAAGCCTAAAAACATAAAAACCTCTAAACTAAATAAAACATAAAAATAAAATAACTAAAAAACCTAAACCTAAATAAAATAATATAAAAACATAAACTAAAACCTAAACCTAAACCTAAAAATAAAATAAAATAAAATAAAAAAAGTAAAAAAAAAACTGATAAAAAATAAATAAAACCTAAACTAAATTAAAAATATTATAAAACTAAGAATAAAAAAAACCTAAATAAAATAATAATAACTAAACATAAAATATATATAAAGTAAATCTAAAATAAAATAAAATAAAAACTAAATAAAACTTAAACCAAAAAAATAATCCTAAAAAGAATTAAAAAATAAATCTTAAACTATAAAATAACCTAAACTTAAAATATAAATAAAATAAACGTAAACCTAAACTAAAATAAACTAAACTAAAATAAATAAAACATAAACCTAAACCTAAACCTAAAAAAAATAAAACCTAAACATAAACCTAATGTAAATAAAAAAGTAAACAAAAAATAAACCTAAACCTAAAATAAAAAATAAAACCTAATATAAACCTAAAATAAAAAACTATAACTGAAACTTAGAAAATAAAATAAAATAAAACTCAATAAAAAAAACCTAAACCTAAACTAAAACCTAAAAATAAACTAAAAATAAAACCCTAAATTAATAACAAATAAACTTAAAATAAATAAACTAAAATAAATAAAAATAAAAAACAAACCTAAATAAAAATAAAAATTAAAATAAACTAAAATTGATAAAAATTAAACTAAATAAACAAAAAAAAACCTAAACCTACCATTTACTTAATTTTAAAAAAATCCTTAAACTCTAAATCCTAAACCCTAAACTCTAAATCCTAAACCCTAAAAAACCCTAAACCCTAACCCTAAGCCCCAAAAAGCCTTAAACCCTAACCCTAAACCCTAAAAGCATAAACCCTAAAACCCATAAACCCTAAACCAAAACCTAAAGTAACTAAATAAATTAAAACCTAAACCCTAAAAAAACCTAAACCTAAACCCTAATAATGGGCAAACTAAGCATCATAAACCTAAAATATAAACTCTACATAGTGGTGGTGGGAGATCTTAAAATGGAGATGGTGGAATAGTGGTGGTCATGGAAAATGATGGAAACCTTGTTGGTGGTGATGGAATTAGGGATATGATGGTGGATCCTAGAGAGGCTATGGTTAATAGAAATAAGAATTGATCCACTGCTTATAACTCTTTCTAGAGATGGTTCTAGATAGTGTTTTTCATTTCCTCTATGTGTGCTCATTTTTAACTATGTTATTGTTTGTGTTTTAGAAAACTTAGTGTGTTACTTAGTTGATGAAATCAAAAAGAAGAAATGTTGAATCTCAATTTGTTTCCAATTAAAAGAAATCAAAAACCCTAAACCCTAAACTAAAACCTCAACCCTAAACCTATAACCTAAACCCTAAATAAAGATAGCAATGTTAAAAACAATTTTTTTTTCTCTAATGTTAGCTTGGAGGATTTTAAATAACTTCATCCCGGTTGACTCCTTGCTCTAGATTAAAGGGTTTTACTTACCTTCTATGTGCTATTGTTGCTTTCATATTGAAAATGCTAATAATTTTTTTGTCAATGGTGCTATTGCTTCCAAACTTTGGATATGGGATGATGATTTATTTAACACTAACTATTTTCATGGCTCTATTCTGTTATATCAACTTATTGAAGTTTGTTTCCATAAAATTATGAAAGGTCATATCAAAGTTTTAATTTCTATTACCCTTATTTGGTTCATTTGGATGAATAGAAATGACGCTAAATATAGTGGCATGCCTATGAAACATAAAAAGATCTTTGCTAGAACTAAAGAAAAATTTCATGCTTTGTTTAATGCAAATTTAATTTGCAATTTTAACTTTAGAGGTTATAAATTTGTGGCTAAAAATAAGGTATCACTTTGCATGATGATCCTTCCTAGAAGAGTATTAGGATTATACATTAGATTAAGCCTAAAGAAAATTCTATTAAGATGAATACTGATGGTTTAGTTTCCCTAAACAAATATGGCTATGGTGGAATTCTTAGGGATTCCAAAGGAACTGTCATTTGTACTTTTTCCTACCCCCTTAAACCATATTCTGTTATTTATGCTTAACTCATGGCTGTTAACAAAGCTATTGATATTTATTTAAGCAAAGGCCTCTTTAATATTTGGATTGAAGTTGATGCTCTTCTTTTACTTGATATGCTCAATAATAATAAAATGGGAAATGCTAACTTATTTTATCATCTTAATCACTAAAAAGCTTCTTTCTCAAATTTTGCTACAAAATTTAACACATTCTTCGTAAAGGTAATGCTTGTGCTAATTTCCTGGCTAATTTGGAGGGTAATAAAATGAGCTCACTTTATTTGATAACCATAGCTTACCTAAGCATCTGCATGGTCTGGTCAATATGGATAACATTGGACTACCTTACCTCAGATTTTAACCTTCTGGTCTTTTGTTGATCTCTTGCAATGGTGGTTTTATTCAGTCTATTTTTTGTTGTTTTATATTTTCGTGCTCCCCTCTCTAAGAAATGGTTATTGCTAAGTTTATTTCTATACTTAAACCCCCTTCCTCTTTACCCCATTATATACTTTCCTGGCATTTTTTTCTTAGTGGTGCTATTTTTTATTAGTTTCCCTATCCTCTGAGCCTGGTGGTTTTCTTTCTGTGGCTCATGCTTTGTGTCTCCTATTGGTTGTGGTGCGCAATTTTTTGGTCATCTACCCATTTACCATGGATGTTGCTCTAGTTTTGGCTAGATGTGGCCTATTTTGAATTAGATTTGTAGATGTTATGGTTGGTTCTATGAGTTGTTGCTATTTATTTCTTTCATCTACTTGGCTATTTTAGGTGGTTTCTTTTTCATGGCTGATGTTGGCCTCTTCTGGCTTGGCTTAGTTTTGGGGTTTTTGGTGTCTGCCAGTTTCATTTCTTGGTTATTTTGGAGATCTCCAAGTGGGGTGGCTTTGTCTGATGTTGTTCTTTTCCCTCTTTTTGGGCTTTATATTGGCTTTGTCTATTGGTTGTTCCAACTTGGTTGGCTTTTAGCTGCTAGGTTGGTTGTCGCTTAGCTAGGTTGGTAGGTGGATGTGTTGGCTTGTTTGATGGTTGGGTTAGGTGCTTTCTTTTTGGGGTTTCTGGTCATCTCTAGGTTGGTTATCCTCTCTAGAGTGCAGCTATTTTTTCTTTATTTTTGCTTCCCAATTTGGATGTCAATTTTCCTGTTGCTTTGATTTCTCCTATTGCTCATCCTATTGGTTGCTAGCCTAGGTGGTTTTATTGGCTATTTTATTGGTGGAGGATATGACCTCTTGTGGTTTTTTTGGTCCTATTTTAGGACTTATGGTTGGGGGTTGGTTGCTTGAGGGGTTTTTTATGGCTGGTGTTTTGCCTTGGATGCTTGTGATGTGGCTTGGTGTTTTGTGCTTTATGTTGGCTGTTGGTATTGACTCCCTTTGGTTTAGTTGACTCTCCTTATTTCCTGATATTTGCCTCTTAGTTAGTGATGGTAGATTTACTTTCCTTTTGGCTGTCTTGGTGGTGATTTTGATGGTAATTTCTTGATGCACTCTTGGTCTCTCTATGTTATGGCTTTCTTCTCTCTAATGCTGCATATCCTCTACTATTTTATTGTTTGGGTGGAAGTTTTTCCCTTGGATTTGGAATGCTAGTGCTCTAGAGATAGTTGTGTGTTGTTCTTGGCCACTGACCTTATTGTAACTTCTAGGATGCTGGCTTTATGTGTTTGGTCTATTGTGGGTTTTGGTTGGTGGGTTGGCTACTGGCTAGCTATTTTTCTCTATTTTTCTTATGCAGGAACTGGATCACTATTGGACTATTTTGCCTCAGATGGTTGCTTATATCAGGTATGCCAGCTATGATGGCCTTGATGTGGTGAAGGGAGAGATCAAGGATATGTAGGTGGATCCCGCAACTTGAGAGGTCGGGGTGGCTCTGATGGGAACTGGAGAAATTGAAGATTGGCCGATCCATTCTACTGCTTGTGGAACTTTCTTTATAGTAGACATGGTTCTAGTTATCTAGTGTTTTTGATTTGTTCTATCTGTGCTCATTTTTTATCTACGTTGTTACTAGTCTCTAGAGAAAATTTGGTGTGTTCCTTGGTTGATGAAATTGAAAAGAAGAAATGTTGAATCTGAATTTGTCCTCTATTAAAAAAAACTAAAAACTGAAAACCCTAAACCCTAAACTAAAACTTAAACCCTAAACCTAAAACCTAAACCCTAAACCCTAAACCCTAAAAACCCTAAATCCTAAACACTAAAACTTAAAACCCTAAACCCTAAACCCTAAACCCTAAACCCCAAACCCTAATGCCTGAACACTAAACCCTAAACCCTAAACCCTAAAAAGCCAAAAACCTAAACCCAAACAAAATAAACCCTAAAAATAAAATTAATAAATAAAACTAAACCAAAATAAAATAAAAATGTAAACTAAAACCTAAACCTAAACCTAAACCTAAAAAGAAAATAAAATAAAAATAAAAACTAAACTGAAATAAAATAAATAAAAACCTAAGCTAAACTAAAAAACCAAAAACCTAAATAAAAGAAAAGCTATACCTAAAATAAAACAAAAATAAACCTAAAATAAAAAAATGAAATCTAAATCAAAACCTAAACCTTGGAAATAAACCAAAAAATAAAACATAAAAATAAATAAAGAAATAAAACCTAAACCCTAAACTAAAAACAAAAACCTAAACCTAAAATAAAAATAAAATAAACCTAAACCTAAACTAAAATAAACTAAACTAAAATAAATAAAACCTAAACCTAAACCTAAAATAAACTAAGCCTAAACTAAATGAAATCAAATAAACTAGAAATAAACCTAAACCTAAACTAATAAATAAAACCTAAAAATAAACCTTAAATAAAAACCTAAAACCTAAGCCTAAAAAAATAAAAGTAAACCTAAATTAAACCTAAACCTAAAATATAAAATAAAAATAAAACTAAACTAAACAATAAACCTAAACCTAAACCTTAAAAATAAACTAAAGTAAAAACCAAAAATAAAATAAATAAGCCTAAAATAAATAAACTAAAATAAATAAAAATAATTATAAACCTAAATAAAAATAAAAAATAAAATAAACTAAAATATAAAAATAAACTTAACAAACCAAATAAACCTAAACTTACCTATTTACTTAATTTAAAAAAATTTAAAATATTAAAAAAATTTAAAAATTAAAAAATTAAAAAAACCCTAACCCTAAACCCCAAACCCTAAAACTAACCTTAAACTTACAACCCTAAACCTTAAACCCTAAACCCTAAACCCTAAACCTAAACCTAAACCCTAAAACCTACAACCCTAAACCCTAAAACCCTAAACCCTAAACCCTAAACCCTAAACCTTAAAAAGTTAAAAACCTAAACCTAAACTAAATAAAACCTAAAAGTAAAATAGATAAGAAAATATAAACTTAAATTAAATATTAAAATAAAAAAAAATAAAAACCTAAACTAAAACCTAAACCATAAAATAAAATAAAATAAAAATGAAAACTAAACTAAAATATAACAAATAAAAACCTAAACTAAATTAAAAAAATAAAATAGACCTAAAAATAAAAAAACCTAAATAAAATAAAATCTAAATATAAAATAAAATTAATGTAAACCTGAAATAAAAAAATAATAGCTAAATAAAAACCTAAACCTAAAAAATAATCCTAAAAAAACCTAAAAATAAATAAAAAATACAACCTAAACCCTAAACTAAAAAAAAAACTAAACCTAAAATAAACAAAATAAAATAAACCTAAACCTAAAATAAAATAAACTTAACTAAAATAATTCAAACCTAAACCTAAACCTAAACCCTAAACTAAAAATAAATCTAAACCTAAACTAAAAAATAAAACCTTAAATAGAAACCTAAAACTTAAACCTAATAAAATAATGTAAAAAACTAAACCTAAACCTAAAAATAAAATAAAATGAACCTAAGCCTAAAAAATAAAATAAAAATAAAACTAAACTAAGAAATAAACTTAAACTTAAACCTATACCTAAACCAAAAAATAAATTAAAATAAAAAACCTCTACTAAATAAATAAATCTAAAATAAATAAACTAAACTAAATAAAAATATAAAATGAACCTAAATAAAAATAATAAATAAAATAAATAAAAAATGAACTACAAAAATTAAATAAACATAAACCTACTAGTTTACTGAATTTTTTTTTTAAAAAAAACCCCTAAACACTAAACCCTAAACCCTAAATCCTAAACCCTAAACCCTAAATGCTAAACTAACCCTAAACCCTAAACCCTAAACCTTAAACCCTAAGTTAACCCTAAACCCTAAACCCTAAAAACCTTGAAGCATAAACCCTAAACCCTAAACCCTAACCTAACCCTAAACCTAACCCTAAACTAAACCTAAAAGCAAAACTCTAACCTTAACCTAACCCTAAACCCTAAATGTCATAGATTTTTCCAAAGGTGATCTTAAAGAAGTCAACAAAGAGGTTGTGAAATACAAAGTTGGTGCTCTGCCGTGTTGGTCTTGTTGCTCTATTAATGTTGTGGTTCCTCCTGCAACATGTGCGGATCCTTCATTGAGTTCTTTCTTCCAGTTCTCAACATCCCAACTAAGATCAACAAGGGTACTGTGAAATTATCACCCATTGATGATTAAAAAGGTGATAAGGTGGGATCCTTAGAGGGTGCTCTTCTTAGTAAGCTAGGGATTAATCAATTCTCTTATTTCCATGTCATCCAATCTGTGTATGATGATGATTCAGTGTTCAGTCCCGAGATTGTTGACCTCACTGAAGATGATCTCATCGAGAAGTTTTGGCGTGCCTTTCAATGATCCCTTCTCTCAGGCCCTCTCTTATCCCACCCTACGCAGGTTCACATGTTCTCAATGCTTATAGAATGTCACGCCATTGTGATTGTCATTGATTACACATACTCATAGGCTGAGAAGGTTAGAGTATTTAGGGATGCTTGTAAATTTTACTATGAGACCGATGCTTCGCTACTCTGTTGCTACTCTATCAGAGGAAGAGAAGAAGGAAGAGCTTTAAAGAATCTAATGATGATATGGGTTTAGCTTTTGACTAAGCTTTGTTGGCCTTCTATTAAATCAAATTTTATTGTCTCTAGGAGTTAAATCATTTTGTGAAATACTATTTTTGTGAATTTTTGAATTTCATTTTATTTTATCATGTTTTATTATTTGTTAGAGGATAATGACTTATTGGATTTAGTAATTTTTTGTTTATTTTGAAATCATTTGCTTTTTTTTTAAAAAAAAGCCCTAAACCCTAGATTCTAACCTTAAACCCTAAACCCTAAACCCCAAAACCCTAAACCTAAACCTAAAGTAACTAAATAAATTAAAAAATAAACTTAAACCCTAAAACCTAATGAACCTAAACCCTAAGAGTGGGAAGAACCATGATAAGAACATCACCATCAACTGCCTAGATCTAGCGAAGGCTAAGGAAGAGGGTTATCATAGTGGTGGTGGGGGATCTGGAGGTGCTTGTGGATATGGAGGTGGTGGTCGAAGCAATGGTGGTTATGGAGGTAGGAGGAGCGATAGAGGCTACACCCACCATGATGGCAAAGCGAGAGATCGGGGATATGATGGTGGATCTCACTACAAAGGGTGGTTGATGGGAAGAAACCGAAGAACATTCGATCGATCTGCTACTTATGGAGCTATCTTTATAATAAAGGTTCTATATCTAGTGTTTTTTATTAAATCTATGGGGGCACATCTTTTATCTATGTCATCGTTTATGTCTTAGAAAACTTGGGGTGCTACTTGGTTCATGAAATCGAAAAGACACCTTAAACGTTAAATCTTATACCTAAACCCCAAACCCTAAACCCTAAACCCTAAAATGCTAAAAACATAAACCTAAACTAAATAAAACCAAAAAATAAAATAAAGAAATAAACTTAAACTAAAATAAAATAATAAAATAAAACCATAAACTAAAACATAAACCTAAACCTAAACCTAAACCTAAAAAGAAATTATAAATAAAAAATAAAAACAAAACTAAAATAAAATAAAAAAAAACCTAAACTAAACTAAAAAATAAATAATCTAAATAAAATAAAAACTAAACTTGAAATAAAAATAAAATAAGCCTAAAATAAAATAAAATAAAAACTAAATAAAAACCTAAAAATAAAACCAAAAAATAAATAAATAATAAAACCTAAACCATAAATTAAAAAAAAAAACCTAACCAAAAAAATAAAACAAACTAAATAAAATAAACCTAAACATAAACTAAAATAAATAAATCCTTAACCTAAACCTAAAATAAACTAAACCTAAACCTCAACCTAAACTAAATCAAATAAAATAAACTAAAATAAACCTAAACTAAAAAATAAAACCTAAAATAAACCTAAAAGTAAACCTAAACTAATCCTAAAAATTAAATAAAACCTAAACCTAAACCTAAAATAAAAATAAATACCTAAACATAAAATAAAATAAAAAATAAAACTAAAAAAATAAACCTAAACTAAAAATAAACTAAAATAAAAACCTAAACTAAAATAAAATAAACTAAAATAAATAAAAATAAAAAATAAACTAAATAAAATAAAAATAAAATAAACTCAAATAAATAAAAAAATATAAATAAACTAAATAAACCTAAACTTATCATTTAATGTTAAAAAAAACCTAAACCCTAAAACTAAACCTAAACCTAAAACCTAAACCCTAAACCACAAACCACATAAATCCTAAATCTAAAACCCACAAACCCCTACCTAAACCCTAAACCTTAAATCCTAAAACCCTAAATCCCAAACCAAACCATAAACTACAACCCAACCTAGAACCCAAAAAAACCATAAACCTAAACCATAAACCACCAACCCCAAACCTTGAATGGACCTGGCAGAACATCACCATCAATTAGGCTCATTGTAGATCTGGCGGTGGAGGTGAAGGCGAAAGCGGTGGTTATCATAGTGGTGGTGGAGGATTTGGAGGTGCTGGTTGATATGGATATGGTGGTCAGAGCAATGGTGGTTATGGAGGCGGGAGGAGCGATAGAGGTTACAACCATGGTGGTGGTGGAGGGGAGAGATCAAAAATATGATGGCGAATCCTGCAACTCGAGAGGCGAGCATGGTTCTGATTGGAACTAGAGAAACTTAAGAATGATCGATCGATCTCTCTTATGGCTGTCTTTACAGTGAGATGGTTCTACTTATAGGGTTATTGATTTGCTCTATGAGCTTTTTTTTTATGTCATCACTTGTCTTAGAAAAATTGGGGTGCTACTTGGTTGATGAAATTGAAAAGACGAAATGTAGAATCTGAATTTGTTCTCTATCAAAAAAACCATAAACCCTAAACACTAAATTAAAACTTAAACCCTAAACCTAAAGCCTAAAACATAAATCCCAAACCCTAAACCCTAAACCCTAAACCCTAAACCCTAAACTAACCCAAAACCCTAAACCTTAAACCCTAAACCTTAATTCCTAAGCCCTAAAAAGCTAAAAACTTAAAACTAAATAAAACATAAAAATAAAATATAAACATAAACTAAAATCTAAACCTAAAATAACCAACTTAAAAGAAAATAAAATTAAAAAAATAAAACTAAATTAAAATAAAATGAAAAAATAAAACTAAACTAAAATAAAAATCTAAATAAAATAAAAAACTAAACCTAAAATAAAATGAAATAAAACCTAAATAAAAAAATAAAAATAAAACTAAATAAAAATCTAAACCTAAAAATAAACCTAAAATAAATTAAAATAAAACCTAAACCCAAAAAAAAAAACCTAAACTTAAAATAAAATAAAATAAAATAAACTAAACTAAAATAAACTAAACTAAAATAAATAAAACCTAAACTAAATAAATTAAACCTAAACCTAAACAAAAAACTAAATAAAATAAAATAAACTAAAACTAAATCTTAACATAAACTTAAAAATGAAACTAAAATAAAAAATAAAAACCTAAAAAATAAAAATAAATAAAAATAAAACTCAATAAAAATAAATAAACCTAAAATAAATAAAATAAAACTTAAACTAAAATAAATAAACCTAAAATAAATAAACTAAAATAAAAAATAATAATAAACTTAAATAAAAATAAAACATAAAATAAACTCAAATAAATTAAACAATAAATTGAATAAACCTAAACCTACCTGTTTATTTAAGTAAAATAAACCCTAAACCTACAACTCTAAACCTACAACCCAAAATCCTAAACCTACAACTCAAACCAACAACCTAAACCCTAAAACCTAAACCCTAAACCACAACCCAAAATCCACAAAACCCTAAACTAACCTAAACCTAATCCCAAAACCACAACCTAAATGATAAACCCTAAAACCCTAAACCTAAACTAACCTAAACCCTAAACTAACCTAAACATTAAACCCAAACTATCCCTAAACCCATGGGTAGAACCTTGCAGTAGGAACATCACCAGCAGGAGGCTCTCTAAATCTTGGTGGAGACAAAGACATAGGTGATGGTTATCATAATGGTGGGCGATCTGGAGGTACTGGTGGATATGGAGGTGGTGGTTATGGTGGTGGGAGGAGCGGAGGTTGATGGTGGTGATGAGGGAGAGATGGGGATATGATGGATCCCCTAGAGGTGGGGGGTGTTGATGGGACTGAAGAATGGTTGATCCGATCTGTACTTATGGGCTGTGTCTTTATAGATGATTCTACGTATCAAGGGTTTTTAATTTGCTCTATGGGTGCTCATTTTTTTATCTATGTCATCACTTGTGTCTTAGAAAACATGGGTGATTATTGGTTCATGAAAATAAAAAGAAGAAATGTTGAATATGAATTTGTTCACTATTAAAAAAAACCTTGAACCCTAAACCTAAAACTTAAACCCTAAACCCTAAAAACCCTAACCCTAAACACTAAACCCAAAACCCTAAAACTCCTAAACCTAAAACCTAAGCCTAAACCCCAAATCTTAAACCCACTAAACCATAAACCCACAAACCCCCAAAACCTACAACCTAAACCCAAACCACAAACCCTAAACCTAAACTAACCCCCAACCCCAAACCATAACCCTAAACTCTAAACTAACTCTAAACTCTCAACCTAAACCTTGAATAAAGATGTCATTAGGTAGATATAAATAATGACCTAATCTAACATAGTTATGGTAAAGAAAATGTCTTCAAGATACTTTCCCTTAACTATTAAAGATTTGAATACCCTAAACCTAACCTAAATCATATTATAATACCATATATTATAGTATAATGTAGCATCATATATTTGAGCATGTAGTGATGTGTTTTGGATGTTATAAGATGTTTTGAAATGTTTAGTATATTATGGTATTGTGCTATAGTCTATATTAATATAAATCATAAAATATTGATTTAAAAAATCAAATGAAATTTATTAAATTTGAATTGGGAATTTAGGTTTGTACCAAAGGTGTGCTATGCCACTTGTAGTATAAAAGTAAGATTTTATGTTCAAAATAAATATTATATGTTAGCATAGTATAGCATCATATATCATAATATATTATTCTACATTTTAAATTCTTTTAGTATTTTACAATCATGTGTCAAGCCACTAGCATTATTTATAAAAATGTTGGTTTAGACTTTAAAATGGTGAATTTGGCCAAATTCATAATAGGTAGAGCAGATGGCATCATAATATATTTTCAATTTAAAATATGTAAGTGATACAACATATATAGTTTTTTATTATTTACTAATTTTTGATTTTTATCTTAAGCAATCCCTTTTTAATTTGATATGCAATATATAATATAATATGTTATAGTGTATTATAATATAGGATGCCATAACATAGTGTAGCATCATACATTATAGCATACTATATGTATTACTACTTATTTGTTTAGCTTTTTCTTATAGTATGATGTAGTAGAGTTTACTTTATAATTCATAAAAATATTGATTTATAGGTGAGATGATAATTTGGCCAAATTTAAGGGAAGCTTTAGCGAACATCATTGGGGGTGCTATGGTGTGTCATTTAATCAAAAGAATGGAATTTTTCATCCAAAATAAATGTTCATTTTTCAACCAAATTTTATAAATTTTTTGCTTAAAGTTATTCATTTTAAGGTGTAATGTAAGATAATATATTATATGAAAGCATATTAAAATATAATGTACATAACAATATAACTCACATATATATGAATATGGTGGTGTTACTAAATGTTATTGTACATTTTAGTATGTTTTACTTTTGTTATAATACATTTCAAAACTCACAAAATGTTAATTTGAAGGTTGAGATGGAAGAATTTGACCAAATTCACTTACCACAAAGAAGCAACACCAAAATTATGCTATTTTGTACCATTTCTAATAGAAAATAATAACAATTTTACATCCAAAATGAACATTATTCATATTTTGAGAAAATTTTGTATTTTTCCTTTAAATGATTTTAATGAGGTGTAATGTTAGACAATATATTATATTATAACAAATTATAATATGACATCATATATAATATAATATAGTGTGTTAAATTCACACTATAATATGTTTAGCATGATATTGAATAGTTAGTTTGAGCTTGCAGCATCATAAATCATAAAATGTTGATTACAAAGTTAAGATGTGTAATTTGAACGAATACATTATTAGGCTTTCGGTTGAAGTATTAACGGTGTGCATAAGAGAAGGAATAAGATTTGATGAGAATTCCATGTCAAGGACATGGAGGGAGAGATCCCTAGGGATCACACATGCACAGACATGACATGTGAGGGTCTATGTCAGGCAGAAGAAGAAAATATGTTGGGGATAAGGTTTGAATTTGATTTGATTATATGATTTGGAAAGAAGATTCATTGGGGATAAGAATCTATAATCCACCAGGATCAATGACTTTAATTTATTTTGTTTTAATTGATGTGGAGGCATATCTAGAGATATGGGCTGGAGTCTCAGGGACGGGGTATATGAACCTTCCACTAGGAAGTAGGTTCGGGTTATCCACGGGATTTAGGATTTGAGTTTGATTTCATAGATTTATTGGGATGTATCCTGGGAATAAGAGTTTGGTTGGATTTCTTTGATTTAGACTCTACTGGAGTTGGTTTAATTTGGCTCCAATAGGGAGGTTGGTTTTGAATTTAATTATTTGCTTGACTTTATATATGATTTAGGCTATACTGGGAGAAGGGTGTAATTTAACTCTACTGGGGAAAATTGGATTGGGTTTAATTTAATCTGAGTTAATGTATGGACCCTATCGGTGTGCAATGGACCCATTGAGAAGGGGCTATATTAGCCTTGACCAACCTCAAGTTTGCAATTCCAAAGAGATAGTCTAATGGTTGTGGGGTAGAGCTAGCCAACCTATGGGGTTGCCTTTTGGTGTGCAATGGCTATGCTAGGAAGAAGGCACAGTAGACTTACATCTTCTAAAGTGAGGAACAACTGCTGGGGTGACCTGTTGGATGCACAACAAATGAAACCTAACCTAGGGAGACTACTGAGTGAATGCCGCTGCGGACTTATGTCAACTCAAAGTAGTCATAGTTAATTTTATCTTAATTTCATGTTATTTGATATGGTTTGTTTGGTTTAGTTTGATTTTGAATTGAGGGCATATCTACTAAGGATGTGAGCTCGATCAAATTTGATAGATTTATTTATGGACCATGTCGGTGTATGATGGACCCAAAGAAGGGGCTATATCAGACTTGTCTTATCTCAAATTTAAAAATCCAAATAGATAGTCTACTGGCCATGGGGTAGAGCTAGCCAACCTAAGGGGTTCCCTTTTGCTGTGCAATGAATGTGCTAAGAAGAAGGTGTTGTAGACTTACATCTTCTAAAGCATGGAACAATCACTGAGGTGACCTGCTGGTAGCACAACAAATCGAACTTGAGTTAGAGGAGACTACTGAGTGAATGCCACTGGGGACTTAGATCAACTCAAGAGTAGTTAACCGATTCTTATAGGGAGTTTTACTAACATTGCCCTAAAGATAGGATGCCTGCTTGGGAAAAGGTACTACTGGGGGGTGTCCTCCTAATCCACAAGTGAATATATATATATATATATATATATATATATATATATATATATATATATATATATATATATATATATATATATTTATATGTTTGCATGGACCCTATTAGTGTGTGAGGGACTACACTGAGAAGGGGATATGTTAGCCTTGACCAATCTTAGATTTACTGGACCAAGGGAGAATCTACACATTCACAGGATAAATTCTCTAACTATAGGGGTGGTTACTAGGAAAGGAGAATTGTCCAATCCGATAGTAACCCAAGTAGTGTCTAAATGGGGATGTAAAGGATGTGATCCAAATATAGTGCCCATAGGGGAGATTCTGCTAGAGGCGTTATCCCAAACCCTGGAAAAGATATCTTATAGGTGTATGGTGGCTAACTCAATAAGAAAGCATAGCAGACTTACATCTGCCATGAGTGGTGTATCCTAAGGTGTGAAAACCAACCAACCTAAGGTGTATCTATCAGCATGAGTGGTCTATCCATTAGCATAGTGAGAACCAACCAACCAAAAGTGCCTATTAGTGTCCAATGATAAATCTATAAAGAAATCATGTAGGCTTACAAGTGAAATTTATATCAACGGATAGTCTATCATCGACTAGATAGTTATCTAACCTAGAGTGACTACTAAGAGGGGAGCAGAGGAAAGATTAGACTAACTTGAAGGAGGGAAGGAGCCACTAGGGGACTTATCCTAAACCTCAAATATACTCAACCCTAGTACGAAGGCTAATCCAAGAAGAAAGGATAGACTCACATCCTCTTAAATGAAGCCAACATGAGGTAGCTTATCCACATGAAGGCCTACCAAACTAACAAGGTGCTCATCGTGTGGTGGCCAAGTAAAAAAAGGAAAGTAGTATACTTACATCCTCCAAAGCAAGAAGACCACTAGGGTGACACACTAGGGGTAGCACGTCACCGACCTAAAGAGCTATTGAGTGAGTGTCGGGGCTTATCTCAACTCAGGTGACAAAAGATATATGTGTTTATTTTATATGTTTATGTAGTTTGTGTTTTGTTGTGTTGATGAAGGATAAGATCACTGGTTCCTTACACCTACCTTAAACATATCATGGGATTCACAAACAAGAATACTTTCAACATGGAAGAGATTGAATTAAAAATGAAATTTTCATTGATGATAATTATTTTCAAACATGATTTATAATATTTTTTTTTAAGTAGAGCTCATTGATTGGAAGCATGCTCTCCTTATGATTAATAAGCTGATAAGATCCTCCTTGGTAGGCCTTCTCTATGCAAAAGGGCCTTCCCAAGTGGGTTCAAACTTGCCTCCCATCTTATGATGGGCACAAATCCCTTAAAAAACTAAATAAGCTCTCATACTTGAAAAGCTCTAGGACAAACCTGTGAGCTTGAATCATTTTAGCTTTGTACAACTCGAGGTTTTGGCATGCCCTGGCATCTCTCCAAACCTTCGAGCTCTTCTAACCGCAACTTGGCATTCTCTTATTATGATCTTGCTACCCACAACTATCCTTAGTGATGGGAGTTGACTTCTAATGGTAGAAGTTTGACCCATACACAAAGGAGAAAGAGTAGAGTAAGTTGAGTTCTATATATGGGTGGTAGGCCCACAAGGCTTCAACTAACGCCATGCTATCTATTATTGTCAAGTGTCTTTAGTTTTGGATGAGAGTTTTTGAAGGCTTCTGCTAAGCCATTTTCCCTCAGTAGTTGATGGTAGAATATCTCCAATCAATGTTGTGTCTGGCAAAGTTGTTGATCTCGTGCTCTTGAATGCGCAGTACCATTATCGATATAATTCATTGAACTCAACCTATATATGATATGGTTCCTAAAAATTAGCACATGGTGAGTGTGACCTCTCTGAGCAAAATCACCTTTGCTCATTTTGAAAAGTACTCAATAAAAACTAAGATGAATCGATGACCCTTAGAAGAAAAAGGATTAACCATACCCATAATGTCGGTACCCCAACACTCGAATGGACATGAGGCTAATGTAGATGTAGAATTGGGTGGTTGGTGTAGACCACACCGTATTTGACATTGGTGGCATCGCCTAGCCATATCCATGCAATCTTTAATCATCAATGGCTAATAGTATCCTAGTCTCTTGATCTTAGCTTTCACCATCAGACCAGATTGGTTAGATCCACATAATTCTAAGTTTACCTCGGTCATGATATTATGAGCTTAATGCTTGTCTAAACAACGTAACCACATATGATCGAAAGATCATCTGTACAAGACATTACCCACAAGAGCATAGGAAAGTGCTCTCTACTTCATTTGATGGGCTTGGGACTTCTATTGAGGTAGTTTGCCTTTATTTAGATAATTCATGAATGGTTTCCTCTAATCTAACTCCTCATCCTTCTTGGCAATTGAAACCTCCCTTCAAAAGAGTACTTTTGATGAGTTCAATATCAATAAGGGATAAGACTTATCTATTTTGGACCTTTATTGATATGGACTCATCCTCTGACATGCCAACTCCTTGGCAAGCTTGGCTAAAGCATATGCTACAAGATTCTTCTCTCGAGGAATCTTATAAATGGTAACCTCTAGATTTGGGCCAATAACTCCATGGTGTACTTATGGTAGTGATGGAGCTTGGGCTTTATAACCTTATAGGACTAGTGATTTGGTTGATAACTAACTGAGAATCCCCCAAGATGTTGATGTTATGCATGCTTAGAGTAATGGCTAACTCCAGACAGACAATCAGAGTCTCATATTCATCTTTATTATTGGTGCAAAGATTGGATAGACGATATGAGAATCTCATCACATTATTTTCCAGAGTTAAGAGAACTAATCCTACCCCTACCTTTCTTAGAATAGTAGATTGTGATTCTTCTCCTCTTTGAGAGGAAGTTGCACCATCAAAGTACATCTCCCAAGGGTGAATACTAGAATCCCCTAAGTTCATGATTTTTTCATCGAGGAGATCATCTAAGCAAGAGTCGAAGAAGTGGGTTACTAAGAAATCTAGCTTATCCTTTCACCACATGAGGGTATGAAGGTAATGTCAAACTATGAGAGGATCATGGACCATCCAACCATCCGGATAGCATCGTATGTCATGAGATATTAGTGGATTGATCCTAGAGATTAAGTTCACCTTATGAGGAAGCATGTAGTGGTAGCTTTTGGGATGCAAAGATTAAAGTTAGCAATGCTTCTCAATGATGGATAATTAGCCTCAAGGATTATGATGGCGAGGTAGTAGAGTGCATTTTCTTCCCTTCATCATTTTTGGCCAACAAAGCACCAAGGAGTCATCTAACAACCATGTAAAGTATGAGTAGCTTCATGGGATAGGTTCTAGAACCAACATCATCGTAATGCTTGATGTCTTCAAAGGCATGCTCACACTTATCATCCCACTTGAACTTGGCATCCTTTTTGACAAGAGTTGAGAATGGCTGGCATCTTCCCAATAGGTTGGATATAAAGCTTCTTAGATAGTCCAACCACCCATAGAATGAACTGAGTTGAGTTAAACTTTTAGGGGGTGGCTTTTCTAATATTGCCTTGATCTTCTCTTGATTGATTTTGAATCCATGGTGTCGAACAACAAACCCAATAGATTTCTCTGAAGCTACTCTAAATGCACACTTCAGGGGGTTCATTTTGAGGTTAAATTATCTTAACTTTTGAAAACTACTCTCAAGTCAAAGAGATGGTCTTCCTTTTTCTATTTTTGACCATGATCATCAATATAGCACTTGATGTTGAATGAATTTATCAAAGATTCAAGTCATAGCCCTATGTAGAAATGACATTTTAAGGGAAAAGGCATGACCTTATAATAAATAGATTTTGATCGGGGTTCTAAAGTAGTGTTTCTTTCATCTTGGGCCATCTTTATTTGGTTATATATCTAGATGAGCCATCCATGAAAGAGAAGACTACATGAGATGAGGCAATGTCCACCATCGCCTTTGGGATTGGTGGAAATTCATCTTTGACATGCTTATTTAAATCCCTAAAATCAAAGCATATGTGAATTTGGCCATTCTTTTTTTCTTAATGATACAGCTAACTGGTAGGAATTTTTCTTTATGAATGAAGCCAGCATCGATCAATTTCTTGACTTCATAAATGACCTATTGTTCTATGTCTAATTGCATGCATCTAGGAGCTTGCTTGATAGGGTTAGCAGTACACTCTATTGATAGTTTATGGACCACGTGAGCCAATGCATCTCTTCATAACTCCATGCAAAGTAGTCCTTAAACTCGAATAGCCTAACTAAGTCATTGGTTTCAATTTCATTCAACAAAGAACTGATGTATGTCGCATGGATCTTCTTCGCCCTAAGTTGATTTCTTGAGCTCGATTGACTTGATCTATTCTTGAAACTCTAGTGGTGCATCTCTAAGCACAGCTCCTCATATGAGTTAATGTGATTTGAAAAGAAACTATCAGATTCCAAATGATTGGTGATGACTAATCAGTAATCATAATCATCGACTGGACACACTATATCAAATCCTAGTCCCGATCTTGATGGAGAGCTTTTGCATTTATTCTTCCATATTCTTTCGATGTAGTCTGACCTGTGCTTTGACCAAGTATGTGGGATTAACCTTATCTTTTCTAAATTATGAATAAAAGGCAAGTACTAATCGAAATGTAATTCTATTAAATCTTTATATGAATCATCCTCAAGTTCTACATCAACTTCTTGACTTGAGGATGATGCTCCCATAAAGAACCTCTGAGTCTTCACGCCTATGGATAATTTAGGGGCTTCATTAACAACCAAACCCTCAGCTTTTTGAAAGGAAAGTGGGGTTAGAGCTAAGGTTCCCAACTAATGCCTAACTATTTTACATATAGACTTGGATACACTTATGCTTTGCTTTGGAGCCTGGTCTTCATTGCTATCTAGCTCAAGTATCACCTCTAAGTTAATCTACTATTAAGAAGAGTTGGATTCTAGTGTGCTAATCATATAAGACTCATCCTATGAACTAGACTCTAAGTCTATATGGATAGCAGTGTACTCTAACTAGGACATATCTTCTATTGGTGGCCAATAAAGAGGTTTTCACACCTGACCGCCTCAACTCTTTCCTCTACCTGTGGAGGTCATGTAATCTACCCATATGTTGAAAGTAACAACTATGGGTGGAATCTAATGTCGCTCCACTTCCTCCTCCAAGTCTATTTCTCCCTTTATTTTCTTTTCATTTTATCTTTTCTTTCTTTTTTTTTCTTTCTCTTTCCTTTTCTTTTCTTTTTTCTTTTTCTTTTATTTTTAAACTTTTGCCAAGTTTGTGAGAATAAACTTGTTGATTTTGAGGGAGGTAGTAAGCTGCATCCTCAAATATACCGACCTTGTGAACTATACATGGCTTGAGATCTCCTTTGACATAATAGATGATCCCACCTCTCAAGAACATCATACACTAATGTAAAGAGGATGAAACTATGTTGTTCTCATGTATCCACAGTCTCCCAAGCAAAGTGTTGAAAGATGTATCCAAGTTTATAATGTGAAACTTGGCTTCGGTCTTCTAATCATCTATACCTAAGGGAAACACTATAGAGCCTAAAGCCCGTTGACCTCACTTTTGGAGTGTGGATTCAATCTTCCCATCTTAGACTTAGTTGTCTTCTAGACACTAATAAATTCCTAGTCATAAGACACATCTAACAATTAGGTAAACACTTAACCTAAGCCTAAATACTTAGAAGGGTTAACCATAGGATTAAGTTATGCATCAGGGATTAAGATAATCCACCTACCATGCAACCCATTTCCAATTCATGTTCACCTTCTCAAACCAAACCTCAAGTTCAATTCAAACATCAAATTCATATCCAAATCCAAGCCTAAATTCCAAAACAAAATGATTGAAGCCCATGATCAAATCCAGACACACCCTTCCTAAGCCATGTGACATATCCCATGGACTTAGCAAAATATTTATCTAAATAAATCAAAATCAATTGATTTTCTCATAATCAATTTATATCTTCAATCATCTTCCTAAATATAAATCAAATCTACATTCAAATGATCAAAACTAAATCAAACTAAATAAAATTAAATCAAAACCGTTCCTAAGACATATGACTTATCCCATGGACTTAGCGAAATATTAATCCAAATCAATTCAAATTCAATTGATTTTCTCACAAATCAATCATATTTTCAATCATCTTCACAAATTTAAATGAGATATACATTTAAATTGTCAAAACTAATTCAAACCAATTCAAAATCCAAACCTAAACCACATGACCCAACTTAATGGACTTAGCAAAATTCCTTCATTCCAAAATGCAAATTCAATTGATTTTCTAATGAATCAATCATACCTTAAATCATATTCACAAATATAAATGAAATCTACAATCATCAAGCCAAACCAAAATCAACCCAAGTCAAACCCAACTTAACCCTTTTGACTTGAAGTGTTCAGATGAACCAAAACTCATTTAAACCCAAGCCATTTGAAATTGAATTTATATATCAAATCCCAAATCCATATATAAATTCAACTAAATCAAAATCAAGCCAAAATCAAGCCAACTAAACCCAATTGGTCCACTTGACCCAAAGTGGCCAATTTAACATATTTGAGCCAAGTTTTAATCCTACCCAAATTTGATTCAACCAAGTTGATCAAAACCTCCCATCATGATTGTTGGTCACCCTAGGTTGATCAATTATCGCAAACTAGGTCAAACCAAGTCAACTTTATCATTTTACTAAGTCAACCCCTTAACCCATATGATTCCAAACTAGCTAAACTGCAACCTAAGCCAAATCCTTTGAAACCAATGATTCATACCAAATCAAAATCAATATTTGAATATGACTTGACCTTCAATTGAGTCAAACCAAACCCAATTGACCCTCTTGACCCAAGTTGACCCAAATTGACCTAAAAGATCAAATTGGGTCAAATCAAAATATAAACCAAATTGATTGCAACCAATGGCTTCATTGTTCTTCCAAATTGATATTGAACTTGACCTGATTGAATTGACTTAAACCCAATTATTTATTTTAAATCAAAACAAACTAACAAATTAATTAAAAAGCATAAATCATCCAACTAAACCCAAACCAACACCCAACCCAAGCCAATTTGGCCAATTTAGTCAAATTGTTCAACTTAACCCTTCGACCCAAATAAATTCAAATAAGCTGAAATCAAATCTAAGACAAACTAAACTAAACCAATTAAACCAAAACATCCCAAATGATCATATGAACTAGACCTAACCCTTGGTTTGACACTATTTGACCAATTGGCAAATTTGATCCAACCTAACCCAATTTGACCTAAATGAGTCAAATTAAGCCAAACCTAACCAAATCAACTCCAATTGACATGAAATTTGGGCTAACCCACTTTTTGCTCATTTCAAATCTGCCCAAATCAAATCCAATGATAAATGATCATTCTACCCTTGGGTGAAGGGCATCACATGAGACAAATCACCTATGTAAGTTGTCATTTCCAATCCTTAAATACTTGGTACTCTCCCAATGGTCCTCCTATACCCAAGACACGCCAACATGACCTGGGGTGGTTGTTATATGACCCATGGGAGGTAAAATCACCTCACCCTTCGCATTGGAGTATTTGAAACCCATGGTACACCCATGATTACTCCTTGCCAGCCACCTCCGCACCTTCAACCAACCAAGCCAAGCCAACTCACCTCTTCCATGCCACCCACAACTCTTTGAGATGGCCAGATGGCCACTAGAAGCCAAACCCAATCCAACCATCTGATCAAGATGAAGGGAGTTATACACCCCCTCATTTCCCCTCAAATACAAAATCATTAGCCTAAAAAATACTCAAGATGAGTCAGCATTTTAAGCTCTTCCTCAATCAAAAAATGCCATTCCCATCAATCCCAAAATAGGACACTCCCATTTCTTCATCAAACTCAAATTAACTTTGTATGCACTTTCTCTAAGCCTCATCAAGCAAGATAAAATCATCTCCTAAGCTTCATGAGCACTAAAGGTGGGACTTCAATCAAAGCCAAGCTCTATATCATTGGTTCATGGCCTTCTGAGTGAACCTCGAGGAATTGATCCAATTACTATTCAACTGGGCTTCGTCTCCACTATTTAAAGCTTCCTCAATCGTTCGAGCTGACAGTCCTGAGCTCTAGTGAGGTATGATTCCAAAATTGATCCTTATGAAACATGGGTTGGAGCTTTTTGAAGAAAACTTGCATCTCGTGTGATCTTGACTATTGGATCCCTTTCAATTGATGTCATGAAAGTGTGGGATCCTTTTGGAGTTTATCTGAGCTCAGGTAAGCTTGAATCAAGTGAGCAATGGCAGATGGACTCCATTCTCCCTCACTCGTGTGACATTAGGTCACGCACCATTATTTTCGTTTGATTAGAATGGATGGTCATGATTAAATGTACTAGATCAATTTAATCTAATCTTATTAAGCTGTGGGATTAATCATGGCCATCCGATCTTAGATCGGATGGTGAAAGAAAGTGCCAGCCGCCACATAGGCAATGAGTTGATAAGTTTTAAGTAGCCAATCCGGGTGCCACATGAAAGCTGCATGATTTGTGCACATGGCCAATAGATTAGGCTTTAATTAGGTTTAATTAATCTTTTCTAATGGTTGAAACTTCTAAAACTCATAGAAAAATCAAAAAATAGAAATAAATACTCATTTTAAAGGTATTTCAGAGGAGAATTTAAAAAAATTATCTTAACTAATTTTGAATAGTAATTAAGGTTTAATTAAGGTTTAATTGCAAAATTTTTTAGCTTAATTACTTAAGCAGTTAATCCCAAATTTTATGGGTTAATTTAATGGGATGACCTCTTCTATGATTTTATTGAGATTTATTGCTCACTTAATTTTGACTAATTAAACCTTAACTACTCTTAAGTTAATTAATCATTAATTAATCCCATGAATAGTAATAAAATTTAATTAAGTTTATTAATCATTGTTCAACAATAAGTGAACTAAGGAATAGGGTTGGGACCCTTTCTAAGTTCATTTCACCTTTTTTAAAATGAAATTAATTAAGATTTAACTAATTAATTAAATTACTTAATCAAATTGGAATCATAATCTAATCAAACCTTAATTAATTAAATCATGGGGTAGATCTTTCAATATTTAATAACCTATAAGAGTTTTATGAAATTATGGTTAGTCCACAGATGTGGGAAAACCATAAGAGTAATTAATGAGTCCCTTAATCTAATTAACTATTAATCATGAGCCAATTGCATTATTCTTTATTTCCTAGGATCATTGTTTATTTTCCACATATCATGTTGGCTCATAATTATTTAGTTAATTACTTTAAGGTGACATAGGTAAGGTAATTAATTCATCTAATTAAGGGTTCAACTTAATTAACCCATAAAATCAACTTAATTACATTTCTTTAAATTAAATCAAATCACTAATGGGAATGGGTTTAAAACAACAAGTGATGATTTCTCTTCTTCAATCAAATCAAATCAAAACTTAATTAATAAAATAAAGCTTTTGGTTTGCTTTAAATAATCTTATTTGATTTGATTGTCCTTAAGAACTAGTTTGGTTGAATGAATCACATGCTTATATTTGATTGTCCTCTTTCCAATCATGTTAAATTTGGTATGTCATTTGAATTCATGCATCCATCTTTTCAAAATCAAGTAAAATAAAATGGATTTCCTTTATGTAAGCTTGCATGTTGATTTAATTTAATATATGTGTATTATTATCATTAAATCCAAATGTATTTTTCAAAAGCTTATAAAGGAATAATAATATGTGTTATGATGCTAGTTATAAATACATAAGAAAAGCATGTGCTTATAGCTTAAGTGTATGAATGTGGATTTCTCTTTTCTCTATTCAATTGTTGATTTATATAAGATTGAATGGTAATGGGTATATAATCTGGACATCTTGGGAACACGAGGCTTTAGCTAACCCCAAGGAGGCTTTTGATTACCTCACTTCCATAGTTTAATAATGGCACGCACCCATTTGATTTCATTCTTATGTATTTCAACATTAGAATTTGGATAGATCTTTAATTCATATATATAAATTATTCAATAAAAAATATACAATCTTTGCATGGTTTTCTTTCCCTCATTTATGTATACATCCATGTGTGCCCAATAAAAGCAAGTATATAGTCTATACATGCCAGGAATACGAGGCTTTAGTTAGCCCAAGGAGGTCATTTAATTACCTCACTTCTCTATTTTAGCAATGACACGTACTATCCAATATCTTCATACATGTATATGTATATGTGATTATTGTGAAAATCCCATTTTACATTAAAATTGCATGCATTCATAATTGACTAAGTGGTTGAATTAATTAGCCATATGATTTGGAGCTTACTTCCTATGTTCATGTATATTTACATATGTTTGAATGCAAATGGGTATATAGTCCGACATCCCGAGAATAATAGCTTTAGCTAGCTCCAAGGAGGTCATTTGATTACCTCACTTCCCTGGTTTAACAACGGCACATGCCTATTTAATTTTATCTTATGTTGTTTTTGTATAGAAATTTGGATAAAGTTTTAAATTAATATGTTTAAAAAATGCAATCAAATAAAATATAAATTCTAAACATACACATACATTCATCATTTAAGTGTCCTAAAATATGTTGCATGTATAGATACACTTAGGATTAAATCGTATGCATGTTACATGTGATGGAAAAGAATTATTTAATATGTCATGTGGTAGTAATTCAATTAAATTAATCTTAAGATGCCTTTAATTTTGAATAGGATTATTTAAAGTGAACCTAAACATAGGATTAATTAATTCATTTAATAAGTAATTCACTAAAGAGAATTAAATCAAATTAATATACTTTAGAAAGTGACTTAAGGTATGGATGAAAGATGACAATCCTCTTTTCCTCTCTTTATAACACTTAGTTGCTAAGTGTAATCAAATGAAACAAAAGGAAACACAAATTAAAATTCTCAAATAAATTAAACTACTTTAAGTGAAATCAACCTTTCATGTTAAATTGAATCCGTCTACTCTTAGAAAATTCAACACTAATGCCTAACAAGACTTACCTCACAAGCCTCAATACACACATTAGATTTAAGTCACCACTTCTAGCTCTAAGTTAGGACGATGTATGATGTGATGTATATTTTGTTTTATGATGTGTTATTTTAGATTGGATGTTAGGGTATATGATTTGTAGACTAGATGATAGATCAATATTAGCCTAATCATGTTTTATAAAAGGGATTATGATTAAGGGATGCTTAAAAATAAATGTGGATGCTCATTTTGAAAGTTGCTTAAAGCCTTAAGAATAATCCAAGTTAGGACAAGTGGGCTTAATTACCCATGTATAGGGTGCTAAGTCTGAATTAAAAATACAACTGATTAAGATTATATGTATATTTAGCTAACCTCTATTTTGTAGGTGTAGTTAGATTTACTTTTCCTATATAAATACAATTTTTGCAGTAGGAATTAGGATTAGTGCAATGAGGGATTAGGATGAGCAGTGGCCAGAAGGTTTTGTCCTGGGCTGCCCTATGATGCCTTTGAAGCAAGCACAAACAAATTAAAGAAGGAACCAAATAAAAAATGGAGATATATAAAGAAGAAATAAGATTTAATACAATTATAATTATTTTCTTTCATATTCTAGGTTGTATAAGGGTAGAGCTCTTTTCTCTCTTGGTTATCTGGTGGTACCATTACCTTCTTTTATTCTTTTACAATAGTTTATATAATTGTTTGATCTTATGTTTACATTGTGCATTAGGACAACATGTTTTTCATAATTTCTTAAATGATTGATGCTTTAATGTGTGGCTTGGATACGATTAAGCTCTTAGGATAAAAATAACTTTTCTACCCAATGAATCACTCATAACTAAATTTTCAACAACTCATAACATCATCATAAATCGTAAGACATAAATAAGATAATTAAAATAATTTCTAACCCCTTAGCTGTATGGTTGCATGTTTCACATCATGTATGCATACTCTTTCTCTCTTGAACATAAGGAATCTCCATCTTTGCATGATAAAGATATGCTTGACTTGTGAGGGCATCCCTTATTGTGGAGAACACCTTCTTCTAGTTGATTTGACCCGTAACCTATTTCACCATGCATTTAAGCATAAGAAATCCTAAGGCCTCTATCAAAATGATGTGTCTAAAATGAAATAAAATTTGAAAAGATTTTGCATCGATAGATTAATTCATATGCTCATACCACTCATGCTCTAGTCTCTTAGGGAGTGTGTTTAGGACTTTAGTCTCTTTCTAATTAAATAACTACCCTAGCTATCTTGCAATTAATAAGACTGAACTACATGGTTTTAAAAATGTAGGAGGAGTTAGTTGGCAGTCACTCCAGACAATTATAAGTCCAAAACTCGAATAATTTATTCTCTCTTGTGGAGGTAAACCCTTATGTGCACCGTGCGAGATTTGGGTCGCTTTAGCTTCTAAAGCTCTAAGGTTTAGGATCTGAGGTAGCTATTTTCTTCGGGCTATGAGCATAAATCCTCACCTCTTAGGCATTCCCACAACCTTATGTTGGTGTATTATAAGCACTAGTAATCTAATTAAATTTTAACTCAAAACATATAAATCAAGAGCTTCAGAAGTAAATAATATATAAGTAGAATTAGCTTTCTTCATTAATTTCTTTTTGGGTGGAGGTACATGATAGAAATAAAGTAATATAAGAGGAGTAAGACATTTAGTTCCCTTATCTAGATAACTCTCCTTTGGAAGAGGAGCCTGAAGGCATGGCTAATGGTGGAGTGGAGTATTTGGATGGTGGCTATCTTGATCTATCGCAAGTATGGTGAAATTTCTTTATTCTTTGGGCTATCACCTTGCAGTTATCCTTTGCAACTAGCAAACTTTCATTAGTGTTGGAGGTTTGAGCTTGAACCTGAGGAAAGCTTCTTGATCTTAGAAATGATCTTCATAGAGGTTATAAATAGGGAGGTATACTAACCTTCTTTGGTCTTAAGATGATCACAAGTATCCCAAAGGATTACTCTAACAGAACTGGATGGTTATTCTAATAAGTATTCCTTAGAGATAACTATGGCTCTCAAGTTTTAGTTGTGCTCAAGCTAGTCCTTAAAAGTGATACAATCCTCTAAGACATGGCCTAACATCCGATGGTTGGGGTAATAGCTAGGATCATCACTCTTGCCCAGTTCCTCCTGCCTCATAAGCTCTAGTAACTAAAAGTCAGGTTTCTTTAAGAGATTCTTAAAGATTTTCCTAACTACCTCCCTCTTGAATGAATATGGCTTATTCAATCTATCAGCAAGAGTAGGTGGAAAGTAGCTACCTGGCAATGGATATGAATACCACTGCTAGGTAGACTGCTGAGGTGGTGAAAATGGTCATTGTGGTGGTTGCGGTGGCTAGTATGATGGCCGAGGTGGTAGAATAGGAGGTGACAAAGGAGGCTGATGAGCTTGTAGTCTCTTCTAAACTCACGGGTCCTCTCATTCATTACAGTGTCCAGCTTCTTCTCAAACAGCTTGACTTGGGCTTAGATGATTGGTGGGAAAGGTCAATTGTTTGGCTTCTATTGTAGGCCCGTTGATTAATTTCTCAAATGTTTGCTAGTAAAGCCCTTAAGCATGAAGGAGATCGGGCCTTGGATATTCTTGAGAAGTTGTGGTTATAGTTGTGGTTCGCATTTCATGCTCAGGTTGTGCCACCTAAGAATGTAATCAATAAAGGACTCATTGAGTTACTATTTCTCCATAATGAGGTTGCATCAGTGACCCTCTACTGGTCTCAAGCATACTTCTTGATGAAGAGGTGCTCTAACTCGACAATGTCTTCTAAACCATTGACGATTCAGTATCAATCAATACAATACGATAGGCTACAAAAGAGGTGGAAGAGGAGTTCATTCTTGTCAGATGTCACAACAAGCTAAAATTAATGCAATGTTATTGAGGGCTCCCAGCCATCAAAGATCTTGAAGCATGGTGGCACAAAACCCTAAATAAAATAAAACTAAATAAAACCTAAACCAAAAAAAATAAACCTAAAAAATAAGCTAAAATAAATAATAAATAAAACCACCATAAACTAAACAAAACCTAAATTAAAAAAATAAAATAAAATAAAATAAACTAAACTAAAATAAAAAAACCTAACCCAACCTAAAATAAATAAAAAACTAAACTAAAACCTAAAATAAACAAACCTAAGCTCTAAACTAAATAATAAAGTAAAAATAAACCTAAACTAAAAAAAACCTAAAAAATAAACCTTAAATAAAACCTAAAACCTAAACCTAAAAAAATAAAATAAAACCTAAACATATACCTAAAATTAAAATAAAACCTAAACCTCAAAATAAAATAAAATAATAAACTAAATTAGAAAAACCAAAAACCAAATAAAAAACTAAACTAAAATAAATATAAAAAAATAAAACTAAATAAATATAAACTAAAATAAATAAAATAAAGAACAAAATAAACTAAAATAAATAATAAATAAACTAAATAAACCTACCTGGGTTTGCTTAATTTAAAATCCTACCCTACCATACTAACCAAAAAAACCATACCTGAACTGACCCTAAAATAAAAACCTACCCTAAGATCATAACCCTGACCATAACCCTACTCTAACCTAAACTAAATAACCTTAAAGCTAAAAAAAGCTAAATCCACAACTAAACCTAACCCTTAAACTGACCACTTCTATACAAACTAAAACAACCCACTGATCTGAGCACTCTACCTAAACACTAAACTAAAATCTAAACCACACTCTAAAAAAACCTTAAATAAAACCTAAAAAAATAAATAAATAACCTATATAAATAAAATAAAATAAAATAAAATTAAAACTAAACTAAAACTTAAACCTAAACCTAAAATAAATAAATTAAACTAATAAAAATAAACTAAATAAAATAAATAAAACCTAAACTAAACTAAAAATAAAATAAACCTAGAATAAAAAGACCTAAATATAATAAAACTAAACGTAAAGAAAATAAAATAAAACCTAAAATAAAATAAAATAAAACTGAAAAAACCTAAACCTAAAATAAACCTAAAAATAAAATCTAAGAATAAATAAATATTAAACCAAAACTAAAATGAAACTAAACCTAAAATAAAATAAAATAAATAAGAGAAACTAACTAAAATAAAATAAATTATACTAAAATAAATAAACCAAAACTATTATAAATTAAACCAAACTAAACTAAATAAAATAAAATAAACTAAAATAAACCTAAAACTAAATAAACCTAAAATAAAAAAACTTAAAACATATAAACCCTAAACCTTAAAAAAGCTAAAACCTAAACCTAAACTAAAATAAAACCTATATAAATAAATAAACCTAAAAAAAATGAAAAATAAAAAATAAATAAACAACAAACCTAAACCTAAAACAAAAAAAAAATAAAACTAAACTAAAATAAAATAAATAAAACCTAAATTAAACTAAAATAAAAAAAAACCTTAATAAACTAAAAAATAAATAAAATAAAATAAAATAAACCTAAAAAATTAAAACTAAGTAAAACATAAACATAAAAGACAAAACCTAAAAATAAGAATAAAATTAAAATAAAAAGAGTAAATTAAAAAAACTAGAACAAAAAAAAATAACCCTAAACCAAAATAATAAAACAAAAATAAATATAACTAAATAAACTAAAATAAACTAAAGAACATAAACCAAAACTAAATAAAATAAAATAAACTTAAAATAAACCTAAACTTAAACTAAAAAAATAATACCCAAAATAAAACATAAAACCTCAACCTAAAAAAAATAAAATAAAAACCTAAACCTAAACCTAAAAATAAATATAAAATCTTAACCTAAAAAATAAAATAAAAATAAAACTAAACTAAGAAATAAACCTAAAACTAAACCTAAACCTAAAAAATAAAATAAAATAAATAAACCTAAAATAAATAAACTAAACTAAATGAAAAGGAAAATAAACCTAAATAAAAATAAAAAATAAAATAAACTAAAATAAATAAACTAAATAAACATAAACCTACTAGTATACTTAATTTAAAAAAATGAAAAAAAAATAAATAAAATAAATAAATAAATAAAAAAACTTAAACCCTAAACTTATAACCATAAACCCTAAACACTAAACCTCAAACCATAAATCCCTAAACCCTAAACCCTAAACCCTAAACCCTAAACCCTAAAATCTACAACCCCAAACCCTAAACCTTAAACCCCAAACCCAAAACTTAAAACCTAAAACATAAACCCTAAACCCTAAAAACCTTAAAACCTAAATTTAAATTAAATATAGCCTAAAAATGAGGTAAATAAGAAAACCTAAAATTAAATATAATAAAAAATAAAATAAAATAAAACCCTAAATTAAAACCTAAACCTAAACCTAAATGTAAACCTAAACCTAAACCTAAAAATAAAATAAAATAAAAAATAAAAACTAAATAAAATAGAAATACATCATATCATCAAAGCCATCCCAGCCAAAGAAAAATACAAACCTATCATAGACCACTGAAAAGGTGAAGCTAAGAAACAAAAAGAGAGGAAAGCAACAAAAAAAAAAAAATAAGGCATTCCCAACAAAACCAAATAAGAACACCTCTTAAAAGTGGAGAAAAGAAACTCACGACCCAAAAGAGCCCTCAAAGAAAAAAGCCAATCGATACACAAACACCAATCCAAACCCACCAAGGCACCAAGGAAAGGAAACAACCAATGAGTTGCCACATAGAGCACCCAAGAAAATAGAAAGAGCAAGAAAACCAACCAATAGAAAAAAAAGGCCAACAATAGCTAAAATAAAAGCTAGAGAAACCAACCAAGTGAAAACACACCTGGACAAAAGCACAACCTACCACCAACAAAGAGAGGAAAAAGCACCAACCAAAGAGGACAAATATGAGAAAATACTAAAAAATAGAAAAGAAGAAACCAACCAAAGGAACAAAAAACCGAACATGAAGCCTAAAACACCAAGATAGAAGAAGAAAAATTAGCCAAGAAGCCAATACTCCAGCTAGCAAGAAAACACATAGAAAAAGCTCAACCAACATAGATAAAAATAACCATAAGTAAACACCTCCCAAGTATAAGAGATATTATTTCCAAGAAGCTATATAACGAGTAACCATCGGCAAGTTAGGAGTGGCATAAATCAGAACACTTTTTTCCTTTTTCTTCTTATAAATAGTTTTATAACCATTCCCTTTCTCCAAAAAACCTCCATGCAAAAATAAATCAGTGTTGTTATAAGAAGCTATCAATTTCAAAGAAGAGCATTCAGAAACATGCACAGCATTAGATAAAGGAAAATAAAAAATATTATGCATTTCAAAATTAGAAGTGAATAAAGGTGCAGAAAGAGCTTTATCAAGAAGGAAATTATTAAATTTTTCACCTTCCAACAAAATCTGAAGAGTATCCTCCCTGTCTTCATTCATAAAAGGATCAAGAGAAGCAAAATCCAGATTTTTAGTACAAACTTCATGTAAGGGATTAAAATAAAATTCCAATCCCTTAGAAACACATAGCATATTACCAAAATTTTGAATAGAATTACCAGCCGTAGAAAAAAAATCATTTTGAACCAAAATAGAACTATTAACAATGAGAGAATTGTCACGGGTATCTAAATCTTTTTTTTTAAAAGAAGGATCACCAATACTAAAAAGATTATTAGGATCAAAAGTTAAAATATTAGAAATAAGAACAATCTTTTCACTACCATTCTTAAACAAAGAATGCAAAGAAATATTCTCTTTCCTATGATCTAAAGCAAACATAGGAGAAAGAGAAACAACATCCAATTGATTGGAAGAAATGGTGTTAGCATTAATAATATTCAAACCATCATCATGAAAGGACTTATGCACAACATCAAACCAATAGAATCATTAACCACGACCTCTAAAGTCTTCCTTAATAAATCATCAAAAGAAACACTTAGAGCATGATTATTAGTTAAAACTTTTTAAAACATCAAAATTACCTTTTGCATTAGAAATGATTAATAGGTAAAACTTTTTTAAGATTTAGAAATCTTTTGCAACATTAGAATTTTGAAAATTAGATTCTCTTTATCCAACAGAGAATCATCGGTTTTCAACAATCAATTCTTCTTGGTGATTTTCTTCCTAGAGGGATGTGTAATAAAACATTCAAATTTCATGCCCATGAATCTTAAATGATTACAAAAATTGGGAAAGTTCTCAAAAATAACTTTCCGAAAATAACAGTAATTCTGCGAACCCAACCAAATTTCTTTTGGATAATTTTTAGTAATATCAATCTCTATAAGAATTCTAGCAACATACAGTCTAGAAAAAGTAGTTGTTGCTTGATCAACTTGCAAAGGCCAACCAAAATTTGACCCAATAGCATAAAGAATATGATGATTAAATAGATGAATCCACAAATTAGAAAAAGAAATCCAAATGGGAACAATAAGAGACTCTTCGTTAACATCAAGCATAGGCGTCCACTTCAGAATACACATTTGACATTTAAAAATATAACAAGAATGCCTATAAAAATTCTTCCGTAATCTAGATCATTAGAAAGTTTAATCAGAACATGTCTCACATCAATCAACCTAATAGAAAAAGAACCAGATGAATTTAAGATGTGAATAAAAAGACGAATATCTTCCATATTAGGTTGTTTGAAGGAAAACTTTCCAATCAAAGAAAAAAATAAAAGGATCAGCTAATATTTCAATATCAGCATTTGAAATCATAATCGTCAGAGCACCTTTAACATCATATGAACCAAATTAAGAGGAGGCTCGGTGGAAGAGTTCTTACTAGCTAAAGCATCTTTGAAAGATTTAGTAACAGTAAGTAATCTAGAGGTATGATTACCCAAAAACTCTGATGCCCTAGCAGATCCATTAGCTCATGGGATTTACCCCATGGATTGGAAGAAGTCAATGCCATGAGTCACGGCGCTGTGACCAAAATAGGTCAAGATCAGCCTAAGGCCGATAGTCTAAAGTGAATCCAAGAGACAAAAAATGTTCAAACACTCACCAAGAAGCCATAGTAAGGACAACAACATATGAGGAAGTCTGAAATTGCCAGAGTGTTAAGTGAAGGGGTTTTAGTTAAGTTTTTTTTTAGGTTTTTTATATAATTTTTAGTTTTTTTATTTTTTTTAGTATTTTTCTAAAAGAAAATTTTAAATTTTTTACTTTTTTTTTAGGTTTTTAGTTTTTTTTTTATTTTTTTAGTTTTTTATTTTATTTTTTTTGTTTTATTTATTTTATTTATTTTTAGGTTTAGGGTTTAGGTTTAGGTTTTAGGTTTATTTTATTTTCTTTAGGTTTATTTTTTTTATTTTATTTATTTATTTTATAGTTTAGTTTATTTTATTTATTTTATTTTAGTTTTAGGTTTAGGTTTAGGTTTAGTTTATGTTCTTATTTTATTTTATTATTTTATTTTAATTTGGTTTAGGTTTTTTATTTTATTTTTTTTATTTTATTTAGTTTAGGTTTAGCTTTAGGGTTTAGGTTTAGGTTTAGGGTTTATTTAGTTTATGGTTTAGGTTTTAGGGTTTATGGTTTGCATTTAGGGTTTAGGGTTTAGGGTTTAGGGTTTAGGGTTTGGTTTAGGTTTAGGGTTTAGGGTTTAGGTTTTAGGGATTAGGGTTTAGGGTTTTAGGGCTATCTTAGTTTTTATGGTTTAGGGTTTAGGGTTTAGGGTTTAGGGTTTAGGGTTTAAGTTTTAGGTTTAGGGTTTAGGTTTTAGGTTTTAGTTTAGGGTTTAGAGTTTTTGGTTGTTTTTTAGCAGAGAACAAATTCAAATGCAACATTTCTTCTTTTTGATTTCATCAACCAAGTAACACACCAAGTTTTATAAGACACAAGCGACAACTTAGATAATAAATTGCACATAGAAAATCAAAACCCTAACTAGAACCATATCTAATTTAAAGACACAATTACCATAGCGGTCGAATGACCATTCTTAGTTTCTTTTGTTCCTTCAACCACCACGGCCTTAGTAGCGGGATCCACCATCATATCCCCAATCTCTCCCTTCGCCACCACCACAGTTGTAACCTCCGTCACTCCTGCTTCCATAACACCATTGCTATGACCACCACCTCCATATCCACCAACACCTCCGGATCCCCACCACCATCGATAATCCTCCTGCCTTCACCCACCACAGATCAAGGCGAGCACGGTTGTGATTTTCCTCTCGTCAAGGTTTTGCCCATTCTTAGGGTTTAGGTTTATGTTTAGGTTTATTAGGGTATAGGGTTTAGGTTTTCTTTTTAATTTATTTTTAGGTTTATTTTTAGGTTTAGGTTTTATTTAGTTTTTTTATTTTATTTTATTTTAGTTTATTTAAGGTTTATTTTATTTTTTTATTTTACAATTAGTTTTATTTTATTTAAGTTTTATTCTTAAGTTTATTTTATTTTTTAGTTTAGTTTAGGTAATTATTTATTTTATTTTATTTTATTTTATTTTATTTTAATTAGTTTATTTTATTTTATTTTTAGGTTTAGGTTTAGGTTTTAGTTTAGGTTTTTATTTTATTTTATTTTATTTTATTTAGGTTTTGGTTTTATTTATTAATTTTATTTTTAAGTTTTAGTTTAGGTTTAGGTCTTTAAGTTTTTTGTTTAGGGTTTAGAGTTTTGGGGAACCCCATGTAGGGAATTTTATTGCCACAAAGAGGGTTACAAGGTCCAGGGGATAAACTCTGAACTATTCCTCAAAGAGCTACAATCGACTAAGGAGTAAATCCTCCAATCTAAGTACATAAAGCAAAGAAACAATTAAAGCAATCAAAAGATACAAATTGATTAACATAATAAGCCAATGGAAGATTAGGGCCAATGCTCTCAGGATGGGAGAATGCATGACACTATGGAGCAAACCTACAAGAGGACAAGAAGCACACAGAATGTAAATGAAAGAGTTAGAGCTTAAGGTAATACAGACAAAAGGATAAATGAAAACGCATAATCAGAATGATAGTAAAAGTTGTGATAGAGAAGGCTCAGCTTAGTCACACCAAAGGCTGAGGCAAATATGAGCATCCAAACTTGTGAAGGGTTACATCATAAGAGCTACTACCAAACCAAAAGGGAGTGAAATCATCATAGCCATCATAGCCAACAAACCATTGCATCCATTTGATAAAAGTCTTGATATCCTTATACTACAAATATAATCAAAATCATATCTAGTATAGAGAGTGAAAAGCGAGAATGAGAAAGGTTTCCATCAGAAATAAGACGATATAGACACCATGTCAATGAATACCCATAATGAAATTCATCATATCCATTAAGCTCACATAAGTCTACCCATTCGATAGAGCATGATAAGGTTTGAATATGAAGAAGATCATCTTATATCCTGTCTAAGAAAGCTAAGCAAAAGATAAGAGAGACAAGAAATAAAATGATTTTATATGAAGCCATAATAAAACAACAAATAGTAACACCACATTGATTTAGTTGAATTAAGTAAGTTACAAGAAACGAAAGTCAACAAACCCAACAATTGAGCATTCTAAATCGATGGGCTGGAAAAAAAAAAAAATAGCATAATAAAAAATAAGGTAGAGCTGCTACCACAAAACATTCCAAGAAGAGATAATCGAGCAAAACGTTGAATAAGTTACTTAAGCGAAAGATAATCAAGTTGCAAAAGCAATGGATAAAACCAAGCGGGTGAGCAATAATCCAACTATCTATAAAGGATAAAATAGTGATTACGAGCAGGTAAAGAAGAAGAGTATTCATGATCTACATGTTCTCATTAAAGCCAAGAGAGGGGAAATAACAACAGGAAAGATCAAGACCGAGATATTAGCAAAAAATAAGACAAAAAAAACCCAAGAGCACTTGCTAAAATAGTACTCAAAGACCAAAATAACAATGGAGCAATGATATAATTCGTTCCGCAAAGAGATATTAAAGTAGACATGGGATTTCACAAAGAAAATACGACAATAAGGAAGGTTGCAATTTGATGCTCAAATATCCTACCTTGGACAAGTAATTAAGTCAAGGAACAAAGTCAGAAAATCAAAGTCTATAATTACAAAAAATAATAGAATGAGCAAAAGTAGCTAATAGAGGATAGGTAATGAACCCACCACAAGCCAATCATAAGAGACATTCGCAAACAGAACAATTACTTAGTCACATTAATCCAATCGGATAATGGAGAATAACCGGAGGTTGGCCAATAACCCAATTATGCATATAAGATAAACCATTGATTAAGTTCATGCAACAAAGAATGATCTTGAAGATTTGCATGTTCATCATAGCATACAGAGAAAACAATAGCAGGAAGACCAACAACATCCAATGTTAGCGAAAAAACAAAAAAAAAAAATAAAGAAAACTGGGGCAAGGTACTCAAAATTCAAGAACCAACAATGAAGACATTGTTACAGTTTTTACACCTATTAAGAAAAGCAATCTTTAAGATAAAAGATATAAAATAGAGAATGAATGAGTTCAAGTAATCCCCACCAGAGTAAACAATAGTACCCACAAAGACAAGAATAAAAACCATTAAGTAACTCCAAAGCATGGGAAATAAATAGAAATAAAAGATTGACAGAGCCTCAAGGGTCCATATCACCAACAACTAAGAAAGGAGGTATCAACAAGTTGACCATAGGAAGAGCCAATAAGAGTAGGCAGCATAAAATGGATCCCATAATAAAAGAAGAATTCGACAATGGCATAGAACCGATAAAAGAACAACATATGTTATCAAAAAAATAGCCATGATAATAACACAAGCATTGGAAAATCGAGAATCAAAAACAACCATAAATCACAAAGACATCAAATTGGAAATAGGTCCCAAAAAACCAATGACTAGCATTGAAAGAAATAACAAGACCTTTCAATTAAATACATCTAGCAGCCGAATGAGAGGTAAACACAATAAAAACCAAAAGATAAAAACATGAAAACCCATTCTAGGGAGCAAGAGACGAGCAAAAACAAATTATCTTCCAAAAGCGAAAAGAGATTGACCAACACCCCAATCTCAAACATCCCACAAAAGGATCTCGAATAAAACAAAAAACAATCAAGAAACTCCATCCAGTCAAAATCATCCAGTCAAAAAAATAAACAAGGCGTAAAAGAAAAGAATGCCAGAGATTCCACCCAAGCAAAGTAAAAGAAGCATAAAAAGATAACCAAGAAGTACATCAAAGTTCTCGCAATAATAAGTCCGAAGGTAATGAGGTCGCTATAAGAAAACCTGCAAAAAACAACCATGGCAGGTGGAAGAAAAGAAGAAAGCCCCCCACAACAAGATCCCACCAAAGGAACCCTGTTCAATCAGAAAATGGATTCCAAAGAGAGCATGTCAATGGGGTCCAGATTCCAAAGATAGACAACCAAGAAGATAAATATCAAAAGGCCAAAAAACCTCTTCATGCAAAAAATAAAAGATAACTCTAGAAATAAAAGGAAAATGTCACTAGAGTCAAAGAGAATATCAGCAAGACAAGATCTAATAGGGAGACAAAGATGTCAAAAGCCGCCAACAAGTCATTATCGTAAAATCCAAACAACAAGAAATCATCAAAATAAATATTGCAACCAAAGATAGTGAACACTAATACAATGCAAACAACATAGGTAACTAAGATGCTCCAAGCAAGAATATCTTGAGAAAACAAGAAATTAATAAGAGCTAAACCCATCAAAATAAATATCTCCATCCAAAGAATGATTAAGACCCCTAGGATTATGAAGGCAAGATGATATTAAAATCCCAAATAGGATTGGTGTTATAAAACCAATAAAATATAGCACATAGCTCAACAAAATTCCAATGTAGTATGCACATACAACCTTTATCAAATGAAAAAAGGAGAGCTCCAAATAAAGGAGAAGCTATTAAAACACCAAATCATGACATAGATCAAGACAACAAGTAATATCCGTGAAGCATCCAAAAAGACACAAAAGGAACAAAGCCAAAAAATAAAGAGGCATAGAAAAGATGAATAGAGACAAATCAAAAGGTTAGATTAAGTTCTAAGATAAGGAAACCTAATTATCCAAGTTAACCACGCAAGTGTTTGGGTAAGGTGATTTGATCAAAAGAAGATGATCAATCTAGCACCCGATTGGCAAGGTAGCATTTCCTTCACGCCAAACATGAGTGATGTTAAAATTCAATTGGGAAAAGAAGAGCTCTAGTTTGAGGAGGTAGTACAATTCAAGCTCGCTCATCTTAGTGGAAGTCAAAAGATCAATCCAGAAGAGCATCCACCTCAATCCAAATATTGAGCCATTTTGGAGGCAAATCTCAAGAGCTTTGTAGACCGCCATAAGCTCGTAAAATGGGACAAAGGCAGAAATAAGGGGATAAGCAAAAGCACATAGTACTATACCCTTAGAGTTCCTAAAATGCCACCACAACCAGCCATTATGGGAGAGATAGAGCCATTATAATTTTAATAATATGGTCAAGAGGTTGTCAATAATCTTGTCATGAAGGGTTGATCCCAAAGTTAAAGCCCATTTATTGGCCACAAATTTATAGCCTTTGAATTTTCTAATGAATGAGAGATTGGCTTTAAACAAGTCACAATTTTTTTTAGTTCTAGCAATAATCCTCATGTGGTTCATAGGGATCCCATGATGTTTTGCATTACTCCATCCATATGAACCATAAGAGTGATAGCAATGATGACTTTAATGTGACCTTAATAGTATTATCAAAATAGACTTCAAGAAGTTGATATAAAGTAAGAGAGCCATTGAAATTGACAAGTGTTAAAAAGATCATCATACCAAATCCAAAGTTTAGAAGCAAAAAAACATGATTAACATTCTCAATATGGAAACAACATTGACATTTAGAGGGTAAATGGAACCCTTTACCCCACAACAAGGAATCAACAGGGATAAAATTTTTTAGAATACACCAAGTAAGAATAGAATAAGAAGTAGGGATATTGTTATTCCAAAGTTTGGAGAACACATAGGAGGAATCATGAGTATCTTTAATGTGGAGCCACACATTTTTGAGGTTGAAATCACCATTATGTGAGAGCTTAAAGAGAATCGGTCTTGATTGTGGAGTGATAGGAATAGTAGTAACCATATTCAAGAAAGTAAAAGGGATAAAATCAGCAAGCTTACTATTGTTCCACTTATTGTTATGCGAAAGAGTTTACTCTAATAGGAATGTGGGTGGAGAGTAAGTCATCAATGGATCCACATCCACTGCTTATCTTGCCAAAAGAAAGAAGAGTTAATGCCCCAAAAAATTAAGGGTTCTACATCCCATTTGACGTAACAAAGTCTTTCCACATAGGAGAATCAAATTTAAAGGGACAAATGAGGGGTGCTTACCCCGCAATATTTAGTCATGAAATTAGCCCAAAGACTATGATTATTCCTAAAATTCCACCAGTTTATAGGAAAAGGCATTGATAGCTTCTTTTATGGATTTATAACCAAGACCACCTTCACCAAAAGTGCCACAACTTTTAAACCAAGAGGTCCAAAGGCATTTTTAGAAGAGGTATTGAGCCCCGTAAAAAATTTGTTTAGAGACGCCAAACTCTGTTGATGATAGAAATGGTCGACAATGGTTTGATGAGATATAAAGGCATGGAATTAAGAGTGCTCTTAATCAAGGTAAGCCTACCACCAAAAGAGAGTAAATGAAATTCCCAAACCAAAATTTTATTAGAAATTTTTTGAATAAGGTCATCAAAAAGATGAGATCTTTTCTCGCCTTCAAAAGTGAGCCCAGATAATTAATGGGAAGTTGACTTTGCTTAAAATTAGTAATTTGAGATTTGATTTAGTCTATTGGTAGGAATCTTAGAGGGAATAAAACAACATTTTCTTTCATTAAGGAAGAGACCACTAACTTTGCCAAAATCATTTAAGAGATTCTTAATAGTTTTAACATTTGAAGAGAGGCACAAGATTATAAAATCAAAGAAAGCTAAGATGAGAAACAGGAAACCACCATGACTTTTATAAACCATGTTAGGTTTTTAATGAAAAGATCATTGAGGCTTGAAAGATATTCAACAAAGAATGATAAAAGAGAAGGAGAAAGAGGGTCACCTTGATGCAAACCATGGCTCAAGTAAAGAAACCAAGGGACTCACCATTTATGATAATGTAAAACCGACGTTAGTGATACAACTTTTTATAAGCCAAATAAAATTATCAGAGAAACCAAACAAATGTAAGATTTGAAAGAGGAAATGCCATGAGAGGTTGTCAAAGGCTGTTTTGAAGAGAATATTACCTCCTCGAAGAAACATCAATGTCATGAACCACTCTAGAGCAGAAGAATATTATATATGGCTCTATTTTTAGCTAGTTTGGTTGGGGAGATTTTATTTTAGGTAGGCTAATCCTATTATTAATTAATTTAGCAATGAGTTTTAAAAGGTGCAAAGACTAATAGGTCTAAAATTTCAAGATTGTATTGGTTTTGGGAATAAGGATAATAGAAGTACTTGAAAATATCCGGGAATAGAGTCACCATCAAAGAAATCAATAACAAAGATCAACAAGATCGATTTAATAAAAGGCCAACAATGGAAAGAAATGAGTCATAAAACCATCGCAGTAATGTAATCAATGTTCATGCTACAGAGTACTACTAATCTCCACTTCGAGGACGATAGTGAGCAAATGGTTATCCTCATTAATCAGGGAATTAGATGGGTGTTGGAGGGGTTTCTAATGAAGGATTAGAATTTAATAAATTTTGAAAGTGATGTATGACAGATTCCTTAATTTCATTATTATCGGTTATCCATACCATTAGAGTTCTTAATTTTCTTAATCAAGTTTAAAGCTTTTGGTTTATTGCAAATAGCATGGAAATACCTAGTGTTTCTGTCGCCATCAGCAATATGTTTGCTAGGGGCTTTTTGACACCAATAGGTTTCCTCCATATTTTGGTAATTAATCAAGTTATCTTTGGCAATGCTCAACTCATCAAGCTTACTGGGATAAGATAGCCTTCAAGAGAACAAACCACTTGTTCCATAGCTTTAAGATTGGTAAAAGATTTTAAAATATGCTTGTTCCACCAATTGAGATTTTGTTTTTGAGCTTAAGCCAAATCATGCCTTTTTATCCCGTGAATAGAGCCATCCAATTAGTGAAAACAACATTAGTGAAATCCCATGTTGGGTCCACATATTTTGGAATCTAAAAGGTGAGAGAGAGGGTTAAGGGGGGGGAGTTTTGATAGAGATCAAAAGAGATGATGATGATGCTCAAAGTGCTTAAAAGGCCATTGATTGATCCAAAGAGAATTAAAGAGGGTCTTCAAGATGCCAAAGTCTAGAGTTATGCCACGTAATCAAACCCAAAAAACCAACGCCAATCAATCTAGATCATATTAGAGAAGTCCATGGAATGGAGGTTAGGAGAACATCCTCCCTCCTCAAGAAGCAATGATAGTGTTGAAATCACCCAACCAACCGTGGTTAACTGAGGAGGCGGTTCTTAAGTGATACCAAGGATGTTCCTATTACAAGAAGCATAGATAAAGCAACCAAAAGCAAAACTCACCTAATGAGATTTTGACATTAACCAATTGATCAAGATCATCGATGATGGAAATGGTGATGGAATTATTCCAAAACACAAATTTTATTATATTAAGAAGAAGAAATTTTGAAAACCAAGCGATCGAGCAAAATGGGCAATCTTGAAAGAGTTAATGAAAGGCTCAATAATAATAAATAATTTGATGTTGTGAGTGCGATAGAGGCTCCTAACACGGTTGCGGACAGGGAGAGTCCCACAACCCTGGATATTCCAAATAAGAAAATTAATCATAATAAAAAAACCAAAAAGGAAAAGGTAAGAAAAAAAGGAAACGGAAAAGGAAGAGAGGAGGACATAATTATTTGTGAGGTGTTAGAGAAGAATGTGTGGTTCTAGTGAAGTTATTATTAGTCATTTTGGCTTTATAAGATTTTTTTAATAATAGTTTGGAAGGGTCTATCAAGATCCAAAGTATCTCCATAAAGGGATTGGTTTTGTATCCAATAGGAGTAGTATCAGTCAATGTTTTAGTAGTGGTGATTTCTCCTTCTTCAGTGTCAAAGTTTGAATGAGAAATTTAGATTGCCAGAGTATCACTCTGTAGAGAAATAGAAGGGGAGGTTCTTGCACCATTAATAGTACAAATATCATTTTCATTGCCATGATGCATATTCAGATTTTGGTCTAAAACTAAAGGATCAACATTATTTCGATCCAATATAAGATTCCCGTTCAAATTGTCATTAAGATTCAAATAAAGCAAAGGATTGTCATGAGAAGCCAAATTATTACATGTAGGAGTAGTGCTAGGTAAGTTATCATTAGTTTTGCACACACCTCAATAGTATTTATACCAAGCTCGAATGGTTTTCATTAGACAAATCAAGAGGTAATAAAGGGTAGGTGTAGGAGGATGAATTCATTATGAGTTTTAGGCACATAAGCTAACTTATTGGTTTTCCAAGAGAGGTATTAGTATCCGTGGTATATTCTTTTAAGGTTAGGTGTAACACAAAGCATTCGTGAATGATCATGACCATGGATCTTACAATGAGTGCAAAAGATATGGAAATTTTCAAATTCTATTATATATCCAATTTTTTGAACCAATCCAAACTTCTTTGGGGTATTTTTTTGGTAATGTCAATCTCAACCAAGATGCGCAACATCAGATGGTCAGCGGGCTTGATCAATTTGAAGGGTCTACCAAATAAAGCCCCAACCAAATAAAAAACTTGGTGAGTAACATAGTGAATTCTCATGTTGGGAAAAGCAAGCCATAAAGGAACAATAGATTCCTCTTTGACATCAAAAAAGGGGTGACCATTTCAAGAGCCACAACAATTATATACAAAATAGGAGCGATGAGCAAAGACTCGAGAATAATCTAAATCATTTGATAACCGAATGAGGATATGTAAGATCAATCACCCCAATAGTGAAGACTCAAAGCTTTAAGCTATGGAAGAAATATCGACATTATCTAGAGTCAGAAAGAGAATTTACCAACCAAAGAAAACTCAAAAAGCTTAGCTAATTTCTCCACATCCTGGTCAGAACACATGACAGAATCCATGGAAAGAGGTTGAAATTAAGTTAACCAAGGCATTAGAGCAAGGGATCTTACCAGAAAGAGCATCCTTAAAGGACTTGATACATTAACGCTGCGGATCTAAAATACCCTTTAGAGTCGGAGGTTGGGCGATCCAGAGGAGTGATGAGTTGGTTACCTGAGAGTGATGCCTCCATTATGAGAATCATCAAAAGAACTCAGGAAGCGCAAACACAATAAAATAGCGACACGACCCAAGAATGCGTGCCAAAAAAAGAATTGCACCCACAAAACATTTAGGGATTTAAGTTTAGTTAGTTTGAGTTTAAAGGTTTTAGAGTTTAAGTTTTAAGTTTAGGGATTTAGGGTTAGTTTAGGTTTAGAGTTTAAACTTTAGGTTTAAGGTTTAGGTTTAGATTTAAGGTTATCTTAGGTTAGGGAGTTTAGAGTTTAGGTTTAAGTTTAAGTTTAAATTTTAGGAGTTTATAGTTATTTAGTATTTAGGTTTAGGAGTTTAGGTTTAGCTTAGGTTTAGTTAGGATTAGGGTTAGGTTTAAAGTTTAGGGTTTTAGGTTTAGGTCTAAGTTTAAGTTTAGGAGTTAGTATAAGTTTAAGTTAACAAACTTTAAGGTTAGTTAAGTTTAAGTTTAGGATTTTAGGTTTAAGTTAGTGTTAGTTTATGGTTTAGATTTAGTGTTTAGGTTTGGGGTTTAGGGTTTAGGATTAGGGTTTAGGGTTTTGTGGAAAAAGTTAAATTTTATTACCATAAAAGGAAAATATACAATGTCCTTAAAGGGATAAAGCAATTCTACCCCACATTGCCTACAAAACCTAAAGAGCTAAACCCTCATCTATCATTAGAAGAAGAAAAGAAAACAATGGTGAGTAACATCAACTAAAATCCACAACTAAAAGCATGAGAGCAAAATGACACATTCAAACAAAACAAAACAAAAAAAAGGTTGAGTTAGTTCATGATTCCTTTGAAAAGCAAGATAAGCAAGCTCCATAGAAACAACAGTAGGGATGATAATGACCTTGTAAAGTTTCAACTATTAAAGAATTACGCAAAAAAACTACCAAGGAAAAAGTCATAGCTAAAGGATAAGGATAAAGAGCAAAGGAGAGGTGAGAAAGAAAAGGCTGCTAAGTTAAGATCATCTCGGGAAACAATGCATATGAGCATCCAAACTTCATAAGAACATACAATCATATGTAAAGCTACCAAGAGAGGTGAGTAACATCAAAGCTATCATAGCAATATGCGATAGTAGCACCATCCAAGGCAAGTAGTCCATAGTGATCAGTCACGCGCACAAATAGAAACAACTAGTAATAGCCATTGTAGCCAACCCACCAACTAAAATCCATACAGCCAATCACATAAAGCCAACAACCTAGAAGTTACAATAGGATCATTGGCCAAGCTAATGGAACCAAGCAGTAACACCACCAACATACCTTAACAAGCCAACAACTAAGACCAGCACACACAAAAGGAAGCCAAAGGCAGCCACCAACCACCATAAACTCAAAATCCCAATTCGAAGGATCGACAAGGTTATCAACCACAAAAGGTTACAACAAATTGGCCAAGAAGAAGAAAAAAAATCAACAAAGAGAAAGGCAACCAAAATTCCAAGGACAACTAAAGTCCTCCTACCAAAGCACTAAGTAAAACATCCATAAGGCACCACGAGAACAACCCATCATTAGTAACCAACAAAGGAAAGATCCCCATAAGCCAAGAAAAAGCATGAAAACCATCAAAACACCCCACAATAGAGAAACAACCAACCAATATAACCAGCCAACATAGACTCTTAGCCAACCACCATAGCGGTAGAAACCCCAAGTGAATGTAAAGACCAATAGCAGCCATCAAATCAAAATCACCCAAGATAGTTAGAAAATAACAGCCAACAAAAAGCCCTAAACTAGCCAACCCAAAATAATAATAAACCCAAAACTAATAGAAAGGCTAAAATAAAGGAGGACAAAACCAAAAAAAGAAACAAAATAGAATCAATTAAAAGACCACCAAAAGATCAACAAGATAGAGAAAGTAATAGCCAAAAAACCCCCACCATTCCAAAATGAAGCCATAACTAAACCACCAAGTTCCCTAGATATGTCACCAATGAGAAGGAAAAATAGCCAAAACAACCAACTAGCTAATGAACCTAACAACATAGTTAACCCATGATAAAAAACCACCCATTCAACAACCACAACAGCAGATCCAAAATAAGTAAGTGAGCAACCAGCCCTAAAATGAGGAAAAACCCATATAGGAGGAAAAACCAATAGTAGAAAAATCCATAACCCAATAAGAGGTTATCAAAAACAACCAAGGAAAAAATGGTAAAAAAAAAACCAGTGGGAGACACCACCACAAAAAAAATCAAATCAACTAGGTTATAATGATGACAATAACCACTAGAGATTAAACACTAGGCTAACCCAAAGTAAAGGTCAAAAGTAACAACCCAACCAAGAGTGAAAATAAGTAAATAACCACAACCTAAAGAGGGTTGAACAAAGGGCAAACAAAAGCAAAGGCTCATAAAAAAACCAACACAAAAGAAACCAAGCTAGAAATTATATTACGAGATAAGACAATCTAATATTATTTAGATTAACTAAGCCTCTTAATAGTTTAGGCAACGTTTGGTTGTCAAATAAAGTGAACTTAGTTTAGTTGGCACCAAAATTAGCCAAGAAATCAGCACAAGCATTACTTTCATGAAAGAACTTAAGAAAAAAGATTTTTTGTATGATTAAGGAGATTAAATAATTCAACATTCTCATTTCTATTGGAATTAAGCATGTCAAGAAGTAAGAGAGCATCAACTTCAATCAGATGTTGAAAAACTATTCAAACAAATTTCAAAAGCTTTACTAATAGCCATAAGCTCAAACAAAAAATAATAGGCTTTGAGAGGATAGGCAAAAGCACAAATGATAATTACCTTTAGAATCCCTAAGGATACCACCACAATCATATTTTTTAGAAGCTATAGAACCATCAATATTTACTTTAGTCTTTAAAATAAATATTACTAATAAGATTGGCATTAAATAGAGCATGAATTTTTTCTTCAGTTCTAGCCAGGATCCTTTTATGGTTCATAGGGTGCCATGAAATTTAGCATCATTTCTATCCATCCGATGAACGAAAGAAGAGTAAAAAGCAATTAAAACTTTGATATGACCTTTCATAGTTTTTTTGAAACAAACTTCAAGAAGTTGATATAAAGAAAGGGAACCATGAAAATGGTTGGAATTAAATAAATTATCATACCAAAGCAATAATTTAGAAACAATAGCACCATTAACAATAACATGATTTACATTTTCAATATGAAAGCAACAATAACATTTTGATGGTAAATAAAACCCTTTAGTCCAGAGCAAATGTCAATAAGAATAATGTTATTCAAAACCCTCCAAGCTAAAATTGAATAGGAAATGGAAATGATATTGTTCCAAAGTTTAATAAAGACATTGGAGGGGTTTTGCTTATCTCTAATAAAATTCCAAACCTCTTTAAGAACAAAATCACCATTATAAGAAAGCTTAAAAAGAATTTGATCAAGTTTGTTAGAAGAAATGAGGATATTTCTTAAATTGTCAAAAAGAGAAACATGGATATAATTCTCAAGTTTACTTTCATTCCAATTATTATTAAGCAAAGAGTTAACTTTGATAGCAGTAGTAGATAAAAGGGTGTCAATGGAGATTGCCAGTTGTCTTGTCGAAAGAAGTACCAATGAATACCCCAGATATTAAAGATTGGTAACCCATATAATGGAGCAAAGCCTTTTCCAAACGAGTCACCAACTTTATAAGCAGATAAGAGGGTGTTTACCTTGGCAATATTTTTACATCATAAAATTAGCCCAAAGGCTATCATTCTTTCTAAAATTCCACCAAAGCTTATGAGAGAGAAGTGGTGATAACCTAGAGAATTCACCCAAAGGACCACAACATTTAGGCCAACATGTCCAATGCATTCTTTTGGTAGAGTTATTAGCCCCAAAAAAAATTTATTAAGCAAGTGATTAATGAGAGTGGCATTAGTGTGGATAATAGTTTAAATCTAATAAAGAGGCATTGAATTGAGAGTGCTTTTAGGAATAGTGAGGCTACCACCAAAGGAAAGTAAATGGAATTCCCAAATGAAAATTTTATTTAAAATTTTTTGAATTAACTCATCAAAGAGATGGTGTCATTTTGGGCCTTTAGAGAGAGGAGCACCCATGTACTTTAGAGGTAAATGTTGATGCTTAAAATTAGCGATATGCAGGATTTAATTGATTTTATTATTGGAGATATGAGAGGAAGTGATAAAATAGCTTTTGTTATCATTGATAGAAAGGATACTTTCTCTACCAAATTTATTTAGAAAATACTTGAGATGCTTCATATGATGAATAAAAGCATTGCAAAAAATAATGAAATCATCTGCAATGCTTAAATGGAAAAAAAAAGAAGACCACCAATAGTTCTATAGTACATATAAGGATTGTTAAAGAATAAATCATTGTTGCTCCTAGATAAGTACTCAACAATGATAATAAATAAAGGAGAAAGAAACACAAGGCTTCCCCATTAAGAAAAATTGAAAACCAGGCATTATTAATACAATTTTTAATAAAATAAATAAATTTATCAGAAAACCCAAATAAATTCAGAATATGGAAAAGAAAGTCCTAAGAAATGTTATCAAAGGCTTTGATAATATCTAATTTGAAAAGAATGTTGCCACCTCTAGTGTTGGCATCAAGATCATGAATTAATTCTTGGGCCAAAATATTATTAAATAGATCTACCTCTAATAAAACTAGTTTGGTTGAGAAAGATAATTTTATTAAGTAAAGGACTGAGCCTATTGGTTATAATTTTGGAAATCAACTTATTGAAGAAGGTGCAAAGACTAATAAGTCTAAAATCACTCCAATAGTCCATATTTTATTTCTTAGGTATGAGAATGATAGAAGTACTAGAAAAATATCTAGGAAAAGGATTACCATTAAAAAAATCAACCATAGCCTCAATCAATCATCATTTTATGATAAACCAACATTTTGAAAAAATTGAGTAGTGAAACCCTAAAGTAAAAATCTATATTCATGCTTAAGGACTTTAAAAATTTCATCTTCATTAGACACGATGGTAAGCTAAATCATTACCATTATTTGTAATAATAGAAAGAATCAAATGCAATTTAGAGATAGCTTCATAAGATCAACTCTTATTAAGAATATTTTTAAAGTAATTAATAACCGATTCCTTAACATCATTTTTCTCTGTAATACAAACACCATTGTCATCTTTAATTTTTTGAATATTATTTAAATTAATATTTTTATTAACTAAAGCACAAAAATACCTAGTATTCCCATCACCATCCATAATATGCTTACTAGCAGCTTTTTGGTGCAAGTAAGTCTCTTCCATATTTTTGGAAGTTAACAAGTTTGTCTTTCTTAGTAAAGTCATTAATCTTAGAAGGATCAAACATAGAGACTTCAAGATCATAAACCAATTTTCCATATGTTTAATATTAGCAAAAGGTTTTAAAATAATGCTTGTTCCACCAACCCAAATTTTGTTGACTTTTAAGTTTTAAACCAAAGTCTATTCATCCCCATAATCAAATTATCAAGATGTAAAGGGGCTTTCCAATTATTATACAACATCAAAAAAAATCAATATCTTGAATCCACATGTTTTGAAATCTAAAGGAGAGGATTTATGTAATCTATTAGAATTATCTTTAATAGAAACCAAATGAGGAGCATGATCAGACAAGGTTCTCTTAAATGATCAATAAAAGTAATAGGGCATTGAGTAATCTAATGAGCATTAAAAAGAATGGTCCAACCTTTGCCAAAGTCAGAGTTTTCCAAGTATAATTATAGAAAGCCAATATCAATCAAATTACAATCAAGGATCATATTGGAAAAATCTTTCATAGAATGAATATTGGGAGAGCGACCACCACTTCATTGAAAGAATAAAATAGTGTTGAAATCACCACCCACAAACCAAGGTTTGTTGATCGGTAGCAAAATTTTCAAATTATCCCAAAGAAGATTTCTACGGATCTATAACAAGATGCATAAACAAAAGAGCCCAAAACACAATAGTCACCATAAGAGATTTGAGCATTGAGAACTTGTTAAAATCATCAATAATTGAAACCTCAATAAAATTATTCCAAAAACACCAAATCTTATTACTAACATTAGAGAAAAATTTATTGAAGGCGATCATTCTAGCAACATTGTTAATTTTATTAGCATGAATAAGAGGCTCCAGAATAATAAGTAAATAAATATTATGATTGCGACAAAGATTTCTAATAAGATTATGAATAGAGAGGGTACCGATCCCTCTAACATTCCAAACAAGAAAATTAAACATAAGTAAAATAAATAGGGGCTAAGCTAAGGTTAATTAAGAGTGGAGTGAGAGGCTGCTGTAGATCTAGTGTTTTTGGACAATTTTGGAGAGTGATTTTTAACACTTTTTTTTATTTTTAGCATGATAAGTTTGAAAAACATTTTCCTTTTTCCTAGAGTCATCATCCGATTAAGATTTAGTAACATGAGTCACAAATTGAGGAGAATTTTCTCAGTGTTTGGAGGAGAGTTCACCCTCTTCCAAATCCATATTAAGTTGAAAAGTAGGATTAACATGAATATCAAGATTAGAAATGAGAGCGGTGATGATTTAGAACCATTTAAAGCACAAGTAGTTAAATCCATCATATGTTTAGCATCATCATTTCAATCCTCATTAAAAGCTTCATTTCCATCGATCAAAATTGACATAAATGCGTAGAAATAAGAGGAAATAATCATCTTCCAAAACTTTGAAAATTTATTATTCTCACATTAGAAATATTCAAATTCAAACAAGGAAAAGAGGTAAATCATCCATCCCAATTTGAAAATCAGTCGAATCTATATCAATAGTAGGAGCCAAAACTTGTATAACATGATTAACCCCGATATCCAAGGAATCAACCTTAATAATAGCCTTCATACCATTCTTAGGATCCAAGGTGAAATTTTGAACAAAAGTAGGGATCATCTTAAGGGTAGGAGCAACATTCTCTTTAGGAGGATTTAATTTTTTTTTAAGTGGGGATGGAAAATAAAACATTCTAAATTGTCATGATTATGAATTTTACAGTGGGAACAAAAAACTAGAAGGTTCTTCAATTCAACCTTTTGGGAATACCCATATTTTTTAGAGCCCATCCAAACATCCTTAGGGTATTTTTTAGTTATGTCTAATTCCATGAGTATTTGAGCCAAAGAAGGGTGAAATCACTCAGTGGTCACTTAGTTGAGTTGCAAGGGTCAATGAAATAAACCCTAGATAGAAAAAAGCACATGATGGGTAACAAAATGAATGTGCATATTAGGAAGAGATAACCACATAGGGACATTAGGAGATTCCCCTATAATGTCAAAAAGGGGTGACCACTTCAACAAATGCATTTGATAATTAAAGAAGAAATAAGAATGACATAAAAAACATGTGAATAATCCAGATCATTAGAAAGTTCAATCAGATATGTGGTTCAATAAGACCAATCAAGAAAGAACTAAGCTTGAGATTATGGAAAAAGAGCGGATCTTATCCAAATTATGGAAAAGCAAATTTATCGACAAGAGAAAATTCAAATGGTTTTGCCAACTTTTCAACATCCACATCGAGCACTTATGGACAAACCTCTAAAGACATCAAAATGAGATTAACTAAATCAATAGAGGAGAAGTCTTACGAGAGCACTTCCTTAAAGATTTAGTATAAGAAGCGACATTAGGGCCATGATCCCCAAAGTGTCAAATGCCCAGCATCCATAATGAGGTGGAGCCAACAATAAAACTCAGCCATGGTTTTGCCAACTTTTCAATATCCACAGCACATTTGATTGACAAACCTCTAAAAGACATCAAAATGAGATTAACATCAACAGAGGGATAAGTTTTACCGAGCTTCCTTAAATGATTTAGTATAAGTAGCATTAGGGATGCCAAGCCATAAAGTGTCGAGATGCCAGCGAAAGCATCCATAATTTGAGGTGGAGCCCAAGCAATAGAACTCACTGCAGCCATGGTCAATGATGATGCATCACGCAAATGGCCAGATGCCATTCAAGCCTTTGAATTTGATCAAAACAAAGGCCAAAGCCATAAAAATTCCCAGTCGAGGATGCACCACCAAGAGGGATTCAAAAATCACCAAAGAATGAGAGAATGCTACGGGGGAGGGGTTTGGGTTTAGGGTTTAAAGGTTTATGGTTTATGGTTTAGGGTTACTTTAGGGTTTAAGATTTTTTAGGGTTTAGGGTTTAGGGTTTAGAGTTTAGGGTTTTAGGTTTTAGGGTTTAGGGTTCGGGGTTTAGGGTTTAGGTTTAGGTTTAGGTTTTAGGGTTTAGGGTTTATGGTTGTAGGTTTAGGGTTTACAGTTTCGATTTTAGGGTTAGTTTTAGGGTATAGAATTTAGGGTTATGGTTTTCTATTATTTTATTTTATTTAATTTTATTTAGGGTCTATTTATTTATTTTTAACTAAGTAAACTGGTTGGTTTATGTTTATTTCATTTATTTTCTATTTATTTTAGTTTATATTATTTTTATGTAGATTTAGGCATATTTTCATTTATATTTAGTTTAGTTTATTTATTTTTGTTTAAGTATTTTATTTTAGTTTATTTTTTAGGTTTAGGTTTAGGTTTAGGTTTCCTTTTTAATTTAGTTTTATTTTTATTTTATTTTTTAGGTTTAGGTTTTTTTATTTTAAGGTTTAGGTTTAGGATTTTATATTATTTTTTTAGGTTTATTTTATTTTTATTTTAGGTTTAGTTTTTATTTTATTTATGTTTTTATTTTTAGGTTTATTTTATTTTTTAGTTTAGTTTAGGTTTTTATTTATTTTATTTTGGTTTTATTTTATTTTAGGTTCATGTTTTTTTTTTGCATTTAGGGTTTAGGTTAGATTATTTTAGGTTTATTTTTAGGTTTATTATTTAGGTTTATTTATTTAGTTTTATTTATTTTATTTTATTTATTTTATTTTTTTTATTTTAGGTTTATTTTATTTATTTAAGTTTTTTATTTTTTTTAGTTTAGTTTAGGTTTTTATTTATTATATTTTAGTTTTGTTTTTATTTTTTATTTTATTTTCTTTTTAGTTTTATGTTTAGGTTTAGGTTTAGGTTTAGGTTTTATTTTTTGTTTTTATTTTATTTCATTTTAGTTTAGGTTTTTATATTTATTTTATTTTTAGGTTTTATTTAGTTAAGGTTTAGCTTTCTAACTTTTTAGGGTTTAGGGTTTGGTTTAGGGTTTAAAGTTTATGGTTTAGGTCTTAGGGTTTAGGGTCTAGGGTTTAAGGTTTAGAGTTTTAGGGTTTAGGGTATAGGTTTTTGATTTAGAGTTCAAGTTTTAGTTTAGGTTTTAAGGTTTTTGGTTTTTTAACAAAGAACAAATTTAGATTCAACATTTCTTCTTTTCAATTTCATCAACCAAGTAACACACCAAGTTTTCTAAGATAGAAGCAAGGACATAGATAAAAAATGAACAAACATAGAGCAAATCAAAAACCATATATAAGTAGAACTATCTCTACTATAAAGGTTTAGGGTTTAGGGTTAGGGTTTCTTTTTTGGGTTTAGGGTTTTAAGGTTTAAACATAGGTTTAGGGTTCTGATTTAGCAATTAGGGTTTAAGGTTTGTTTAAATTAAGTAAACATGTTGGTTTAGGTTTATTTAGTTTATTTTTTATTTATTTTGGTTTATTTTCTTTTAATTTTGATTTAGATTTATTTTTTATTTTTATTCAGTTTAATTTATTTATTTTAAGTTTATTTATTTTAGTTTAGCTTTTTTATTTTATTATTTTTGGTTTAGGTATAGTTTAGGTTTATTTAGATTTTATTTTATTTTATTTTAGTTTAGGTTTTTATTTTATTTTTTTTATTTAGTTTAGTTTAGGTTTTTTTATTTTATTTATTTAGGTTTAGGTTTTGGTTTTATTTTAATTTTTTAGGTTTTATTTTTTTAGGTTTAGGTTTATTTTTTTAGTTTATTTTATTTTATTTTATTAGGTTTAGATTTAGATTTAGTTTATTTTAGGATTAGTTTTAGGTTTTATTTATTTTAGTTTAGTTTATTTTAGTTTAGGTTTAGTTTTATTTTTTATTTTTGTTTATTTTATTTTTTATTTTAGGTTTAGGTTTTTTTTTTAGTTTAGGTTTAGGTTTTGTTTTTTTATTTTAAGGTTTATTTTTAGGTTTAGGTTTTTTTATTTAGTTTTTTTATTTTATCTTATTTTAGGCTTATTTTATTTTTTATTTTATGTTTAGTTTTATTTTATTTATGTTTTATTCTCAAGTTTATTTTATTTTTTAGTTTAATTTAAGTTTTATTTATTTTATTTTTATATTTTATTTTATTTTTGGTTTTAGTTTAAGGTTTTTATTTCATTTTATTATTTTATTATTTTAGGTTTAAGTTTATTTATTTATTTTATTTTATGGTTTATTTAGTTTTGTTATTTTATTTTAGGGTTTTAGGGTTTAAGGTTTAGAGTTTAAGGTTGGGGGTTTAGGGTTTAGGGTCTAGGGTTGCAAGTTCTAGGGTTTAGGTTTTAGGGTTTATGGTTTCAATTTCAAGGTTTAGGCTTTTAGGGTTTAAGGTTTAGGTTTAGGGTTTAGGACTAGTTTAGGGTTTAGGATGAGTTTAAGGTTTAGGTTTTAGGGTTTAAGGTTTTTTAGGTTTTAGGAATTAGGATTTAGTGTTGTAGGTTTAGGGTTTAGGGTTTAGGGTTAGTGGTTAATTTTATGGTTTAGGGTTTAGGGTTTAGAATTTAGGGTTTAGGGTTTTAGTTTTTTTTTAAATTAAGTAAACCATTATGTTTAGGTTTATTTAGTTTGTTTTTTTATTTATTTGAGTTTTTTATTCTTATTTAGGTTTGTTTTTTATTTTTATTTAGTTTAGTTTATTTATTTTAGGTTTATTTATCTCAATTTAGGTTTTTTATTTTAGTTTATTTTTAGGTTTAGGTTTATTTTTTTAGGTTTTATTTTATTTTTATTGTTTAGGTTTGTTTTTTTTTTTATTTTTTTTGGTTTTGGTTTAGCTTTTATGTTTATTAGTTTATTTTAGGTTTATGTTAGTTTATTTATTTTAGTTTATTTTATTTTAGTTTAGGTTTAGGCTTATTTTATTATGTTTATTTTATTTTTTTTATTTAGGTTTAAGTTTTTTTTTAAAATTTTGGGTTAGTTTTATTTTTTATTTATTTTGGATTATTTTAGGTTTAGGTTTTATTTATTTATTTTATTTTATTTTAGGTTTATTTTATTCTTATTTTTATGTTTAGTTTTATTTCATTTAGGTTTTTTTAGGTTTATTTTTTATCTTTTAGTTTAGTTTAGTTATTTTATTATTTTATTTTTTGTTTATTTTTATTTTTTATTTTCATTTATTTTTAAGATTACATTTAGGTTTTAGTTTAGGTTTTTATGTTATTTTATTTTTTAGTTTATTTTAGTTTATGTTTATTTATTTATTTTATTATTAGGTTTTATTTAGTTTAGGTTTATGTTTTTATGATTTTAGGGTTTAGGGTTTAGGGTTTAGGGTTTAGGGTTTTAGGGTTTTAGGGTTTAGGGTTTAGGGTTTAGGGTTAAGTTTAGGGTTTAGGATTTAGGGTTTAGTGTTTAGGCTTTAGGGTTTAGGGTTTAGGTTTAGGGTTTAGGGTTTAGTATTAAAATTTAGGGTTTTTGATTTTATTTTAATTTAAGTAAATCATTAGGTTTAGCTTTATTTAATTTATTTAGTTTATTTTTTATTTATTTTATTTTATTTTATTTTTATTTTTATTTAGTTTATTTTTTATTTTAGTTTAATTCATTTTAGTTTAGGTTTTATTATATTAGTTTAGTTTTTAGGTTTAGGCTTAGGTTTAGGTTCATGTTTTAGTTAAGTTTTATTTTTATTTTATTTTTGTGTTTTAGGTTTCATTTTTTATATTTAGGTGCTAGTTTAGGTTTTTATTTTAATTTTTTAGGGTAATGTTTTAGGTTTTTTTAGGTTTATTTTTCCATTTTATTTTTTAGTTTAGGTTTAGGTTTATTTTTAGTTATTTTTATTTTTTTTAGTTTAGGTTTAGGTTAATGTTTAGTTTTTTTAAGGATTAGGTTTTGGTTTAATTTATTTTAGTTTAGGTTTAGGTTTATTTTACTTTATTTATTTTATTTTTATTTTAGGTTTAGGTTTTTTTTAGTTTAGGGTTTAGGTTTTAATTTTTATTAAATTTAAGTTTTATTTTAAGATTTATTTTTTAGGTTTAAGTTTTTATTTAGTTTTTATTTTATTTTATTTTAGGTTTATTTTATTTTTATTTTACATTTAATTTTATTTTATTTAGATTTTTTTACTTAGGTTTATTTTATTTTTTAGTTTAGTTTAGGTTTTTATTTATTTTGTTTTATTTTATTTTTATTATTTTATTTTATTTTATATTTAAGTTTAAGTTTAGGTTTTTATTTTAATTGATTATTTTATTTTATTTAGGATTAGGTTTTTTAATTTAGTTTATTTTTGTGTTTTATTTAGTTTTAGTTTAGGTATTTAGGGTTTTTGGTTTAGGATTTTGGGTTTAGGGTTTAGGGTTTAGGGTTTAGGGTTTTAGGGTTTAGTATTTAGTGTTAGGGTTTAGGATTTAGGCTTTAGTGTTTAGGATTTAGGGTTTAGGGTATTTAGGGTTTAAGGATTAGGGTTTAGGGTTTATGATATAGGGTTTAGGGTTAGCTCAGGGTTTAGGGTTTAGGGTTTTGGGTTTATGCTTTAGGGTTTAAGGTTTAAGGGTTTAGGGTTTAAGGTTTAGGGTTTTGGGTTTAGGGATAGTTTAGGGTTTAGGGTTAGTTTTAGGGTTTAGGGTTTAGGTTTTGGGATTTTTTTAAAAAAATTAAGTAAACTAGTCTATCTAGGTTTATTTTATTTTATTTTTTAATTTTATTTAGTTTAGTTTTTATTTTTTATTTTTATTTAGTTGGGTTTTTATTTTTTATTTATATTTAGGATTTTATTTTATTTTATTTTATTTAGGTTTAGGTTTTATTTATTTATTTTATTATTAGGTTTTATTTAGTTTAAGTTTAGGTTTTTAGGTTTTTAGGGTTTAGGGTTTAGGGTTTAGGGTTTTAGGGTTTCGGGTTTAGGATTTAGGGTTTAGGGTTGTAGGTTTTAGTGTTAGGGTTTACGATTTTAGGGCTTAGGGTTTATGGTTTAGGGTTTAGGTTTTATGGTTTAGGGTTAGGGTTTCGAGTTTTTAGGATTTATGGTTTATGTTTCAAGTTTTAGTTATAGGGTTCAGGATGTAGTCTAGGGTTTAGGGTTTTTGGTTTTTCTTTAAATAGAGAACTAATTCAGGATCAACATTTCTTATTTTTGATTTCATCAACCAAGTAACACACCAAGTTTTATAAAACACAAGAAATGACATAGATAAAAATGAGCTCGCATAGAGCAAATTATAAACCCTAGATAACTAGAACCGCTCTACTATAAAGACAGTTCCATAAGTAGCAGATCAAAATAGTCATTCTTTAATTTCTCTAATTCCCATCGAACCATGGCCTCTCAGTGGCGGATCCACATATCCCCAATCTCTCCCCACCACCACTGTAACCGTCACTCCTCGGCCTCCATAACCACCTACTACCATCATCCAAATCCACCAATACCTCTAGATCCCTCACCACCACTATAATAACCGCCGCCTCTTCCTTTGCCTCCACATCTAGGGATTTGATGTTCTTGCGTCAGGTTCTCCATTCTTAGGTTTTATGTTTATTAGGTTTTAGGGTTTAGTTTTATTTTTTAATTTATTTAGTTACTTTAGGTTTAGGTTTAGGGTTCAGAGTTTAGGGTTAGGGTTTAGGCTTTAGGCTTTAGGGTTTAATGTTTAAGGTTTCAGGTTTTATGCCTTTAGGGTTTTATGGTTTAAGGTTAGGGTTTAGGGTTTTAGGGTTTAGGGTTTAGGGTTAGGTTTTTTTTTAGGGTTTAGGGTTTAAGGTTTAGTTCTTAGGTTTTAGGGTTTAGGGTTTACAATTTAGGGTTAGCTTAGGGTTTAGGATTAGTTTAGGGTTTAGGGTTTAAGCTTTAGGGTTTAGGGTTTTAGGGTTTTGGGTTTAGGGATTTAGGTTAGGGTTTAGGGTTTAGGGATAGTTTAGGGTTTGTGGTTTAGGGTTGTATGTTTAATGTTTAGGGTTTTGGGTTAGTTTTAGGGATTAGGGTTTAGCATTTTTTTAATTAAGTAAACCAGTAGGTTTAGGTTTATTTAGTTTATTTAGTTTTTATTTATTTATTTTAGTTTATTTTTTATTTTTTATTTTTATTTAGGTTTATTTTTTATTTTTCTTTAGTTTAGTTTATTTATTTTAGGTTTTTTATTTTCATTTTGGTTTTTTACTTTAGTTTATTTTATAGGTTTAGGTTTAGGTTTATGTTTATTTCTTAGTTTACTTTTATTTTTATTTTATTTTATATGTTTAGGTTTTATTTTTTTATTTTTAGGTTTAGGTTTTATTTTATTTTTTTTAGGTTTAGGTTTAGGTTTTATTTTAGGTTTATATTTAGGTTTTATTTTTTTAGTTTAGTTTTAGGTTTATTTTGAGTTTATTTTATTTTATTTAGATTAGGGTTTAGGTTTTAGGTTTAGGTTTTATTTATTTTCGTTTAGTTTATTTTAGTTTAGGTTTAGGTTTATTTTATCTTGTTTATTTTATTTTTATTTTAGGTTTAGGTTCTTTTTTTTATTTTAGGGTTTAGGTTTTTTTTAAAATTTATTTTTAGCTTTATTTCTTAGGTTTAGGTTTTAATTAGTTTTATTTTATTTTCTTTTAGGTTTATTTTCTTTTTTTTATTTAGTTTAGTTTTATTTTATTTAGATTTTTTTATTCTTAGGTTTTTATTTTAGTTTAGTTTAGGTTTTATTTGTTGTATTTTAGTTTTTTTTATTTTTAATTTTAAGTTTAGGTTTAGGTTTTAGTTTAGGTTTAAGTTTTATTTTTGCTTTTTATTTATTTTATTTTGTTATTTTATTTAGGTTTAGGTTTCTTTATTTATTTCATTTTAAGGTTTTATTTAGTTTAGGTTTAGGTTTTTAGGTTTTTAAGGTTTATGATTTAGGCTTTATGATTTGTGGTTTAGGGTTTAAGGTTTAGGGTATAGGGTTTAGGGTTTTAATGTTTAGAGTTTAGGGTTTAGGGTTGTTGGTTCAGGGTTCAGCATGCAGGGTTAGGGTTTATTTTCAAATTTTTTTAATGTTTTTACCTTTTTTAAATTACGTAAACTGGTACGTTTAGGTTTATTTAGTTTATTTAGTTTATTTTTTATTTATTTTATTTTATTTTATTTTATTTTATTTTTATTTTTATTTAGGTTTATTTTTATTTTATTTAGTTTAGTTTATTTATTTTAGTTTAGGTTTTATTTTAGTTTATTTTTTAGGTTCGGGTTTAGGCTTAGGTTTATTTTTTTTAGTTTTTTTTATTTTATTTTATTTTTAGGTTTAGGTTTTATTTTTTTTATTTTAGGTTTAGGTTTAGGTTTTATTTTTTATTTTTTAGGTTTAGGTTTTAGATTTTTTATTTTAGGTTTATTTTTTAGGTTTTATTTTTTTAGTTTAGGTTTATTATTAGTTATTTTATTTTATTTAGGATTTAGGTTTAGGTTATGTTTATTTTATTTTAGGTTTAGGTTTAGGTTTTATTTATTTTAGTTTAGTTTATTTTAGTTTAGGTTTAGGTTTATTTTATTTATATTTTAGGTTTAGGTTTTATTTTTTTTAGTTTAGGGTTTAGGTTTTATTTTTTATTTATTTTTAGGTTTTTTTTAAGTTTATTTTTTTAGGTTTAGGTTTTATTTAGTTTTTATTTTATTTTATTTGAGGTTTATTTTATTTTTATTTTAGGTTTAGTTTTTATTTTATTTAGGTTTTGTATTTTTTTAGTTTAGTTTAGGTTTTTATTTATTTTATTTTAGTTTAGTTTTTATTTTTTTTTATTTTCTTTTTAAGTTTAGGTTTAGGTTTAGGTGTAGATTTTAGTTTAGGTTTTTATTTTATTTTATTTTTTATTTAGGGATTTACAGAGGGAAACATCAAGGCCATCATTGTCAGCTTACCACTTGTAGCCCATCATCCCAAGTCCACCATCTTGCAAGGTTACAAACTCCTTCAAGTAGTAGACATAATAGCCAGGCACAAAGCTACCGGAACAAATAAGCTCGATAAGGCAGAAAATAAACCAACCATCAGGGACAGCAGCAGTATAGTAGGAACACCACCAAAGCTACCACCAAAGAGGAATAACAACATCAAAGGAAGCAAGCATCAGGACCTTAACAACATAAACTAGAAAAAAACCGACCAACAAGCCTTTATCCCACTAAGTGGGGTTACATGAATCCTTCATCTCCATTGTGTCCTATTATGTGTCAAATTCTCATTTAATTCAAGTATACTAAGGTCATTTTTTATACATCTTAACCAAGTCATTTTAGGTCTACCTCTACCTTTCTTAACATAAGGCAAATCTAATGCATCTACTCTCCTAACGGTCATGGACGTGCTTTATGTGGCCAAACCATCTAAGGTGACCCTCTCTAATCTTATCTACCACTGGAGCTACTCCAACTTTTTCCTGAACATACTCATTTCGCATTTTATCTCTAAAAGTAAAGCCACTCATCCAAATGAGCATCCTCATCTCTATAACACTTAACATAATCTTATGCTTCTCTTCTATTGGCCAACATTCTGCACCATAAGTCATTGCAGGTCTTACCACCATCTTATAAAATTTTCCTTAAGTTTAAGTGGAACTTCTATCACACAACCGGATGCATTCCTCCACTTCAACCATCCAACTTGAATTCGACAAATAAATCTCCATCTATTTCACCATCATTTTGAACAATAGAGCCTGAATATTTGGATCGTTAGGTAGTCAACAACCAGCATAAAACTTGTCGAAATAATCATGATTTGAATCCTTTAAATCATTATGTTAATGCTAGGGCATCCCATAAGTGACATCTTTGTATGTCTTGAATAGTGAAAATATGCTAGACACCATATCTTGGGTGTAGTGTTAAATAAGCAAGGGTTACATTATGAGATGGGCAAAGAAGTTAGTCCTTGAAACTAGACTTAGGTTAGGATCTTGGAATATAGGTACTCTTGCAGGTAAATTAATGGAATAAATAGATATTATGGTTCATAGAAAGATAACTATTTTATGTGTTCAAGAAACTAAATGGGTTAGGGAGAAAGCCAAGGAGATTGATTGTTTAGGTTTTAAACTTTGGTATTCAGGTAAAGTCGAACTAAAAATTATGTAGGTGTGATTATAGATAAAAGTTTGAAGGATAATGTTCTAAATATTAATAGATGTGGAGATAGAATTATAACTTTAAAGATTGTGATACTAAGATTAACAATATTAGTGTCTATGCTCCTTAGGTTTGGAGGTTACAAAAGAAAATTTTGGAATGAATTAGAGGATTAATACAAAAGATACCTCTTGAAGAAAAGTAATTTAGGAGATTTAAATGGACATGTTGGTAGAGTGGTAGAAGATTTTAAAGTATTCATGGTGGTTATGGATTTGGGTGACTAATGAAGGTAGGACTACTAGATTTTACTTTAGCTTATGATTTTGTAGTTGCTAACACTTTATTTAAGAAAAGAGATGAACATATTATTACTTAGAAAAATAGATCTAGTAAAACAAAGATTGATTATTTTTGATAAGAAAAATAGATCTTTAGATTGTAAAGATGTAGGTCATTAAGTAAAATCTAAGTACCCAACATCATTTTTTTATATTTTAAGATGAAAGATTGTAAGAGAAATAATCAAATTATTGTCCTAGAATTAGATGGGGACACTTAAGGGCACAAATAAAAATATTTTTAAGAGCAAGATACAAAGATTAGAATTTGGGATGTTCATGAGGAAGCTAACATTATGTGGGAAAATAACAAGAAATTAAGCAAGTTCAAGATGTCTTGGAGAATCAAAGGAAAAGCTTAATAAGAATAGTTGGTGTAATGAGTGTGCAATAAAAGATAAAAAATAAGAAGTATTGTTATAAAACTTGGGTTAGATGTAAAACTTGGAGAATTAAAAGATATAAAAGTCTAGAGATTCTAGAAGGCAATATATGATGCAAAAATTTAACTAGTGATTTATATAATAGATTAGATACCAAGAAGGTGAAAGATGTATGTATAAGTTAACCAACCAAAGATAGGAAAGTAAGACATAGTTCAAAATTGATGTATTAAGGATGAAAATAATATGCTTTTTTTAGAAAAGGATATTGAAAATAGATGGATGAGGTAGATAAACTTTCAATGAAGGATTTGAAAGTACATTGATTTTATTAATATCCAATAAAATAGAAATTTCATTTTTTATCAGATTAGTAAATCTAAAGTTAGTGAAGCTTTAAAGAAAATGAAATGTGATAAGCAGGACCATAATATTCCAATAGAAGTGTGGAAATGTTTAGAGATCAAGGAATTTCTTTGCAAATCATGTTAATGTCATTTTAAAGACAAAAGATGCAGATGAGTGGAGAAAGAGTTTGTTGGTTCCATTTAAGAATAAAGGTGCATAAGAGTGTGCAAATTATAGGAATTAAGTTAATGTACCCATACAAAAATTATGGGAGAGAGTAATGAGCATAGGTTATGATGTGATATTCACAATTGGTTTCATGCAGTGGATATACTATGCTATACATTTGTTAAGAGGTTTGATGGAGAAGCATAGAGAAAGTAGGATCTACATACAATCTTGATTTAGAGAAAGCTTATGATAAAGTTTCAAGAGATGTTCTTTGGAAGTTCTAGAATAGAAAGTTATATTGGTATATTCAAGTCATTATATGTATACTAGACTTGTGTCCAAACATACGATTGACAAAATATTTTCTATTTGATTGCATTACATCAAGGATCGCTTTAAGCCCTTATCTTTTTTTACTTTATGGATGTTCTTACTAGGCATTTACAAGATGTAGGTGTATGATTTTACAAATGAAATTCTTCTTATTGATGGCATTCTTCCTGTTGCTTAGAGAACATCCATAACTAAAGAAAAATAAAGGCTTAAAGATCCTTGATGTATTGAAATGGAAAATATTTTTCAATCCTCCTTGTTTGGACACAAGTAACATCTCTAGTATACATATCCTTAATGACAGCTAACTCCTTTCTATTCTAGAACTCTCCAAAGAACATCTCTGTAAACTTTATCAAAAACTTTCTAAATCAATAAATATCATATGTAAATCCTCCTTACTTTCTCTACTTCTCCATCAAACCTCTTAACAAATGTATAGCATCCATGGCACGGCATGACAAATTTGTATCACATAATAATCTCTCATAATATGTACGCATTTTATAATTTACTCTTTGCATTTAAAAATATAGGAACCAACAAACTCTTTCTGACATCTTTTAGTCTTTAAAATAACATTAAAAAGATTTGTATAGAAATTCCATGTCATTTCCAAACTATTGGAATATCATCAGTCCTATTTGCTTTTCTTCATTTTAGCTCTCTAACTTCAAATTTACTAAATTAAAAATAAAAATGGGTTTCTCAATTGTACATTCAGATCCTTCATTGAAAAGTTTATCAAAATATCTCATCCACCTATTTTCAATATCCTTTCTAAGAAAACACTTTATAATCTTCATCATACACCTCACTTGAACTAGGTCTTTTTCTATGTCTCTTTGATTTTAACTTATACATACATCTTTCTTCTTTGATATCTAATCTATTGTATAAATCACTAAAAAATTTTGCATCATATATTTAGAATAAGATATATTCCCAATCCAAGTTTTTCTAAAACCAAGTTTTATAATAATTTCTTATTTCTTATCTTTTCTTTTTTTTATTAAAGAAACTTTTCCTTTGATTCTCAAACAACACTTGTAATTTCTTGTTACTTTTCCCCATATTAGCTTCTTTATGAACATGCCAAATTATAAGCTCTTTTTAGTTTGCTCTTAGAAATATTTTATTTATGTTCTTTAAATATCATCTAACTAGATTAATTTATTTTCCTCTTCCAATCTTTCATCTTCTTCTATAAATGTTGTACTTGAAAAAACCAAGACCAAAAGAAAATACAAGAGTTCATGTCTTTACAAACAAGAAAGTGAAGGTCACAAACTAGAAAATGGGAAGCGATTAGCTAGAGGGAACCATAGCAAAGCAGCAACCAAAGAAGACACCAAGTAGGAAACAAAGGCCAAAACAGCATCCAACCAACTCATAGCCAAAACCAACCAAATAAGCAACCAACATAGCTGGACCAACCACCACAGTAAAATCCAAATCAATGAAAAGCATCCATCTTGCCAAAACCACCCAAGACAACCAGGAAAATGGTAGAAGTAAACATCAGCATCCACCAAACCCAACCAACGCAACAGAAATTCTAATCTAGGTGAGGTGAATAGCTAGCTAAAAAAAAATGGAGCAAAGACTAGTAAGACAGACTAAAAGCCATCCATCAGTAGCAACAACAATACAACAAGAACACCACCAAAGCCAACTGCAAAAAGGAAGAAAAATATCAATGAGTGCAAGAATCATAACCACACCCAAGGAAGGCACCAATACACCAAACCAAGTCACCATATCCCAAATCAAAACAATAGCCACTAAATAGCCATCAACCATCCAACCCAAAATAACAACAATAAAAATGCAGCTATAGCCAAGAGAGGAAGACCATTATAAGAAGAGACTAAAACATAACCAAAAGAAATAAATTGAAACCAGCAAAACTGACCACCAAAAACTAATCCACAAAAAAGAAGAAGTAATAGTCAATAAATAACCTCCACCTTACGAAATCCAATCCAAAATTAGGCCACCAACAACTCCCTCTGATCTGCCATAAATAGAAGCGGATAAACCAACCAACACAGCCAGCCAGCCAACATAGCCAGCCAGCCAACAATGAACCAACCAACATAGCTAGCCCACCCAGCCAACCACCATAGTAGAAGATAATTCAACAAAGTTAAGGAAGCAACCAGCCCAGGGATATGGCAAACCCATACAAAAATAGCAGGCAAAGCCACCACCCAAATAAAGGTCACAAAAAATAATCAAGCAATAATAATCACCCAACTAGGAAGCTACCAGCCAAAAAAATAAACACTAGAGAAAGATAGGAACAACCAGTAGCAATGACCAAGCTAACAAAACAAGAATCAAAACAAAACCTAGCACAACCCCAAGAGTGAAAATAAACAAATGGCCACAACCTAAAGAGGGTTTAACAAAGGGGAACCAAAAGCAATGGCTCATAAAAAACCAACACAAAAAACCAAGCCAAGAAAATTATAATCTGAGATAAGGTAATCCCGTGTTATCCAAATTGACCAAACCACTTAAAAGTTTAGGCAAATTTTGATTGCCAAATAAAGTGAAATCAGTTAAGTTGGCACTAAAGTAGCTAAGACATCAGCACAGGCATTACCTTCATGAAGGATATGGAAATAACAAACATGAAAGAAGATTTTAGTATGATTGAGAAGATAAAATAAATCAGCATTTCTTGTTCTATTAGAGTTTAGCATGTCAAGAAGCAAGAGCGCATCAACTTTAATCTAGATGTTGAGGAACCTTTATTCAAACAAATTTCAATAGCTTTATTGATAAGCTCAACATAAATATGAATTGGCTTTGAGAGGATAGGCAAAAGAACAAATGATAGTACCTTTAGAATACTATACCACCACAACCATATTTTGGAAGCAACTAACTCATCAATTATTCACTAATCATAATTTCTTTGGGTTTGATCCAAGGGATAATCCTTTTATAAGAGTCAACATCGAAAAAATGATTTTTATCCATAAATTTATAGCCTCTAAAATGAATGTTCTTATAAGATTACCATTAAACAAAGCATGAATTTTTTCTTTGGTTCTAGCTAAGATCCTTTTATGGATCATAGGAATACCATGATATTTAGCATCATTTCTATACATTTAGATGAACTAGATAAAGGTAATAGCAACTAGAACTTTGATATGACCTTTCATAGTTTTTTTGAAACAGACTTCAAGAAGTTGATATATGGAAAGAGAGCCATGAAAGAAGTTGGTATTAAATAAATCATCATACCATAACCATAATTTAGAAGAAATAGCACCATTGACAAAAACATGAATAACATTTTCAATATGGAAGTAACAATAGCACTTTGAAGGCAAATAAAACCCTTTATTCTAGACCATAGAGTCCACAGGAATAGAGTTATTCAAAATCCTCCAAGCTAAAACCAAATAAGAAATGGGAATGATATTGTTCCAAAGTTTATTGAAAACATTAGAGTTTTGCTTATCTCTAATAAAATTCCAAACTTCTTTAAAAATAAAATCATCATTGTAAGAAAGCTTAAAGAGAATTTGGCCAGGTTTGTTAGAGAAAATAAGGATATTTCTAAAGTTATCTAAAAGAGGAATATGGATATATTTCTCAAGTTTGTTTTTTTTCCAAGTGTTATTATGCCAGAAAGAGTTTACTTTGATAGCTACAGTAGAGTTAGTAGATAAAAGGGAGTCAATAAGGCCATTGCCAATACAATTATATTGCCAAATGAAAGAAGAACTCGAATGAATACCCAGATATTATTCAAACCCATTTAATGGAGTAAAGCCTTTTCCAAACCGGAGAGTCACCAACTTTATAAGCATAGATAAGAGGGTGTTTACCTTGGCAATATTTTTCATCATAAAATTAGCCCAAAGGCTATCATTCTTTCTAAAATTCCACAGCTTATGAGAGAGAAGGCATAACTTCAAATCGGTTTGCTGAGACCATCTTCACCCAAGGGACAACAATTTATGCTAAGAAGTTTAATGCATTCTTTTAATAGAATTATTGGATCCCCAAAAATATTTATTAAGCAAGAGATCAATTCTGATAAGAGTAGAATTAGTGGGGATAATAATTTGAATCAAATAAAGATGCATTGAATTGAGAGTGCTTTTAAGAATAGTGACCAAAGGAAAGTAAATGATATTCTCATACATTTTATTTAAAATTTATTGAATTAACTCATCAAAAGATGGGATCATTTCAGAGCTTTAAAATGAGGTGCACCAAGGTACTTAAGAGGAAGGTGTTGATGTTTAAAGTTAGTGATATGCAAGATTTGATTAATTTCATTATTGGAGATGCTTGAAGTAATAAAATAACTTTTGTTATCATTGATAGATAAACCACTTTCTCTACCAAATTTATTTTAAAAAATCTTGAGATTCTTGGTATGATGAATAGAAGCATTGCAGAAAATAATGAAATCATCTGCAAAACTTAAATGAGAAGTAGGAAGATGACTAAGAGTTGTCATACTAGGATTGTTTAAGAATAGATCAGATGATATGTCAAAAAAATAGAGGAGAGGATCCCTTGCCTTAGGCCATGGGAAGAAGGAAAGAAGCACCATTATTAAATCAAGGCATTATTAATATAAAATTTTTTAATAAAATAAATTAAAATATATAAATATCAAAAATTCAAATTTCAAATTTTGAATATAATGAACATATCTTCTAGTCTAAATCATGAATTAATTCTTCGAATATTATCAAAAATAGATCTACCTCTAACAAAATCAGTTTGTCTTAGAGATAATCTTATGAAGTAAAGTGTTGGTTAGAATTTTAAAAAAATAAAAGACAAAAATCTAAAATCACTATATCTTATCCTTAGGTATAAGAATAATATGCTAGAAAATATATAATCATTAAAAAAATCAACCAACCTCAACCAAATCATTTTAATAATAAATATTTTTTTGAAAAAATTGGGTAGTGAAACCCTCCGAACCTACAATAGAATCTATGTTCATGCTATTAAGAAGTTTAAAAATTTACTCTTCATTATGTACAATAGTAAGAAACTCATTATCATTATTATTTATAATAGAAGGAATCAAGTGCGATTTAGAAATAGCTTCAAAAGAGCACCTCTTATTAAGCATATTTCTAAAGTAATTAATGGTCGAATCCTTAATATCATTATTCTTCGTAAGCCATTCTTCATTCTCATCATTAATTTTTTTGAATATTATTTAAAGATCTCTTTTTATTAACTAAAGCATGGAAATATCTAGTATTTTTGTCACCATTTGCAATATGTTTGCTAGCAGGTTTTTGGTGGCAATAAGACTCTTCCATATATTGAAAATTAACAAGTTTATCTTTCGCCTCAATCAAGTCCTTAATCTTCGTAGGACCAGACATAACAGAGACTTCAAGATCATAAACCAATTTTTCCCTTTCTTTGATATTGGCAAAAATGTTTTTAAAATAATGCTTGTTCCACAAACCTAGTTTTTGCTCAAGTCTTTTAAGCTTAAACCAAAATCTATTCATCCCCATAATCAAATTGTCAGGATGTAAGGGAGCTTTCCAATTATTAACCACAATATTAAAGAAATCGATATGCTGAATCCACATGCTCTAAAATCTAAAATGAAAGAAATTTTTTAATCTATTAGAGTTATCTTTAATAGAAACCAAAAAAGGTGCATGATCCGATAAGGTTTTGCTTAAATGATCGACAAAAGTAATAGGCCATTGAGTAATTCATTGAGTATTAAAAAGAATCTGGTCCAACCTTTGCCAAATTCTAGAGTTTTACCAAGTAAAATTTGAACCCTTAAAGCCAATATCAATCAAATTGCAATCAAGGATCATATTGGAAAATTCTTCCAAGAAATGAATATTAGGAGAGCAACCACAACTTCATTCAAAAGAGAATAAAATAGTGTTGAAATCCCCACCAACAAACCAAGGTTTATTGACAGAGGTAGCAAAATTCCTCAAACTTTCCCAAAGAAGATTTCTACCAGATCTATTACAAGATGAATAGACAAAAGAGCCCAAAACACAATAGTCACCATAAGATATTTTAGCGTTGACAACTTGTTGAAAATCATCAAGAATAGAAACCTCCACAAAGTTATTCCAAAACACCAAATTTTATTCTTACAACATTAGTGAAAAATTTATTGAAACCGATCATTCTAGCAATATGGTTAATTTTGTTTGCATGAATAAGAGGCTCCAAAATAATAAGTAAAGAAATATTATGAATACGACAAAGGTTTCTATTACGGTTACAAATAGAGATGGTATCAATCCCTCTAACATTCCAAACAAGCAAACTAAAACATAAGGAAGTAAAAAAAGGTGTTAAGAAAAGGTTAATTAAGAGAGGAGAGGGAGGCCGTAGTAGATCTAGTGTTATTGTACCATTTGGGAGGGTTGTTTTTAATAATTTCATTTTTAGAATGATAAGTTCAGGAACCATTTCCTTTTCCCATAGAATCATCATCCGAGAAGGATTTAGCAACATTAGTCATAGATTTAGGGGAAGTCTCCTATATAGAAGTGAGTTCTCCTTCTTCCAAGCCCTTAAAATTTATTAAAGTTAAATGAGTATCGGGTATAGCAAGCGAGCGAGCCAAAATAGATTTATTAAGAAGGCAAGTGTTAACATCTAGCCCTTCTTCTTCAATAGTCAGATTATTAGACAAAACTAAATATATAGGAGAATTTAAATCATTCTGAACTAAAGTATAGTCAAGTTTTTCAAACTTTAGAAATCAAATCCATATTATCCATTGAATTCAAATGATGCATAACATTGATATCCACATTATTATTATCAAATAAAGCTTCATTTTCATCAATAAAAATTGGTAAGGATGCGGGGATCGACTTAGAGAAAAAAGAATCATCATCCAAAAGTTTAGAGATATTATTATTTTCACATTAGAAACCTTCAATTGCACAAAGAAATAAGAGGTAAAACAACCTTATTAGGAACATTCAATGAATCCTTTTTTTTTAATTAATTTTGATATTTATTGGTGGTTGCCTAGGTTAGAAAAATAGTTTCCTTGAATTTTCTTTTTAGGTGAGGATGCAGAATGAAACATTCGTAATTATTATGCTCATGGATTTTATAATGAGAACAAAAGAGAGGGAGATTTTGAAAATCAACTTTATGCATATAACCATAATTTTTAGATCCCAACCAAATTTCTTTAGGGTGTTTCTTGGTAATGTCTAATTTTATAAGGATTGTAGCCACAGAAGGTCGACATTTCATAGCTGTTGCCTGATCAATTTGCAATGGCCGACCAAATAAAGCACCCACAACAAAAAAGAATTATGATTAATGAAATCAATTTGCATATTGGGGAGAGAAATCCAAACTGAAATGATTGGTGATTCTTCCCTAATATCAAATAGTGGAGTCCATTTTAGTAACCTCATTTGGCAATTGAAAACAAAATAAGAATGATGAGCAAAAACATGAGAGTAATCTAAATCATTTGTTAATTGAATCAAAATGTGGCAGGGATTAATTAAACCAATCGTAAAAGCACTCAAAATTTTTAGACCATGAAAGAAAGAGCAATTTTTTTCTAAATTTGGTCTATGAAGAGTAAACTTTCTGACCAAAGTGAATTCTAATGGCTTAGCAAGCTTTTCCACAATCATATCATAGCACATAACCGCAGACATGCCTAAAAAAAGTCAAAATAAGTTACTGGGACTCACTTGAACAACTATCCTTACCAGTGAGGACATCTTTAAATGATTTTGATGCAACTGAAGCTAAGGTAGTTGATGCCCTAGTTAGATCCAATGGATCTATCGATTTCCCCCATGGAATTATCGGGGAAGACGCCAAGCAATGGTGTCACTCCAAGTAAAACACAAAAGTGGCCAAGAGCCATCGATTCCAAAAGGAATCCAATGAGAATCATGCCAAACAACCATCAGCTAGAAAGACAAAAATGAGAGGGAAAAGGGGAATGCTTGAGCATGAGGTTAAGGGCTCAGCTGTGGAGTTTAGGTTTAGGTTTTTATTCTTTTTAGTTTAGTTTATTTTTTTATTTTTTAGTTTATTTTAGGTTTATGTTATTTTAGGTTTAGGGTTTAGAATTTAGGGTTTAGGATTTAGGGTTTATGGTTTAGGGTTTATAGTTTAGGGGTTAGGTTTTAGGGTTTAAGGTTTAGGTTTTAGAGTGTTAGGGTTTAGGGTTTAGGGTTTAGGGTTTTTAGGGTTTAGGGTTTAGGCTTTAGAGTTTAGGGTTTACGTTTTAGGTTTAGGGTTTATATTTTTTTTATTTTAACATAGAACAAATTCAAATTCAACATTTCTTCTTTTCGATTTCATCAACCAAGTAACAGACTATTGACTTCACGTTTGGAGTGAGTTCTCAACCTCCTCTTCTTAGACCTAGGAACCTTCTAAACACTAATGTTTCTTTAGTCATGAGACACTCCTACAGATTAGGTGAACACTTGACCTAAGCATAGAGACTTTGAAGTGTTAATCATAGGATTAGGCCATGCCTTAAGCACTTAAGAAAATCACCTACACTATAGCCCAAAACAAATCCATGTACACATTCTTAAATTCAATTCAAATCCAAATTTCCAACCACACCTCAAACTCAATTCCAAATGATTGAAACCCAAGATCAAATCCAAACTTGAAAACCTTCTCTAGCCCTTTAACCAACCTTCAAGAACTTAGCAAAATTTCCATCCAATTCAATCCAAAATCAATTGATTTTTTTATAAATCAATTGTACCTTCAATTATCTTCTCAAATATAAATGAAATATAAAGTCAAATAGCCAAAATAAAATCCAAAATGAAATCAAAACCCAATTTAAACCCTTTAAGACATTTCCTTCAACTTGGACAAAACCCATCTAAATCAAACCAAAATCAATAGATTTTCTTTTGAATCAATCATTCCTTCAATCATCTATTTAAATATAAATGAAACCTACAATCATCTAGTCAAACCAAAATCAACCCAAGTCAAACCTAGCCCATTTCATAAATATTCAAATGAACCAAAACTCATTTGAATCCAAACCAATTAGATTGAGTTTATATATCAATATCAAATTCATATATAAACTCAACTAAATCAAACCCAACCTAAAATCAATCCAACTAAATCCAATTAGTTCACTTAACCCAAAGTGGCCAATTTGACCTACATGAACCAAAATCCAATTCAATCTACATCAAAGTGAATTAAGCTAATCCAAACTTTATGTCATGATTATTGATCATCTTGGGATGATCAATTGATATAAATTAGGTGAAACCAAGTCAACCTAGCCCATTGACCAAGTCAACCCTTTAGCCTATATGAACCCAAACTAGCCAAATTACAACTTAAGCTAAATCCATTGAAACCAATGATTCAAATCAACACAAAATCAACATTTAAATATGACTTGACCTTCAATTGAGCCAAACCTAGCCCAATTAGCCCTCTTGACCCAAATTGACCCTTTATGTCAATTTAGGTCAACTTGGACTTAATTTGGATTTAATTTGGTTTCATCTAATTTGAACCTTTATGTCAATTGACCCAAATTAAATCCAAATTAAATCAAACCAAAGCATGCAATCTCCAAATAGTCATATAAACTTGACCTAGCTCTTGGTTTGACCAATTGGTCAACTAACCCATCCAATTTGATGTTGGATAAAATTGAGCCAAACATAACCAAATGAACTCCAAATACATGAAATTTGTTCCAACTCACTTTTACTCATTTCAAATCAGCTCTCAAATTCAATGCTAAATGACCACTCTACCCTTGGAGGGTATCACATAAGATAAAACACTAATGTAAATAGTCATTTCTCTTCCTTGGCCACCCATAGGTCCACTTAGGCTCCAAGAACACTGTCCAACCTAATCCTAGTGGTGGTTGGGTCAACCATGAATCATGGGGACGAAAATCACCTCCCCTGTCCCATTAGACGACTTAGCATGAAGGACCTCCATTTCCCTTTGCTAGGGTTGTCCTTCATAGTAGCCACCTCATGCCTTGGACAACCAAATTAAGCCACCTGAGAATCCCAACCACCCCAAGCCAAGGACACCCACTTGGAGCCAATAATCACCATGAATGAGTTCATTTTTGGCCATTGCAAGGAGACAGGAAATAGAGAGGAAAAAACTCTGCCTCACACACTCATTTCAGTCTTCTAAAGCTCCCAAACCAACCAGCAACCATTCCTACTTAGTTTGTGTGCAAAATATATCAAAATCAATTGGATTCCGACAAGGAAGTGGTGACCATTGGTGGATACATTATTTCAAGTGAAGTAAGACCCAGAACCCATTCCAAAACTTCTTCTATCCTCAGGAGCACATACAGATCATCACCACCACCGAAAATCATCCTTGGTGAGGTAATTTTCAACAACCATAGTCGACCTTAGGTTCTTTTATTTGTTACAATTTTTTCTCAATTTTAGAAATTTCCTTTAGCAAGGGTTAATTAATGCTTAAATTGGTTATCTTAATATGATTTGATTATCCTTAGTTATTAATTTAATTGATTGAAATCACATGTTTATGATTATTCATTTCTTTCTAATCATGTTAAATGATGTATGTCATTTAAAATCATACATTCATCTTTTCAAAATTAATTAAATCAAATGGTTTTCCTTTATGTCAAGCTTGCTTGTGTTGATTTATTTTAAAATATGTATGGCTATTATCACTATTAAATCTAAACATATTTTCTAAAGCTTAGAAATGAATGGTTACATATGCTATGAATGCTAGTTATAAATACATAGGAGATGTATGTGATTATAGCATAAATGTACGAAGTGAAGCTCCTTTCCTTTTATTTATTTGTTGATTTATATATGTGAGAATGTTAATGGGTATATAGTCTAGACATCTCGGGAATATGAAGCTTTAGTTAGCCCCAAGGAATTCAATTGATTACCTCACTTCCCTGGTTTAACAATGGCATATACTCCATTTGCTTTCATTATTATGTATTTCAATTCTAGAATTTGGATGAGGCTTTAATTCATATACATAAATGATTCAATTAAATTAAATATCATTTTTTGCATGATTTTTGTTCTCCAAATTATGAATACATGTGTATCTATCTAAGAAAAGTGGTATATAGTTTGGACATCATAGGAATAAATTTAGCTAGGAGGTCAATTGACTACCTCACTTCCCTAGTTTAATAAAGACTCATACTTTCTTATGTCTTTTATACATGCATGTGTGTATTTAATTAGAGATTGGTGATCCTTCCTTTTAATAAAAATACATGCATTTTCAATTGTTCTAGTGATTGAATTAATTGATTATGTGATTTGGAGCTCTCTTTCTTATGTTCATGCATGTAAATTTACATATGGATTGAATGTAATGGTATATAGTCTAGACAGCCCAGGAATACGAGGCTTTAGCTAGCCCAAGGAGGTCATTTGATTACCTCACTTCCCTAGTTAACAATGACACGTACATGTTTAATTTCATCCCTATGTAATTTTTGTATAGATAGAGCCTTAAATTAATATGATAAAATAGTTCAATCGGGGGAAATATAAAGCTTCAAATGTACATACTCACATCCATCATTCAAGTGTGCTAAAACATATTGTAGGTATTCTTAAGACTTAATCTTATGCATGTTACATGTGATGGAAATGAATGATTTAGCATGTGTCATGTGATAGTATTTCAATTAGATTAATCTTGAGAAGCCTTTCACATTGAATAGAATTATTTAAATAGAACCTAAACTTAGTATTAATCTAAAATGTGTAATAAGCTATGCACTAAAGAGAACCAAATAAAAATAACATGCTTTAGAAAGTGGTTTAAGGTAGGTATGAAAAAGAGAAACCTCTTTTCTTCTCTTTACAACACTTAGTTGCTAGGTGTAGGTCATATGAAACAAAAGAAAACATAAATCAAAACTTGCAAATCAATTAAAGCACTTGAAGTGAAACCACCCTTTAAGTTGAATCTTTCTACACTTAGAAAATCATAACTCTAAAGCCTAGTCCATTAGATTAAGTCACCACTTCGATCCTTATGTTAAGACGGTGCATGGTGTGATGTATGTTTTATTTTTTGATGTATTATTTTAGACTATATGTTAGGGTGCATGTTTTGTGGACTGGATGGTAGGCCATGATTAGCCTAATCATGTTTTCTATATGGGATTATGTTTAAGGGGCTGCTTAAAAATAAATATCAATGCTCTCTTTGCATTGCTTATGCCTCTAAGCATAATCCAAGTTAAGATAGGTGGGTTTTATTACCCATGTGTAGGGTGCTAAGTCCAAATTATAAATATAATTGCTTGGGTTGTATGTGTGTTAGGTTAACACCTATCTTGTAGGTGTAGTTAGATTTACTTTTCTCATTTTTAATGTAATTTTAAATTAAGAATTAGGATTAGTTCTATGAGGGTATAAGGATGAGCATTGGCTAGAAGGCTTTGTCCTAAGATGCCATGTGATGCCTTTGAAGTGGAGCAAACCAAATCAAAGGAGGAAGATACATGAAGACATGAAGACTTGAAGACCCCCCATATCATTTATCATTTGTAAATTGCAAATTATTCTTTTATGTACCATGTTGTATAAGGGTAGGGCTCAGCTACCCATTTTTCTTTTCATGTTGTATGGTAGCACCCTACTGCACTAGCATGTTATTCTTTTATGTTAGCTATAAAAATGGTTAGATGTTTTGTTTAAAGTGCACAAGTAGGATGGCTTGCTTTACTTAGTTTTCTTATATGTTTCATGTTTGAATGTGTGGCCTAGAGTGTGATTAGGCTCTTAGAAAAAAAATTAACCTTTCTACCTAACTACAACTCATAACTAAAGTTTTAAGAAATTCATAACCTCACATAAAGCCTAGGACATAAATCAAGATAATTAAAAGATTTAGCAACCCCTTAACTGAATATTGAATGGCCAACAACATGCACATCATATTAGTTTGCTCTTGAAAATAGAGGATTTATATCCTTGCATGATAGTGGAATCCTTGACTTGTCAGGGCATCCCTTTGTTGGAAAACACCCCTTTCTTACTGATTTAGCCAACAACCTTATTTCATCATGCATGTAGGCATCAAAAGAAAAAAAGCCTATGTCAAAATGAAGTGTCAAAATAAATAAAATTTGAAAATATTTTGCACTAGACTAAGTCATATGCTCATACCACTCATGCTCTAGTTTCTTAGGGAGTGGGTTTAAGAACTTTAGTTTCTTTCTAATTAAATAATCGCCTAACTAATATTATAAATCATATGACCAGACTTCATGGATATAAAGCACAGGAGGTGTTAGCTGGCTACCACTCCAGGCAGTTGTAAGTCCAGCAGTCGGGTAGTTTATCCTCTCTTATGGAGTTAAACCATATGCCAATTTTTTCTTAGATTTAGGCCTCGCTTTAGATTATGCTAAAGCTCCATAGATTTAAGATCTGAGGTGGTTGTTTCTTTTGAGCTACAAGTATAAACCCTCACCTCTTAGGCATCTCCACAATCTTGTGTTGTTGGATTAGAAGTCCTATCTTTCTAATGAAATGTCAACTTTAACACTATTGATCTTCTCTTTAATTTCAAAATTATAAAGCCAAATTATAGGATAGGCTCAAATGCTCATTAGGTTTCCTAGTATAAAGAGCATTGATTACTCATTTCCTTTGGCTTCGATAATAAGTCTTCTCCTTGGTTTTCACACTTGATTTTCCAATACAACTAATCCTTTGATAGTCTAGCCATGAAATCATTGAAGACTTTAATTGATACTTTAATCGAAAGTATTCATAAGTGATTCATATCCCTTAAGATGTAATTAACAATGGAGGCTAGCCTCCATAGGGAACTTAACGAACCTGGCTTAATATAAACCTTACTTTACTTTTCCATGTAAAGTTGGGGAAAGATCTTTAGTACATTTGAGGACCCATCATGCTTTTGGAGTCCTTATTAAGTGATTATGTCCATTATAGGGTGCTAATTTCTATCTTTTGAGATACTACATCTTTCCTTAATGTCATACCCGATCATTTTAATAAGTACCCCTAAGATCTGCATGGTGTCCCACATCTAAAAAATAAACACCACAGGTTTCTCTAGCTCCACTAGGAGGTTCTCTCTCCATCTCTAGGAGCAATTATTATCTCCAAACATCTATAGTGGGCTTGTATTTTATATGATTCCAAGACTATCTTTCTTTCTGTTGGCACTTAGCCTATTTTATCTTTAGGTTGAGATAGCTAATATCCTTTACCTTTTAAAACCTCACTCCATGTAGGTCTTAAAAACCCTATTGGGTCCCCCAATAGGTAAAAAAAATTTTTAATTAACTAAAGGACATGACTAAAAATTTAGAACCTCTTTACCATTCTCTTGGTGAGGCAAGGTTCATTTCATACTTAAGAAGTTAAACTCTTTAAAAATATATATAATTTCAAATAACACTTCTCAAATTAAAATTCACATGACAAAATATCTACATTTAAAGATAACCAAACCTCTTGCAACAATATCCATGATTGTTACATGAAGGTTCTTTTAAAAATTTAAAATCAAATAATTTTAAAATCCTTTTGAAAAGCACATATTTCAAAATAGTAATCTCCATTCAACACACCTAAGCTTGTTGAATAAAGATTTTATTTTCAAATAAGATAATGACATAAAATTGAAATTTCATTTAGCACATCCTACATGTGCTAAGTTGAATTTCTCTTTTCAAAACAACATCACACACAAATATCCCATCTTTGAAAATCAAAAGAAAAATATAATTGATTTTGATTTAACATACCTAAATTTGTTAACTGAAGTCCCCTTTTCCAAAATCACTAAAATTAAAACACATTTAAATTCCATTTGACATACCCAAATTTGTCAAATGAGAATTCCCTTTTACAAAATCAAAATCAAACTGGACTCTGCTTAATATACCCACATTTGCTAAGTAGTGTTCACTTTTTAAAATCACAAAAAAAATTAAACACACTTGAACACCATTTGACATACCCAAATTTGTTAAATGACAGTCCCACCTTTTTAAATTTGAAAACAATTTTAACTTTATTTAACATATTGAACTTTATTTAACATACCACATTTGTTAAATAGAAGTTCTATTTTTTCAAAATAAAATGAAACAAACTCATCAAACACACTTGAGCCTACTTAATATATCGAGTTTGTTAAGTAAGGGTCTCAATTTTTAAAATCATATCAAAATACATCAAACACAATGGGCATCACTTAGCATACCAAAATTCTCTAAGTAAGGATCCCATTTTCAAATCGAATTCAACAAATCAAACACTTGACACACATCATCGCAAATAACAAAAAATGCATTCAAAAATTATTTTCAAACATGCACTTGTATCTCATTTAGCATACATAAATTTGCAAAGTGAAGATTCCAAAATCAAATCCAAAACAAATTCAATTGACCCTCTATTTAGCATACCCAAATTTGTTAAATGAGGGTCCAAAACATAAAATCAAATTCAATTGTGAGCTAATGGAAGCATTAATTAAGAGCCTCTCCAAAACATTTGAACCCCATTTAACATACCTAAATTTGTTGAATGTGGGTTCTAAATTTAAATCAAATTCAAAGTCACTCATCCTATGGTGAAAATTTTCTAATATGGGAGTCACCTTTCAAATCTATTGGGAGAAATGAAAGAGGCAAGCCTATAGAAATTCATCTTTTTTAGATGCCATGTAGATCCACAGATGTACTTATTTAAGTGATCGAGTATGTCATCAAGGAAATAGTGTACTATCTTGAAAGATAGAATTCACTAGCCTTTAATGGACTTAATCACCTCAATAAAGACTCCTAAGGATGACGAGTCTGCTAGAGATTCTTTCCCTACTTTACATGGAAAAGTAAAGTAGGGTTTATTTTAAACCGAGTTCATTAAGTTTCCTATAGGGACAAGCCCCCATAGTTAATTACATCCTATGAAATGGGGATTCTTTAGGAAAACTCTTGATTAAGGTAAATGATTATTGTCTTCAAAGATTTCAATAGGAAAGGACTATCAATCGATTGGTTCATTTTGGAAGATCAAATGGGATTGATCAAAAAAGGGGGCGGGGGATTATTATCGAAGCCAAAATTTAAGATAAGCAAGAGATGCTCATGAGGTTATGAACCCTACAAGCATCTCAAATTATCATATAGTTGGGCTTTATATCATTGAAATTGATTTAGTTTGTTTGAGTCAAATTTTTCATTAAAAATTTAGGACTTATAATTCCTTAACACAAGATTAAGGAAATGCCTGAGGTGAGTAATTAAGCTTATGGCCCACAAAGGAGAGAAGCTACTTCATAACCTAAATCTAGGGAACTTTGGCAAAGGCTGAAAGCACAACCTAAATCTAAGGTAAAAAATAGGTATTTGGTTTGTCTCCATAAAAGAGGACAAACCACCCGACAGCTTGGACTTACAACTGCCTAGGGGTGGATGCCAACTAACTTCTCCTACGATTTTAAATATATGTAGGCAAGTCTTTATGATTTTGCAAGATAGCTAGGATGTTAGTTATTTAGAAAGAGACTAAGTCTTTAAACTCACTTCCTAAAGAGACTAGATCATGTAAAGGGCATGCTTCAAATGACCTAAATCTAATGCAATTCAAATTTTATTTTATTTTAATTTTTGGACAATAATCTTGACATAGGCTAATAGGATTTATATGAGTAATGCATGAGAAAGAAGGTTATTGGCCAAAATTAGTGAGAAGGGAGGAGGTGAGTTTCCACCATGGCGCTCAATGGTCAAGCCAACTTTCTCTGGAAAAAGTGGAAGCCCTCTAATCAAGAGTGAAATAATATCCATTTGTGCATGATATTAGAAAATAAATGCTCATCCAGCTAAGGGGTTGCTAATTCTTTTATCTTGATTTTAAACCTAAGATGTAGATGAGGTTATGAGTTGTTTATTTTTAATTTGAGTTACTAAGTTGGGTAAAAGACTTATTTTTCCCAAAAGAGCTGAATCCACATCTTGGCCATACATAAACCAAAGAAGAAACATGGAAAAGCATGACACTTAATGCAAAAGCTAAATAAATCATCATCCAATTTTTAAAGCTAATCATAAAAAGAATAAAAGGCCATTGTGGTCGGGCACCACCACACAAACCCAAAAATATCAAATGTGGGTAGCCGAGCTCTACCCTTGTACAACTCAGATTACAAATGAATTAAATTATAATTAAGCAAGGAATTCATTATTTATGGGGGGTCTTCAAGCTTTATTATCAGAAATAGATCTACCTCTAACAAAACTAATTTGGCTTAGAGAGATAATCTTATGAAGTAAAGGACTAAGCCTATTGGCAAGAATTTTGGAAATTACCTTATTGAAGAAGGTGCAAAGACTAATAGGTCTAAAATCACTCCAATAGTCCAGATTTTCTTTCTTAGGTATGATAATAATAAAAGTGGTAGAAAAATATCTAGGAAAAGGATTACCATTAAAAAAAATCAATCAGAGCCTCAATCAAATCATTTTTAATAATAAACTAACATTTTTGAAAAAATTGAGTAGTGAAACCCTCAGGGCTAGCAACAGAATCTATGTTCATGCTATTCAAAACTTAAAAAATTTCATCTTCATTAAGTCCAATGGTAAGCAAATCATTATCATCATTAGTAATAATAGAAAGAATCAAGTGCGATTTAGAAATAGCTTAATAAGAGTAACTCTTATTAAGCATATTTCTAAAGTGATTAATAACTGATTCTTTAATATCATTATTCTCCATAATCCATTCTCCATTATCATTTTTAATTTTTTTAATATTATTTAAAGCTCTCTTTTGTTAACTAAGGCATGGAAATACCTAGTATTCCTATCACCAACCACAATATATTTACAAGCAACTTTTTTCCACCAATAAGTATCTTCCATTTATCGACCTCATTTTTGGATGAGGTTAATTTGGCAATTAAGAGATCCTAATCTCAAATAGGATTTTTTTAATTCAATGTTTCGGACACCTCACATAGTGTCCTAGAGCATCATTTTGAGTTTATTCTAACCTATTTTATATAGGTAGAATCAATCGAAATATGCAATTTGGATTAACTCAAATAAATCAAATTAAAACCAAATTAAAATGAATGAAAGAAAACCCATTTAATTTGAATAAAATTGATCATTTGAACTCATTTCAAATCATACCTAACCCATTTAAGCTAAATGTGTTAAAATGAAATTAAATTAAAAATCATATCAAATTAAATGGTTTAATCATAATGCACTTGATGATCAATTGCATTATGGTTTAGAAAAATAAACTAAATCCAAAGGGTAAAATTAAATCTAAATACTTTGCATCAAAGAATTTGATTGGATTTAAATTCCCTAAGAAAATTCAAATGGAATTAAATCTAATCTCCAATCCATTTTGAGATTAATTTGGGCATATCATACTTTAATCCAAATTAAGATGATAATGCCATATTGCATGGAATAATAAAAGCTAAACAAATTCCCTATGCAAAATCCCTTTTTCCCACCTCATTCACTCCAAGATAAAAGCCACCTGTTAAGAGGTGGCAGCTAAGTGAAGGTAATGGAGGCAAGGCTAAGGCAAACCTCCAAAAGCTTGCCAAAACCTTAAGGGAAGAAAAAAGATAAGAAGAGGAAGAAGTGAATAATGCTGCCATGCATGAAAACAAGAAAGAAAACTCTCCACCTCTAAGGTGAACATCCCATTATGTTCACAGGGGGGAGTTGATCCCATGCCTTTACCACATCATGGACAAGGCAAGCACAAAACAGCACCCTTTAATGGTGAAATCCAAAGGGGGGTATTTCACCCCAAATTGAAGAAACACACACATTCTAGGGCGTGAGGCAATACAAATCGAGCCCTTACTCGAATCATTTGGTACAAGGAAGGCCGAGACCATAGATGCTTTCGGTCCAGGAAAACCACATGAAGTTAAGCCTTCAAACACCGGCCATAATCTCTTTGCATTTATCTAAAGCTTATGGAATGAACCTCGCTGCTGGAGATCACTAGAATCTAAGTTTGCTATTGACGTCCTCCTCTATTTCCTTCAAGTTTTCAGTTTTGGGCCTTTTCAAAGAAAGATGGAATGCCAAATGGATCTAACTATATAGATTGATCCCAATTCGATCACTGATCATTTTGGGATTGAAATCAAGGCATAATACGCCGTCAATCGCCACTAGTTATTGAAAAACCATCAACGATGATCGAGTTTCATCGTTTAGGGAAGAAGACGGTCTCCGGACCATCTGATTCTTTTATTTGGATCTCACGGTCCAAAACTAGGCACATGATTTGATTTAAATCCATTAATGATCGCGGGGGCGATCCGGATCATCTGATCCATGATCGGACGGTCCAAGATCATCCGCATTTTAAACCATGCGACACCATCGCGTGGACATCGATATGCAGGCGACCATGATGGTATGGACCATCCGATCTATGATCGGATGATCTGTAAATGATCCCGCTCTTTCACTAAAGCCGCATGGGACTCGCCCCACTTAAAAATGTTAACTTTAGTTAATTAATAATTTAATTAATTAATTATAATCCTAAAAACTTAAAAAAATCGTATAAAATCAAAGAAAAATTAGAAAATTACAAATAAAAGCTTTATGGATTCGTCTTGATGAGAGGAATCCATAGAAATTAAAACACCAATATTTATTGGGTAATTTTCTTTTAATTTGGGTTTAATTGAAAAACATTAAACCATAATTATTCTCAAATTAATAATCCAAATAACTTGAAACTTTGGGGAAATGAAATTAAGTTTAAAGCATACCTTAGAAAATATTTTAGGAATTTAATTCTTTGAATTCAAGGAAAATTATAATTTCATGTGTTTAACCTTTAAATTAATTAAATTAATTACCCTTTAATGAAATAATTAGAAAACTTAAATCAATAACCTTAAATCAACATAATAAATATTAATGAATATCAGAATACTAATTAAACCTATTCAAACCTATATGAACCTAATAGATCACTAATTAACTCAATTAGGTAATTAAAAGAATTAAATAATTAAATTAAATGACCTGAACTTAATTAAATCATAATAAATCAACAAGTTAACGAAAAATTATGAATAAACCCTCATTGGAAAAGTATTTCAGTGAAAAATAAAATCTCTTAATGAATCTTAATAAATTAGGCTTAATTTAGGTTTTAATGAAATAATTAAAATCCTAATTACATCTCTAATCAAGCTGAAACCATAGAAAAATACAACTGGCATGTAACCCCACTTGCCATAATTATGTCAAACCAAATTGGTCTATAAACTTGGAATTCTTGATTTTCTAAATATCTAGGTCAATATGAACTAAATAATAATTAAGAAGAATCATTAATTCATTGAATCAACAAATAAATTGAACTAATCTGAAATAAACATCAGAAATACTTAGGGGAATTCATCAAAACCTCTTAAGTCAAAGAATTTAATCAAATATCAAAATTTAAAAAAATCAATACTTAATGAAATTCAAACAGAATTAAATAACTTAAGTTAAGTTTAATGAAACCACTCATCCTTAATTTATTTAAATAATGAATTTAAATCATGAATCTAAAACCTAGGTTACTTAAATCAGATTAAGAATAATCTATTAACAAACCTAAGGTATTAATCCATATTAATGGACTTAGAACTTAAGCTTACAAATTCATAATTTAATAACTTAAGTTAAATTGAATAAAATCAAACTCCTTAAATTAACTTAAGCCAAATAAAATGAAATCAATATAACTTAATTGAAAATGAAATAAATTAAAAAAAATTAAATCAAATAAAGTAATTCAAATAAATGAAATAACATAAATCAAACCCAAACATAAATAAAATCAAAAGGATTAATTAAAATAATTAAGGATTTTAGTTAGACTTTTGAAAGATCATTAGGATTTAGGTTGTGGAATAAAGTGAGTTTCACCTAAAAATGAAACTTATTATAATTCTCATTCTTGAAAACTTAAATATTACTTTAAACAAATAAAATGGAAAAAGTAGAAATTAAATTATTAAACCATTTGAATTAAGACCACCAAAAAGTTAAAATTAAACAAATTCAAACTTCAAATTAAAACTTGAACTTAAAGGCCTAGCAAAGCCTTGCCAGCCAAACCCCACTTCTACACACACTAGATTACTTAGGTCACATACCCTAGATCTAGGTTAGATCGTTTTATGATTTTCTTTTAATCTCTTATGATATGTTGTGTTGTGCTTCACTTGTTTGTGTGGTGTATTATTTTAGACTAGATGTCTAGGCTTGTTTGTTCGTTAGACTAGATGTTAGGGTATTCTTTCTAAATTTGACACTATTTTTTGTAGGTGACTGTGTTAAAGGGATCACTGTAATAAATAAATCATAAAATTGTTGTTTGCTTGTACGTGCTGAAAATCCCTTAACATAGTCCATAGGGGCGGTGGGCTTAACCAAAGCAATATAAGCGTATGTTTGTGAAATATAAAATGCTTTTGTGTCTTTATTATATTTCCTAACATATGCTTAATTTTTTAATTTTAAATATAAATTTGAGCTTAGAATTTGGTTAGGATCTATGGGGTTTAGGATTAGCAAGAGCTGACCCAACAAGGAGATTGTGTGGTGGTCCCCTGTGGTGCCCGATGGATGTCCCTGAAGAATAAGACTTTCCTGGAAAGAAGACCCATAGATCTAAACTTGTAGTTCTATGGGTTGTATAAGAAGGGTGCCCATTTTTCTTTCTTAGGTGTCTTGTACCCTGCATTAACCTTTTCCTTGTATAATTTAATTTGGCTTGATTTATTTTGGGTGCGCAATAAAAATAACATGCTTTTCTTAGGTTTATTTCTATGCTATGTTTGTTCTATGATTAATGCCTAGGCGTAGGCTTATAGAATAAACTAAATTTTCTACCCAACTAAACCAATTGAAACATAAAATAAATATAACTCATAATCTTCATATAAAAGCATGGGTATTAAATCAAGATAAAATTTGTAGTAACCCCTTAGCTCGATGTTTTAATATCATGCATAAATTATATTGTTTCACTCTTGATTAATGAAGGACTTCCATCCTTGGCAAAGAACCCGGCTTGACCTTGAGAGCCTATGATGGACACCTTCTTCTATTCGATTTGGCCCAAAACTTTTTCTAATTACATGCATTAGGCATAAATTGTATTCCTATGATCTAAAATGAATCTTGAGTCAAAAATTATAAAAATCTAAAAAATATGCATTAGTTAGATGCATTATCATATCCTATATGATCTTAGGGATTAGGAAGTGAGTCTAGCTTCATAGATTTCTTTTCTAAAATTGCAACAACCCAGCCATCTTATATTCAAATGACTTAGCCTCATTATTTTAAAATGTGCTTAGGTGGTGTTATAGCAGGTAAGTAAGTCTAGAAGAGTGATAGGTTAGTTACCTCAAGTGAGGAGAATGGCCAATGATTCTCAAGGATAGAACTAGGTGAGCATCCGACATGTGAATCACTGTAGACTAGGTTCTGAAGCATCCTTTTAGGAATAAGTTTACAACCTTAAGCATTTCTGCAGTCTTGTGCTGTTAGAATCTAAGTCCTAGATTTCTAAGAAAATGACAACTTGAACCCTAAAATTAAATCCCAAATTTGAAGCTCAATCATGAATAGTTTAAATGTCTTGGGCCCAATATAGGCATTTCCTACTCTTTTCCATTTGACTCTTAAAAATAACTCTCTCCAATTTGAACCCCTCCTAATTGAATTTTTCCAGAAATCAATCCTTTGAAAGCTACTTTAGTAGTCTTTAGGAATAACCACTTATTTATTTAATCGAGAGTACTCTTAGAAGGAGACCTTTCCTAAGATGTAATTAGCTATAGAGGCATGCCTGTATAGGGAACAATGATCCTAGGATAAAATAAACCTTGTTCTACTTTTCCATGTAATTTAGGGGAAAATATTTTGGTACACAAAAGACCCATTAGCCTTAGGAGTCTTGTATTGCAATGATTGAAGCCATTATAGGAGAGCATGTTTATCTTTCGAGATAATATGCTTATTCCTTAATGCTGTATTTGGCCATCTAAATAAAATATTCCTAAATTCTATGTGGTGTCATTTCTTTTCTCTATTCCAGAGAAAAGAACCAACACCATATTTTGGAAATTAATAGGTTTATCTTTTGCCTCAATCAAGTCCTTAATCTTAGATGGATCAGACATAACAAAGACTTCAAGATCACAAACCAATTTTTCTATGTCTTTGATATTAGAAGAAAGGTTTTTAAAATAATGCTAGCTCCACCAATCCAAATTTTGCTTAAGTCTTTTTAGCTTAAACCAAGGTCTATTCATCCCCATAATCAAATTATCAGGATGTAAATGCACTTTCCAATTGTTAGCCACAGCATTAAAAAATCAATATGCTAAATCCACATCTTCTAAAAGCTAAAAGGAGAGGAGTTTTTTAATCTATTAGAATTATCTTTAATAGAAACTAAAAAAGAAGCATGATCAGACAAGGTTCTATTTAAATGATCGATAGAAGTAATAGGCCATTAAGCAATCCATTGAGTATTAAAAGAAATCCAGTCCAACCTTTATTAAAGCCTAGAGTTTTGTCAATTATAAATAGAACCCTTAAAACCAATATCAATGAAATTACAATCAAGGATCATATTGAAAAATCTTCCATGGAATGTATATTATGAGAGCAACCACCACTTCGTTCAGAAGAGAATAAAATAATGTTGAAATCACCACAAACAAACCAAGGTTTTTTGATAAATGTAGCAAAATTTCTCAAATGATCCCAAAGAAGATTTCTACTATATATATAACAAGATGCATAAACAAAAGAGCAAAACACAATAGTCACCATAAGAGATTTGAGCATTGACAACTTGTTGAAAATCATCAAGAATAGAAACCTCAACAAAATTATTCCAAAAACACCAAATCTTATTACTAACATTAGAGGAATATTTATTGAAATCGATAATTCTACCAACATGGTTAATTTTATTAGCCTGAATAAAAGGCTCCATCATAATAAGTAAATAAATATTATGTATACGATAAAGATTTCTAATATAGTTATGAAAAGAGAGGGTATTGATCCCTCTAATAATCCAATCAAGAAAATTAAACATAAGGAAAAAAAATGGGGTTAAGAAAAGGCTAATTAAGAGAGGGGAGGGAGGCTGCAATAGATCTAGTGTTTTTATGATAATTTGGGAGGGAAATTTTTAACAATTTTTTTTTTTTAGCATGATAAGTATTGAAACCATTATCTATGCCCCTAGAATTGTCATCCGAAAAGGATTTACTAACATTAGTCATAGATTAGGGAGAAGTCTCCAAATGTTTAGAGGGGAGTTCACCCTCTTCCAAATCCATATTGAGTTGAAAAGTAGGATTAGCATGAATATCTATATTAGAAAATGAGACACGATGACAATTTAGAACCATTCAAAGCACAAGTAGTTAAATCTGGATCAGAACTCTTTTCAGCATGCTCGACATCATTTAAATCCTCATTAAAAAATCAAAGCTGGCAAAGATGCAGGAAAAGAATCAGAGGAAACATAATCATCTTCCAAAAGCCTAGAGAATTTATTGTTCTCTGCATTAGAAACATTCAAATTCAAAGAAGAAATTAGGGGAAGCTCAACCTTCCCATTTTGAATATTAGTCAAATCCATACAAATAGAAGTAGTTGAAACATTTTCAATAGGATTAACCCTGATATCCAAAGAATCAACCCCAATAACATCCTTCATACCATCCTTAGGATTTGAGGTCGATTTCTGAACATAAGTAGGAATCAGCTTATGGATAGGGTTTGGGGTTTCTTTTGGATGATTTCTTTTTTTTAAGTGGGGATGAAGAATAAAACATTCCAAATTGTCATGACCATGAATTTTACAATTGGAACAAAAATCTTTTATGAATACTCATATTTTTCAGATCCAATCCAGACTTCTTTAAGGTATTTTTTAGTTATATCTAATTCCACTAGAATTCGAGCCACCAAAGGATGAGCTCGCTTAGAGGTTGATTGGTCGATTTGCAAAGGTTTATGGAATAAAGCACCAACAGTAAAAAGCACTTGATGGGCAACAAAATGAATGCACATATTAGGAAGAGATAACCACACAGGGACAATAAGAGATTCCTCCTTAACGCCAAAAAGGGGTGACCACTTCATCAAATGCATTCAACAATTAAAGATAAAATTAAATAGGCATAAAAAATAGGTGAGTAATCCAGATCATTAGTAAGTTGAATCTGGATATGCCGAGGGTGAATTTGACTAATCGAGCAAGCACCTGTAAGCATGATATTATGAAAAAATGAATCGATCTTATCCAAATTTGGGTGACAAAAAGCAAATTTACTAAGAATAGAAAATTCAAAGGGTTTTTCCAACTTTTCAATATCCACATTATAGCACATAATAATAGGCAAACCCTGAAAAGACATCAAAACGAGAAAAATTAACTCAACAGATGGAGAAGTCTTACCAGAGAGCACTTCTTTGAAGGATTTAGTAGAAGATGCAGCACCAGGGCTACCAATTCCCAAAAGGTTGGATGCCCTAGCTGGAACATCCATATTTTGAGGTTGACCCCAAGGAATAGAACTCACTGCAGCCATGATCAATGTCAAAACATCACGCAAGCAGCCTGATGCCATACAAGCCTTTGAAATCGGATGAAATCAAAACAAAATAGTAGAAAATCCCCAGTCGAGGATGCGCCACCAAAGGGGATTTAAAAATTTCCAAACAATGGGATAGAGCTGGGGGGTTAGTTTTTTTTTTTTAGGGTTTTATGTAATTTTCTTCAATTTTGGGTTTTCTTTTAGCTTTTTTTAGAGTTTTTTTAGGTTTTAGTGTTTTCTTTTTACTTTTTTTTTTAAGTTTATTTAAAGTTTTTAGGATATTTTATTGTTTATGTTTTAAAGTTTTTGGGTTTTAGGATTATTTAATTTTATTTTTTATTTTTCTTTTAGTTTAGTGTTTTATTTTTTTTATTTTATTTAGGTTTTAGGGTATTTTTTTAGGGTTTTATTTTAAGTTTTAGGTCTTAGGTAGGTTTAGGTTTTTGTAGGTATTTTTAGGTTTAGGGTTTTAAAGTTTAGGGTTTTATGATTTATTTTTTAGGTTTTATTTAAAGGTTTAGGGAGGTTTTAGGAGTTAGGGCCCAGGGTTTAGGGTTTAGGGTTTTTTTGATTTAGCCCAGGGCCCAGGTCCCATTTAGAGGCCTTTAGGATTTATAGGATTTGGATATTTTTAGTTTAGAATTAGGGTTTAGGGTTTAGGGTTTAGAGATGATAGGATTTTATTTTTTAAAATTAATTAAACAGATTTATTTATTTATTTAATTTAGTTTACTTTTATTTTTTCTTAGGTTTATTTTGAGTTTTATTTAGTTTAGTTTATTTATTTTAGGTTTATTTTATTTTAGTCAATTTTAGGTTTTCATTTTAGGTTTATTTTAGTTTAGTTTTATTTTATTTTATTTTAGGTTTAAGTTTCTTTATTTTAGGTTCAAGTTTAAGTTTTATTTTATTTTTTTAGGTTTAGGTTTAAGGTTTTTATTTTAATTATATTTTTAGGGTTTATTTTTTTAGTTTAGTTTTGGTATATTTTTAGTTTATTTTAATTTATTTAGTTTAGGTTTAGATTTAGGTTTTAGTTTATTTTAGGTTTAGGTTTAGGTTTATTTTATTTAGTTTATTTTATTTTAGGTTTTATTTTATTTTATTAGGTTTAGTTTTTTTTAATTTAGTGTTTAGTTTTTAGGTCTTTTTATTTATTATTTGTTTTATTTTATTTTAGTTTTAGTTTCATTTTTTTTTATTTAGGTTTTTATTTATATGTTTGTCATTTTTCTCTTAAATTTAGGATTTTATTTATTTCATTTTAATTTAGTTTTTAATTTTTTATTTTATTTTATTTTTAGGTTTTTGTTTAGGTTTTTATTTTATCTTATTTTTTGTTTTATTTAAGTTTAGGTTTAGGTTTTATTTATCATTTATTATATTTGGTTTATGTTTTAGGTTTAGTTTTATGGTTTAGGGTTTAGGGTAGGGTTTAGATTTAGGGTTTAGGGTTTGGGTTAGTGGGGTTTAGGGGTAGGGTTTAGGGTTTGGTTAGGGTTTTGGGAGTTTGGGTTAGTTTTTGTGGTTAGGATTTGGTTTAGGGTTGGTAGGTAGTGTTTTTTTTCTTTACAAGCAAACCATAGTAGGTTTAGTTTATTTAGTTTATTTTTTATTTATTTTATTTATATTTATTTTATTTATTTATGTTTATTTTCTTTTATTTAGTTTAGTTAATTTATTTTAGGTTTGTTTATTTTAGTGTTTATTTTTTAGTTGTTTAGGTCTAGGTTTATTTTTTTAGTTTAGTTTTTTTATCTATTTTATTTAGTTTATTTTTATTTTTATTTAGGTTTTAGGTTTTATTTTAGGCTTTTTATTTTAGGTTTTTTTTTGGTTTAGGTTTAAGTTTATTTTAGTTTATTTTATTTTATTTTTTAGGTTTAGGTTTAGTTATTTATTTTGGGATTAGGATTTTTATTTATTTTAGCTTATTTTATTTTGTTTAAGTTTAGGTTTATTTTATTTTTATTTTAAGTTTAGAATTTTTTTAAATTAGGTTTTATTAGGTTTATTTTTTTAAGTTTAGTTTTATTTAATTTTACTTTATTTTATTTTAGGTTTATTTTATTTTAATTAAGGTTTAGTTTTTTTTATTTTATTTAGGTTTTTATTTTATTTATTTATTTTTTAGTTTAGTTTAGGTTTTCTTTATTTTAGGGTTTAGCATTTTTAGGGTTTAGGGTTTATGGTTAGGGTTTTTTATTTTAATTTATTTTAATTTTTATTTTAAAAAAAATTAAGTAAATCAGTAGGTTTTGGTTTATTTAGTTTACCTTTTAGTTTAGTTTTTATTTTTTATCTTATTTTATTTTTAGGTTTTGGTTTAGGTTTAGGTTTTAGTTTAGGTTTTTATTTTATTTTATTTTTCTATTTTATTTAGGTTGAGGTTTTATTTATTTATTTTATTTTTAGGTTTTATTTAGTTTTGGTTTAGGTTTTTATGTTTTTTGGTTAGGGATTGGGTTTAGATTTTAGTGTTAGGTTTAGTGGTTATTTAGGGTTTAGGATTATTTTAGTTTAATTTATTTTAGTTTAGGTTTAGGGTTTTTTTGGGAAAGTTAGAATTTTATTGCCATAAAAGGAAAGAGTACAATGTCCTTAAAAGGGATAAAGCTCTAAAATTCCACTGCTCTCAGAGCTATAAGAAACCTAAAGAGCTAAACCCCCATCTAAGTACATTAAAATAAATAAATAAAATAAAAGTGCAAATAGAAAAGCTATAAAGCATAAGAGAAAAGATGAGTCTGACTAAAACAAATCAAAAAATAGTAAAATATGATGTAGTTCATGATTCCTTTGAGAAAGCAAGATAAGCACGATCCACAACAATAACACATGGGATGACTGAGCAATGACCATTCTCCCTATAAATTCCAACTTGCAAAAGAAATCTACAAAACACTATAAAGGCAAAAGTCATAGCTAAAAAAGATAAAGATAAAAAGAGGAAAATGAGAGAGCTAAGAAAGAGAAGGCACAAGCTCATTTAAGATCATCTCAAGGGGCAACAATATATATAAGCATCCTAACTTCATAAAGAAGGGTTACAATCATATGTAATGCTACCAACTAGAGAGGAGAGGTGAGTAACATCAAAGCCATCATACCTAGCATACCTGATATGAGAAACCATCCAAGTCTGGAAGTCTGTAGAGTTCCAGATATTGCACCATTAAATAAAGAGCAAACAGATAGCAACCAGCTAGCAGCTAAACCACCAAACAAAAACCACAATAGACTAATCACAATATCCTAGAGAGAAGCTAGGACAAAGTTAGAACACCAACAACAGCCAATATCCAAATACCCATCGATGCTCCAAACTAGGGAAAACTAGAACAAACCATCAGCAAGCACGAGACCCATGCCAATTAATAGAAAAATAGCAAACAAAACCAAGATAGGAGCCCTCAAGCCAAAGTCCAAATAATTAGCAGTCACTAAGCCAAACTAGGGTGAGCAACCACAAATGACTAAAGAGCTCAGAAATGAAACCATCAACTAAATGAAACATATGCTACCGCAAGTGCAAATTACCAGAAGAAAAAATAGCCACACAAAATGTGCCAAAGGCAGCCACCAACCACCATAAACCAAAAAGTCCAATCCAAAAGGATCAACAAAGGTTTGACCAGCACAACAAAAGGCTCCAGCAAATTGTCCAAGAAGAAAGAAAAGACCAACAAGGAAAAAAATCAACCAACCAATATTCCAAGGACAACTAAAAGTCCTCCAACCAAACCAGCTAAATAAAACAGCCATAAGGCAACCGCCAGAGAATAACCCATCATAAGTAACCAATAACGAAAGCATCCATAATAGCCAAGGAAAAAACCAAAAAAGCACCATATAATAAAGGTCAAAAAGAAGCATAGCCACCATAGAAAGGCAATAAAGAATAGCAGACGACCAAAAAAACCAAACTTCCCCAACAACAAAGACTATCCTGACAGGAAGCACAATAATAACACAAAATGTGCTGCAAAAAATGCACCCAGTAGAGGTTAATCCAAGGAGAATAACCAAACACAAAACCAAGGCAAAAGAAGAATCCAGCAATAAACAATAACTGGGAGACAACCCCCAAAGAAGAAGCCAAGAAATTCTCCAAAAGAAGGCCCAAAAAAGCAACTACCAAAAGTAGTTCCCAATAGGAAGGCCACCCATCCAGCCATGAAAAACTAGCAAAAAGTAATTTGAGTTCATAGGAGAGCCAACAAACCAACTAGAGTAGAAAATAGAATAAAGATAGAGTAGAAACCATCTCATCCACCAGAAACCAGAGTAACAAGGCAGAGAAGACATCAGTGACCAGACCAAAAAAATCAAACTAACCCAGGCTGGAAAGACAAGAACCACCAGGTAGCAACCATCTGGCCAACCCAAAAGCAAGCAATAAAAAAAACCCAGCTCAGGCTAAAAAGTGAAAATAAGCAAAAGGCCATAACCCAAAGAGGGTTAATAAAATGGGAAACAAAAGAAATGGAACATCAAAAACTAATAGAAAAAATCAAGCCAAGAAAATTATAATCTGAGATAAGGCAATCAAGTGTTATCCAAATTAACCAAACCGCTTAAAAGTTTAGGCAAATTTTGGTTGTTAAATAAAGTGAAATCAATTAAGTTGGCACCAAAACTAGCCAAGAAATAAGCACATGCATTACCTTCATGAAGGATATGGGAAATTTTATAACAAACTTGAGAAAGAAGATTTTTAGTATGATTAAGAAAATAAAATAAATCAGCATTCTCTATTCTATTAGAATTAAGCATGTCAAGAAACAAGAGCGCATCAACTTCAATCCAAATATTGAGGAAACATTTATTCAAACAAATTTTAATAGCTTTATTGACAACCATAAGCTCAACATAGATAACAGAACAGGCTTTGAGAGAATAGGCAAAAGCAAAAATGATAGTACCTTTAAAATCCCTAAGGATACCACCACAACCATATTTATTGGAAGCAACAAAAGCATCAGTATTCACTTTAATCAAATTGTCTTTAGGTTTGATCTAATGGAAACCTTTATAATAGTCAACATGAGGCAGAATGACACCCAATTTTTTAGCCACAAATTTGTAACCTCTAAAATGAATGTAACTAATAAGATTGGCATTCAAAAGAGCATGAATTTTTTCTTTGGTTCGAGCCAGGATCCTTTTATGGTTTATAGGAATACCATGATATTTAGCATCATTTCTATCCATCCAGATAAACCATATAAAGGTAATAGCAATTAAAACATTAATATGACCTTTCACAATTTTTTGGGAATAGACTTCAAGAAGTTGATATAAATATATATATATATATATATATATATATATATATATATATATATATAGAGAGAGAGAGAGAGAGAGAGAGAGAGAGAGTGAGAGAGAGACATGAAAATAGTTGGTATTAAATAAATCAACAAACCAGAACCATAATTTAGAAGTAATAGCACCATTGATAAAAACATGATTTACATTTTTAATATGAAAGCAACAATAGCACTTTGAAGGTAAATAAAACCTTTTATTTCAGAGCAAAGAGTCCATAGGAATAAAGTTAGTCAAAATCCTCCAAGCTAAAACTGAATAAGAGATGGGAAAGATATTGTTCCAAAGTTTAGTGAAAACATTAGAGGAGTTCTATTTATCTCTAACAAAATTCCAAACCTCTTTAAGAACAAAATCACCATTATAAGAAAGCTTAAAAATAATTTGATCAAGTTTGTCAGAAGAAATAGGGATATTTCTAAAGTTATCAAAAAGAGAAATAGGGATATAATTCTCATGTTTGTTTTCATTCCAATTATTATTAAGCTAAAAAGAGTTAACATTGATAGCAGCAGTAGAGTGTGTAGATAAAAGGGAGTCAATAGAGCCGTTGCTCATCCAATTGTGTTGCCAAAAGAAAGAAGAACTCGAATGAATACCCCAAGATATTAAGGATTCAGCAACCCATTTAATGGAGCAAAGCTTTTTCCAAACAGGAGAGTCGCCAACTTTATAAGCATAGATAAGAGGGTGTTTACTTTGGAAATATTTTTGTCATCATAAAATTAGCCCAAAGGCTATCATTCTTTCTAAAATCCCACCAGAGCTTATGAGAGAAGGTAGTAATAGCTTGATGAATAGGTTTGCAACCAAGACCACCTTAACCCAAAGGACCACAACATTTATGCTAAGATGTCCAATGTATTCTTTTAATAGAATTATTGGATCCCCAAAAAATTTATTAAGCAAATGATCAATTCTAATAAGAATATAATTAGTGGGAATAATAGTTTAAATCAAATATAGAGGCATAAAGTTGAGAGTGCTTTTTAGAATAGTGAGCCTGCCACCAAAAGAAAGTTAATGGAATTCCCAAACAAAAAATTTATTTAAAATTTTTTGAATTAACTCATCAAAGATGGGATCATTTTGGACCTCTAAAAAGATGAGCGTCCAAGTACTTAAGAGGTAAATGTTGATGTTTAAAATTAGTGATATGCAAGCTTTGATTGATTTTATTATTGCAGATACTTGAATAAGTAATAAAATAGATTTTGTTGTCATTGATAGCAAGATTGCTTTCTCTACCAAAATTATTTAAAAAGTTCTTGAGTTTCTTGATATGATGAATAGAGGAATTCCAAAAAATATTGAAATCATCCACAAAGCTTAAATGGGAAATAGGAAGACCACCAAAGTTCTGTAATACATATTAAAATTATTTAAGAATAAATCATTGATGCTCCTAGATAAGTATTCAACAACAATAATAAATAAAGCAGGGGATAAAGGATCCTGTTATCTTAAGCAATGGGAGGAAGGAAAGAAACCCAACACTTCCCCATTAAGAAAAATAGAAAACCAAGCATCATTTAAGAAGAAAAATAAATTCATCTAAAAACCCAAATAAATTTAGAATATAAAAAAGGAAATCCCAAGAGATATTATCAAAAGCTTTGGTAATATCTAATTTGAAAATAATGCTTCCACCTCTAGTCTTAGCATCTAAATCCTGAATTAATTCTTTGGAAAGTAAAATATTATTTGAAATAGATTTACCTCTAACAAAACTAGTTTAGTTGAGAGAGATAGTCTTATGAAGTATAGGACTAAGATTGTTGGCAAAAATTCAACTTATTGAAGAAGGTACAAAGACTAATAGGTCTAAAATCACTCGAATAGTTTAGCTTATCTTACTTAGGTATAAGAATAATAGAAGTGCTAGAAAAATATCTAGGAAAAGGATTACCATTAAAAGCATTAACCATGGCATCAATCAAATCATTTTTAATAATAAACCAACATTTTTGAAATAAATTGAGAAGTAAAACCCTCCAGACTAGCAATAGAATCTATGTTCATGCTATTCAAGAATTTAAAATTTTCATCATCATTGGGAAAAATAGTAAGCAAATCATTATCATCATTGGTAATAATAGAGGGAATCAAGTGAGATTTATAAATAGTTTCATAAGAGCAATTCTTATTAAGCATATTTCTAAAGTAATAAATAATTGAATCCGTAATATCATTATTCTCCGTAATCCATTCTCCATTATCATCTTTAATTTTTTGAATATTATTTAAAGCTCTCTTTTTATTCACTAATGCATGGAAATACCTAGTATTCTTAACCCCATCCACAAAATGTTTATTAGCAGCTTTTTGGAGCCAAGAAGTTTCTTCCATATTTGAAAATTAACAAGTTTATCCTTTGTCTCATTTAAGTCTATAATCTTAAAAGGTTTAGTCATAACATAAACTTCAAGATTACAAACCAATTTTTCCATATCCTTGATATTAGAAAAAAGATTTTTAAACTAAAGCTTGTTCCACCAAACCAGATTTTGTTTAAGTCATTTTAGTTTTAATCAGAATCTATTCATCCCCATAATCTAATTATCAGGATGTAAAGGGGCTTTCCAATTTGTAGCCACAATATTAAAAAAATCAATTTGCTGAATCCACATATTTTGAAATCCAAAAAGAGATAATTTCTTTAATCTATTAGAATTATCTTTAATAGAAACTAAAAGAGGAGCATGATCAGACAAAGTTCTGCTCAAATGATCAACGGAAGATATAGGCTATTAATCAATCCAATGAGTATTAAAAAGGATCCAATCTAGTCTTTATCAAAGTCTAGAGTTCTGTCAAGTATAATTAGAGACTTCAATCCAATATCAATAAGATTATAATCAAGTATCGTATTGGAGAAATCTTCCATGGAATGAATATTAGAAGAACAACCACCACTTCATTTAGAAGAGAACAAAATAATGTTAAAATCACCACCAATAAACCAAGGTTTATTGACAGAGGTAGCAAAATTTCTCAAATTATCCCAAAAAAGATTTCTACTAGATCTATTGCAAGAAGCATAAATGAAAGAACCAAAACACAATAATCAAAATAAGAGATTTGAGATTTAACACATTGTTGAAAATCATCAAGAATGGAAACATCTATGAAATTATTTCAACAAACCATATGTATTACTAACATTAGAGAATTTTTTTGAAACTAATCATTCTAGCAACAAGGTCAATTTTATTAGCATGAATAAGAGGCTCAAGAACAATAAGTAAAGATATATTATGAATACGATAAAGATTCCTAATATGATTACGAATAGAAAGGGTACCAATCCCTCTAACATTCCAAACTATAAAATTAAACAAAAAGAAATAGAAAAAGGTTAATTAATAGAAGAGGAGGAGGCTGAAGATGACCTAGTGTTTCTTGGCAATTTAGGAGGAATATTTTTGACATGTTTTTTTTTAGCAAAAATAGTTTGAAAACCAATTTCTTTTCCCATAGAGTCATCATCAAAAAAAGATTTATCAATAATATTAGTAATCAATTTGAGAGAATTTTCCAAATTATTAGAAGGCAATTCACCTTCTTCCAAAATAAGAGGGTCTTTTGAAGGCAACATAGAATCCAAATTAACAGTAGAAGGTGCAAAAATTGATTTATTGAGGTGATAATTTTCAAAAAGAGAGTTTTTGCAATTATCTACATCATGCCCCTCTTCTTCATTTTTTGAAGTATTTAGAGAAACCAATTCTTTATGATCAGTTAGAGCATCTTGAATTTGAATTAAAGAATCAGATTTCTCAATATGATTTTCATGGATAACTAAAGCCCTATTCTCCATAGAAGAATATTCATGCAAAGCATTAATTTCAATAGATTTCCCTTTACCAATATTATTTGATTGGATTTGTAAATCATTAGCAAAATCTCCTTAAAGAAAAATAAGTTGAGAATTAAGATTTTAATTTATATATTGATCATGAACAATAGTTTTACCATTAGCCAAAGAAAGAGATCCATCAATTTTTGATTCAGAATTAGCAATATTGATGGGTTTTTTTTCTGTAAGAGCAGGATGGGCAATAAAGCATTCAGAAATATCATGGCCATGTGTTTTACAATGATTGCAAAAGATAAAAATTTTTTCAAATTTGATCTTTTAGAAGTAACCATACTTTTTAGAACCAATCAAAACTTTAAGATATTTTTTGTAATAATAATTTCCACCAAAATTTGAGTAACTGATGGCCGAGAATTGGCAGCAATTGCTTGATCGATTTGTAAAGGTTGTCCAAAGAGTGACTAGATAATATGAAGAATTTGATGGTTAATAAAATGGATATGCATATTGGGTAAAGCAATCCAAACTGGGGCAATCGGTGACTCTTCTTTGATATCAAAGAGAGGAGTCCATTTGAGAAGTCTTATTTGGCAATTAAATACATAGTAAGCATGACGAGCAAAAACACAGTTGCAATCCAAATCATTTGTCAACTTGATTAAAACATGCCAAGCATTAATCAATCCAACCAAAAATGGTCTTGAGAGCTTGAAACTATGGAAAAAAGCATGGATATCATATATTTTAGGATGATGGAAAGTTAATTTATTGACCAAAGTAAATGCAAAAGGCTCGACAAGCATTTCAACTTCAGAATCTGAAAGAAAAATGGTAGGAGCACCTTTAAAAGTTGATTGAACTAGATTTAATGGAGCAGAATTGGATAAATTCATACCAGAGAGAGCATCTTTAAAGAAATTTGCAAGAGTAGGAGGTTTGATAGCCAAAATACCCAAAGAAGTTGATGCCCTAGCCGGATCCATAGGATTTTGCAATTTTCCCCATGGGTTTGATGGGTTTGATGCGATAACTAAGGCATCACTCCAAGAAGCAGAATCGCTTAGGCCACATTCCATTAAATATTTAAAGAAGAATCAACTGATGATAAGAAGCATGTGAAGTCGTTTTAAGGTGTCGGTTTTGGGTTTAGATTTAGGTTTGGTTTGTTTTAGATTTGGTTTAGTCTGATTTGGTTTGGCTTGGCTTGGTTGGTTTAGTTTGGTTTGGTTTTGGTTTGCTAAGGTTTTGGTTTAGTTTGGTTTGGTTTTGATTTTAGTTTTATTTTGTTTGGTTTGGTTTGGTTGGGTTTGCACAATTTGGTTTGGGTTTGGGTTTGGTTTGGTTTTGAGTTTAGTTTGGTTAAGTTTGGTTTAAGTTTAGGTTTTGGTTTGGTTTATTTTGGATTGGTTTGGTTTTTATTTTGGTTTGCTTTGGTTTGGTTTGGTTTAGGTTTAGGTTTATTTTATATTTTAGGTGTTAGTTTAGGGTTTAGGTAGGGCTCAGGGTTATTATTTATCTTTATTTTAGATTATTTTTATTTTAGTTTTATTTTAAGTTTAGGTTTGGTTTAGCTTTTGCCAAATTTTAGTTTAGGTTTTTAATTATATCCATTTTTTTTATTTTTAGGTTTATTTATTTATTTATTTTATTTTGGTTATTTAGTTTGTTTAAATTTTAGTTTTTTATTTTAGTTTATTTATTTTATATTTTAGGTTTAGTTATTTTATTTTATTTATTGTATTTTAGGGTTAGGTTTAGGTTAGTAGGGTATTTGGATTTTGGGGTTAGGATTTAGTAGTGGTAGGGTTTTGTGGCTTAGGGGCTTTTTAAAACTAAGTAAATTGGTAGGTTTAGGTTTATTTAGTTTATTTAGTTAAGGTTTTTACTTATTTTTATTTATTTTAGATTTTATTTTTATTTAGTTTAGTATATTTATTTTAGTTTAAATTTTTATTTTTTAAATTAAGCACACCAAGTTTTTTTATATTTATTTATTTTTTAATTAGTTTATTTTAATTATTTTGTTTATTTTATTTTTATTTTTATTTAGTTTAGTTTATTTATTTAGGTTTATTTATTTTAGTTTAAGCATCTTATTTTAGTTTATTTTAGATTTAGTTTACATTTTGGGTTTTTTATTTTAATTTTAGTTTTATTTTATTTTATTTTAGGTTTAGGTTTAGGTTTAGGTTTTTTTTTTTATTTTAGGTTTTTTAGTTTGTTTAGGTTTATTTTAGTTTTGATTTTATTTAGATATTAGATTTAGTTATTTAGGAATAGTTTATTTTATTTTATTTTATTTAGTTTAGTTTTTTTTTTTTAGTTTTATGTTTTATTTATTTATTTTATTTTTTTAGGTTTATTTTATAGGTTTAGTTTATTTAGCTTTAATCTATTTTATTTTAGGTTAATTTTATTTTTTTATTAATGTTTAGTTTTATTTTATTTAAGTTTTATTTGTTATTATTTTATTTATTTTATTTTAGTTTAATTTAGGTTTTATTTATTTTAGGTTTAGGTTATTTTAGGGTTTAGTTTTAGTTTTAGTTTAGAGTTTAGCATTTTAGTGTTTAGTTGGTTTTTTTTGTTTTTTTAAATTTTTTAAATTAAGTAAACCGGTATTTATTATTATTTATATTTATTAATTATAGTTTAGTTTTATTTATTAATTATTTATTTTTTTAGGTTTAAGTTTAAGATTAGGTTTTATTTTAAGTTTTTTATTGTATTTTATTTTTTTAATTTAGGTTTAGGTTATATTTTTTATTTATTTTATTTTTATTTAGAGTCAGTTATGTTATTTGTGGTAGTAGGGCCATTTTAGTGGTTAATGAGGGTCAAAGCCCAGACAGTGAATTAGGGCCCAGGGCCCAGTGGCCCAGCCTAGTGGTCCTTAGCTGTAGGTTCCCAGCTCAGTGGTCAGTAAGGCCCAGGGTTCATTTTATGGCCCAGGGCCCAGTTTTAGGATCATGGAGGGTTTAGGGCTAGGTCTTTAATTAATTTTAAAACCAAGCAAACAGACAGTGATCAGTTTCAGATCTATTTTTGGGTTAGCTCAGTTTTGGGTAATAGTGTCAGGTCTGAGCCCATATGGCCCAGGGCCCAGGGTGGTTTAGTTAGTAGGGTTAGTGGCTTGGGTATTTTAGGTTTATTTTCTTTAGGTAGGTTTAAGATTTATGGCTTAGGGTTTTTTTCAGTTTATTATTAGAGATATTTTAATTTTATAACATTTTTTATAAATTAAGTAAATCAACATTTGTTTATAGATATAGTTTATTTTAATTTATTTATTTATTTTATTTTAATTGTTTATTTTTATTTTGTTTAGTTTACTTTATTTATCTTAAGATTATTTATTTTGGTTTATATTTTATTTTAGTTTATTCTTAGGTTTATGTTTATTTTAAATTTAGTTTTATTTTATTTTATTTTTAGTTTAGGTTTTTTTTTAGTTTTAAATTTATTTAGGTTTATTTAGGTTTTTTTTAGTTATTAAGTTTATTTTAGTTTATTATTTTATTTAGTTTAGGTTTTGTTCACATTTTTTTTTAAATTTGTTTTTAATTTTTAATTTTTTTTATTTTATTTATTTTATTTTTTTTTGTTTTTTTTATTTTTTTTATTTTTTTATTTTTTATTTTTTTTTTAGGTTTTTGTTTACATTTAGTTTAATTTAGGTTTAGGTTTAGGTTTTATTTATTTAGTTTAATTTATTTTATTTTTTAGGTAGATTTTTATTTTATTTTATTTTATCGCTTATATTTTTTTTTGTTTATGGTTTAGGTTTTATTTTTTACTTGATTTTGAGTTTTCTTGGTTCATTTTTGAGGTTTAGGTTTTTATTTAATTTTATTTTATTTTATTTTATGTTTATTTTCTTTATTTTTATTTTAGTTTTAAATATATTTAGGTTTTTATTTTAGGTTTATTTTATTTTTTTAGTTTAGTTTAGGTTTTATTTATTTTATTTAGTTTAGGTTTTATTTTCCTGTCTTTATATATTTATATTTTATTTTATTTTTAGGTTTATTTTAGTATGATAGGTATAGGTTTATTTTTATTTTATTTATTTATTTTATTTATCTATTTAGGTTTATTTTTTATTTTTTTATTTAGTTTAGTTTATTTTATTTTAGTTTTATTTTGTTTATTTTAGGTTTAGGTTTTTATTTTAGTTTATTTTTTCAAGTTTTTAGGTTTTTTTTTTTAGTTTTTTTTTTGGTTTAGTTTAATTATTTATTTTAGTAGGTTTTGGTTATTATTATTTTTTTTTTAGGTTTTGGTTTTAAAGTTTTTGTTTTTAGGTTTATTTTTAGTTTATTTTATTTTCTTTATGAGGTTTAGGTTTAGGTTGATTATTTATTTTAGGTTGCTTTCATTTATTTTAGTTTAACTTTAGTTTATTTTATTTTAATTTTAAATTTATGTTTTATTATATGGGGTTTAGGCTTTATTTTTATCATTTTATTTTCTTAAGTTTTTTGTTTCAATTTAGTTTTATTTTTTATTTTTTTGGTTTATTTTATTTTATTTAAGGTTTAGTTTTATTTTATTTAGGTTTTTTTATTTTTAGGATTATTTTATTTTACTTTAGTTAGTTTTTTTTTATTTATTTTATTTAGTTTCAATTTTATTTTATTATTTGAAGTTTAGGTTGGTAGGTTTTTAAATTTTAATTTAGGTTTTATTTTATTTTATTATTTTATTTTTTTATAGGTTTATGTTTTTATTTTTTTATTTATGTTTATTTAATTTAGCTCACATTCTTTTTTTTTGATCAGGGGTTTGTGGGTAGGGTCAGGCTCAGTTAGTAGGGCTCATGGCTTATTGGGTGTAGGTTTTAGGGTTTCAGGGTTTAGGCTTTTAGCTCAGATTTAGGGTTTAGCCTAGGGTTTGGGTTTAGTTTAGGTCTTTTAGGATCTTGGTAGTCCCAAACCATGGTAGATGGCAGAATAGGGTAGGGCAGGTCATGGTAGGGTAGGGCTCATGATTTAGGCTCAGGGTAGGGCCCAGGATTTAGGGCCTAGGGCCCAGGTCAGGTTTGGGAATGTCCATGATTTGGTAGTTTAGTAGGTCAGGTTTTAGGTTTTAATTTTTAAATTACAAACCAGAGGTTTAGGTTTATTTAGATTTTTATTTATTTTAGTTTATCTTTATTTTTATTAGGTAATTTTTATTTTTAGCACATATTTTATTTTAGTTTAGGTTTATTTTAGTTTATTTAGTTTAGGTTTAGGTTTAGGTTTATCTTTAATTTAGTCATTTATTTTATCTTTTTAGGTTTAGGTTTATTTTATTTTATTTTGTTTAGGTTTTATTTTATTTTAAGTTTAGTTTAGGTTTTATTTTTTTTTATTTTAAGGTTTTATTTTAGTTTAGGAGTTTATTTTAATTTTATTTTAGTGTTTAGGTTTAGTTTTATTTAGGTTTAGGTTTTATTTCATTATTTTAGTTTATTTATTTTAGGTTTAGTTTATTTTATTTTTGTTTTTAGGTTTTTTTTTAGTTAAGGGTTTTTATTTTATTTATTTTAAGTTTTTTTAGGATTATTCTTAAGTTTAGTTTATTTAGTTTATTTTATTTTATTTTTTTTATTTTATTTATTTTTACATTTAGTTATTATTTTAGTTTATTTTTAGTTTTATTTTATTTTAGTTTAGTTTTATTTATTTTATTTTAGTTTAGTTTTTTTTTTTTTTAGGTTTTAGTTTAGTAGTTTTAAGTTTAGTTATTTTATTTTTTAGGTTTAAGTTCATTTTATTTATTTTATATTGAGGTTATATAGAGGTTTTTAGGTTCTTTAGGGTTTTAGGGTTTAGGGTTTTAGGTTATTTTAGTTTAGTTTATTTTAGTTTAGGTTTTAGTTTATTTTATTTTCATTTTCTATTGAGCTTTTTTTTATTTTAGGGTTTAGGTTTTATTTTTTATTTATTTATAGGTTTATTTCTTATGTTTAGGTTTATATTTAGTTTTTATTTTATTTTTTTAATTTATTTTATTTTTATTTTATGTTTAGTTTTTATTTTTAGGTTTAGTTTTTAAGTTTAGTTTAGGCTTCAATTAGTTTATATTGGTTTAATTTTATTTTTTATTTTATTTTATCTAGGTTTAATTTTAGGTTTTAGTTTAGGTTTTATTTTATTTTGTTTTAGGTTTAGTTTATTTATTTTATTTTATTTTTAGTTTATTTAGTTTTATTTATGTTTTGGTTTTAGTTTTGGGCTCATGGTTAGGATCCTGAGTTTATGACAGTAAGCTCAGTGGTTGGGGGTAGGTGCAGTTTGGGAGGGTTAGGATTTGCTTTAGGGCCTAGGGTTAGCTTAGTTGTGGTAGGATTTGGCCCAGGGCCTGGGCCCAGCCTAGGCCAAGGCCTAGGGTCAGGTTTAAGATCTGGGTGGGGCCTTTTAGGATTTTGATTTAGGGCCCAGTGGGGTTGGGAGGGCCTAGGGTTTTGGATTTGTGGAAACAGGGTTTATGGTATGGTCAGGGTTTTTTAATTTGAACCCACAGTTTTATATTTATTAAGTTTATGTAGTATACTTTTATTTATTTAACTTATTTATTATTTATTTTATTATTTAGTTTTTTATTTTATTTTATTTAGTTTAGTTTATTTATTTATTTTAGGTTTTATTTAGTTTATTTTAGGTTTATTTTAGGTATTTATTTTTTAGTTTTATTTTTTGTTTTTTTAAGTTTTATTTTAAATTTTAGGTTTATTTATTTTTATTTTTTATTTAGGTTTTAGGTTTTATTTGAGGTTTATTTAGTTTTATTTTAGTTTAGGTTTAGGTTTATTTTTAGTTTATTTTATTTTATTTAGTTTAGTTTAGGTTTAGTTTAATCATTTAGTTTTATTTTATTTTAGTTTAGTTTAGGTTTATTTTATTTTTGTTTTAGGTTTATTATTTTAGTGTAGGGTTTAGGTTTATTTTATTTTATTTTATGTTTTTTAGGTTTATTTATAGGTTTTTCTTTATTTAGGTTTTAAATAGTTTTTATTTAGTTTTATTTTATTTTAATTTTAGTTTATTTTATTTTATTTTAGTTTATTTATTTTATTTGTTTTTATTTTACGTTTATTTTATTTTTTTATATGTATTTTAGGTTTAGGTTTAGGTTTTTAGTTTATTTTTATCTTATTTTAAATTTAGAATTAGTTTATTTATTTTATTTATATTTAGTTTTAGTTTGATCAGTTTAGGGTTTAGGTTTAGGGTAGGGAAGTTAGGGTATGGTGTTTAGTTAGGGTTATTTTAGTATTTTAGTTTAGGTTTAGGTTTATTTTATTTTTTTATTATATTTTATTTAATTTTGGTTTGAGTTTAAGTTTTTTATTTATTTAAATTTATTTTAGGTTTAATTTTATTTTTAAGTTTAAATTTTTTATTAGGTTTATGTTTTATTTTACGTAGGTTTTATTTTATTTAGATTTTTATTTTAGGTTTTTTTAGTTTAGTTTATTTATTTTATATATTACTTGATTTTCTTTATCTATTTCAAGTTTAGGTTTAGGTTTATTTTAATTTATTTTATCTTTATTTAGGTAGATTTTATTTATTTTATTTTATTTTATTTATTTTATGATGTAGTGTAAAGGATAAGCACAGGTAGTGTTCAGGGTCAGTTTACTTAGAGCCTAGGGCTCAGTGGAGGCCTAGAGCCTGGAGGGCCCAGTAGGATTTAGGGTCAGGGTCAGAGGGTTGGTGGGTTGGGGCTCAGTGGTTGTGGGCTCAGTTTAGTGGCCTCAGCTTAGGATCAGGTATGGTCATAGGGTTTAGGGCCCAGGTTTGGAGGATTTAGGTCCAGGGTTTAGGGCCCAGGGTTTAGGTTTAGGTTTAGGGCCTTTTAAAAAATCAAGCAAAAGTTTATGTATTTTAGTTTATTTTATTTATTTTATTTTATTATTTTTTTTGAATTTATTTTATTTATTTTATTTAGTTTAGATTTATACATTTAGTTTATTTAGTTAATTGGTTTAGGTTTAGGTTTATTTATTTTATTAGTTTTATTTTATTTTATTTAGGTTTATTTTTTATTTTATATTTTATCTTTTTAGGTTTATTTTTATTTTTAGTTTAGGTTTTATGTTTTATTTTAGGTTTATTTTTAGGTTATATTTTTAGTTTAGGTTTAGTAATTTTAGTTTATTTATTATTTTATTTAGTTTATTTTATTTTAGGTTTCTTAGGTTTTTTATTTTATTTTAGTTTTTTTTTTTTTTAGGTTTAATTCTTTTTTTTTAGGTTTAGGTTTTTATTTTCTAGGTTTAGGTATTTTTTATTTTAAGTTTATTTTTAGGTTTAGGTTTTTTATTTTTATTTTAGTTTTATTTTATTTAGTTTTTTTTATTTTGGTTTTATTTTATTATTTTATTTTATTTCTTTTATTTTTATTTATTTATTTTAGGTTTAGTTTCTTTATTTTGGTTTATTTCTTTAGTTTTTTTTTATTTTAGGTTTAGGTTTATTTTTAATTTTTTTTTTCTTTATATTTAGTTATTTTAGGTTTAGTTTATTAGTAGTTTAGTTTAGTTTTTAGTAGTTTTTATTTTTTATTTAGGGTTATTGGCATTAGGAGTTTAAGTTATTTTTGGATTATATTTGTATTTATTTAGTTTTATTTTAGTTAAGTTTTATTTAAATATTTTTAAGCCTAGGTCAGTTTTATAGGTTATGATAGGGTAGGATCAGTGGGTTATGATTTAGTTGTATTATTTATGTAGGTCATTAGTAGTATTTTAGTTTCATTTATTTATATTATTTTGATCAGTGGTAAGTTTAATAAAATTTAGGTTTTATTTTTTATTTTATTTATTTTATTTTAGGGGGGTTTTAGTTAGTTTTATTTTATTTTTATTTTATTTATTTTTAGGTTTATTATTTATTTATTTTTATATTTTATTTAGGTTTATTTTTATTTATATTAAGCAGTGGTTTTCTGGTTTTAGGTTTAGGTTTATTTTATTTTGGTTTAGGGTTATTTTAGTTTAGTTTATTTTATTTTAGCTGTTTTTATTTTGGCATTTCATTTTATTTTAGGTTTAAGATTTCTTTTTTTTATTTTTTGAAGTTTATTTTAGTTTAGGTTTTTATTTAGTTTCATTTTATTTTAGGTTTTATTTTAGTTTTCCTTTACTTTAGTTTTTTTATTTTATTTTAGGTTTTTATTTTAAGTTTATTTATTTTAGTTTAGTTTATTTTAATTTATTTTATATTAGTTTAATTTTTTATTTTATTTTATTTAGTTAAGGTTTTAGTTTAGTTTTATTTATTTTATTTTATTTTATTTAGCTTAGGTTTTATTTATTTATTTTATTCTTAGATTTTATTTAGTTTTAGTTTATTAAGTTTCTAGTTTAGGATTATTTTAGCTTAAGTTTAGGGTTTAGGTTTAAGTTTTAGGGTTTAGTTAGGGTTTAGGGTTTGTAGGTTTTTTTAGGCTTAGTTTTTAGGATTCTGTTGGTTTTTTTTAATTTTTATTATTTTTTAAAATTAAGTAAACCAGATGTTTAGTTTATTTAGTTTATTTTATTTATTTTAATTTATTTTTAAATTTTATTTAGGTTATTTTATTTTATTTAGATTAGTTTATTTATTATAGTTTATTTTATTTTAGTTTATTTTTTAGGTTTAGGTTCAGTTTCTTTAGTTTAGTTTTATTTTATTTTATTCTTTAGTTTACATTTTATTTTTATTTTAGGTTTAGGTTTAGGTTTATTTTATTTATTTAAATTATTTAGTTTAGGTTTAGGTTTAGGTAGTTTATTTTAGGTTTAGGAGTTTATATTTTTTTTAGTTTATTTAATTTTTACATCATTTATATTTTTTATTTTAAGTTTAGGTTTTTTATAGGTTTATTGACTTTTATTTATTTTAAGTTTTTAGGTTTAGGTTTTTTATTTAGTTTTATTTTTTATTATATTTTAGGTATAGTTTTTATTTATTTAGGTTTATTTTTAGGTTTATTTTATTTTTTAGTTATTTTAGGTTTATTTATTTATATATTTTATTTTATTTTATTTATTTATTTATATTTTAGGTTTAAGTTTTTTTAAGTATATTTATATCTTTTTATTTTGTAGTATTTATTTTATTTTTTTATATTAGGTTTATTTAGTTTAGGTTTAGGTTTAAAATTTTAGGTTTAGGGTTGGGATCTTTTAATTTTTATTTATTTATTTTGTTTATTTATTTTATTTTTAGTTTTTTGGTTTTTAGGTTTATTTTAGGTTTAGGTTTTATTTATTTTATTTTATTTTATTTAGGTTTATTTTATTTTATACATTTAGTTTTATTTTATTTAGGTTTTTTATTTTTAAATTTATTTTATTTTAATTTTTAGGTTTTATTTATTTATATAGTTTAGTTTTATTTTATTTTGAGGTTTAGGTTTAGGGTTTAGAGGTATATATTTTGATCATTTGATTTTATGGTAGGTTTATTTATTTTTATTTAGTTTAGTTTTGGCCTTTAGGCTAGGATTTAGCCTGTGGTCAGGATTTAGGGAGGGCCAGGGTTGGTCATTTAGGTTTAGGGAGTTTAGGGTGAGGCCTAGGTCCAGGTTAGGTCATGTGGCCCAGGGCCCATGATCAGTGCTGTTTATGGTAGACTCAAGACTCAGGGCCTAGGGAGGGCCCAGGAAGTCTATGGCTCAGGGCCCAGGGTCTGGTTTATGGTAGGACTAAAATCTAGGCCCAGAGTTTATATTTATCTTTATAAAATCAAGGCCAGGTTTATTTATTACTTTACCAGTGGTTTTGGCTTTAGGGCCTAGGGTGGGCCCAGTGTAGGGTCTGGGGGTCAGAGCATGGCCCAGGGCCTTTAGGCTAGGCCCCAGTCAGGCCTCAGAGTTGGCCTGGGGTTTGGGTCAGTTGTTAGGGTGGCCTGGGGAGGTTTATGTGGCTCATGGAGGCACAGGATCAGATATGGTAGGTTTGTGGTTGGTCAGTGTTAGGATTTAGGGTAGGGTTTTAAATTTATTTTAAATTAACCATAAATGGAGTTTAGTTTATTTATTTTATTTAGTTTATTTATTATAGTTTAATTTATCTTTTAATTTTATTTAGGTTTATTTTATTTTATTTATTTATTTATTTATTTTAGTATTTATTATAGTTTAGGTTTTATTAATTTATTTTAAAGTTTATGTTTAGGTTTATTTTATTTTATTTTATTTATTTTATCTTATTTTTGGTTTAGGTTTTATTTTATTTTAGGTTTAAGTTTAGGTTTTTATTTTATTTTTTTAGGTTTAGGTTTAGTTTTCATTTTAAGTTTATTTTTATGTTTTATTTTTAGTTTATAGGTTTATTTTAGTTTAGTTTATTTTATTTATAGGTTTATTTTATTTTAAGTTTAGTTTAGGTTTTATTTATTTTAGTTTATTTAGGTTCATTTTATTTTATTTTGGTTTAGGTTTTTAGTTTGGTTTAGTTATTATTTTTACTTATTTTATGTTTTAGGTTCATTCTTAGGTTTAGGTTTTATTTTAGTTTTTTATTTTGTTTTTTTATTTATTTTAGGTTTATTTATTATTATGTAGGTTTTTTTTTAGATTTTATTTTTTAGTTTAGTTTAGGTTTATTTATTTTATTTTAGTTTTATTTTTTTTTTTTTAGATTTCAATTTTGATTTTGTTAGATTAGGTTTAGCTCAATTTTTTATTTTATTTTATTTTTATTATATTTAGGTTTTAGTTTATTTATTTATTTTATATTTATGTTTTATTTAGTTTAGGTTTAGGTTTGGTCTAGGGTTTAGGGACCATGGTTGGGGATTAGGGATTAGGGTTTAGGTGGATTTAGGGCCTTAAGTTTAAGGTTTAGGTGGGTAGAGCTCTGTGGGAGTTAGGATCTAGGAGGCTCAGTGGTTTAGGGCTCTGTTAGGTTTAGGGTCCGCCTAGGGTTAGGGTTTATGATTTGGTGGTATTAGGGTCAGGATTTAAGGGTTTTAGTTTAGGGTTAGGGTAAAGTATGGTATGGTCAGGGTTTTCAAATGCAACCCAAGTTTAGGTTTATAGTAATTTTATTTATTTTATTTGGGTTTATTTTATTTAGTTTAGTTTATTTATTTTAGGTTGTTTATTTTAGAGTTTTTATTTTAATTTGATTTTAGGTTTAGGTTTATTTTAGTTTAGTTTAATTTTATTTTATTTTTAAGTTTAAGTTTTATCTTTTATTTTTAGGTTTAGGTTTTTTTTAGGTTTAGGTTTTTATCAGGTTTATTTCTTGGTTTTATTTTTAATTTAAGTTTAGGTTTATTTTAGTTTATTTTATTTTATTTAGTTTAGGTTTAGTTTATTTTAGTTTAGGTTTATTTCATTTAGTTTAGTTTATTTTTAGTAGGTTTAGGTTATTTTATTTTTATTATAGGTTTAGGGTTTTTTTAGTTTAACCTAAGTTTATTTTTTTTTAATTTTATGTTTAGGTTTTATTTAGTTTTATTTTATTTTTTATTTTATTTTATTTTGGTTTATTTTATTTTTTATTTTTACATTTAGTTTTATTTTATCTATGTTTTTATTTTTAAGTTTATTTTATTTTTTAGTTTAGTTTAGGATTTTATATATTTTATATTAGTTTAGTTTTTCATTTTCATTTTATTTTATTTTTAGGTTTAGGTTTAGGTTTTTATTTTATCTTATTTATTATATTTATTTTATTTTAGGTTTTATTTAGTTTAGTTTATCTTTAGATTTTTAGTGTTTGGGTATGGTTTAGGGTTAGTTTAGGGCCTAGGGTTTAGGCTATGATTTAGAGTTTGGGCCTAGGGTCAGGTTGGCTCAGCTTTAGGCCTTTAGCTTTGTGGTCAGCCTTTGCCTTTAGTTTTAAAGTTTAGAAGGGTTTAGGGTAAGGCCAGGGCCTAGGGCCAGTCTAGAGGCACACCCCAGGGTAAGATCTGTGGCCTAGGGCTCAGGGTTTATGATTTAGGGCCTTTGGGTGTGGCCTGTGGGTCAGTCAGGCCCAGGTATGGTTTAGTGCATGGCTCAGCCCAGGTTTAGGGTTTAGGTCAGGGTTTGGGTTTAGGGTTTAGGGTTATGTTTAGGGCTTATGGTGGGGCCCATGATTTAATGGGGTTTATGGCTCAGGTCAGTTTAGGGTGTGGAAGATTGTGGTTTAGTGTTTAAGTAGGGTTTAGGGTTAGGTTTTTTTTAAACAAATTATTTTAAAAAAAGAAACTGTAAGTTTGGTTTATTTAGTTTATTTTATTTATTTTAGTTTATTTTATTTTATTTTTTATTAAGTTTATTATTTTTATTTAGTTTTAAATTTTTATTTAATTAATTTATTTATTTTATTTTTATTTATTTTAGTTTATGTTTTTTGTTTTAGTTTATTTTTTATTTTAGGTTTATTTTTTAGTTTAATTTTATTTTTATTTTATTTTTTTAATTTAAGTTTTATTTTTTATTTATTTTTTAGGTTTTATTTTTAGGTTTATTTTTTAGGTTTAGGTTTTTATTTAATTTTTATTTTATTTTATTTTAGGGATATTTTATTTTTATTTTACATTTACTTTTTATTTTATTTAGGTTTTTTATGTTTAGGTTTATTTTATTGTTAATTTAATTTTAAGTTTTTTTATTTATTTTAGATTAGTTTAGTTTTATTTTTATTTTATTTTATTTCTAGGTTTAGGTTTTAGGTTTTAGTTTTGGTTTTATTTTATTTTATTTCTAGGTTTAGGTTAGTTTAGGTTTTATTTTATTATTTTTTATTTATGTTTAGGTTTTTTATTTATTTTATTTTTATGTTTTATTTAGTTTAGGTTATTAGGTTGGGTGGATCACGTAGGGTTTAGGGTAGCCAGGGCTCAGGTCACCAGGCATGTTTTTGAGCCTAGGGCCTGTGTAGGTTAGGGCCAGGTTGTGGCTCAGGGTTTAGGGCTCAGTGGTAGGGTTTGGGCACAGGGTTGGGGAGGGTTTAGGTTTAGTCAGTTTGCCAGATCTGGTTCATGATTTAGGTTTAGGGTTTGGTTTAAGATTTAAGGTTTAGGTAGGGTTAGTTTTTTTATACTTTTTTAATTTTTTTAATTAAAATTGGTAGGTTTAGGTCCATTTAGTTTATTTAGTTTACCTTTAGTTTAGTTTTATTTTTATTTTCTTTTATTTCTATTTATAGGTTTTTTTAGGTTTACTTTTAGTTCTAGTTTTTATTTTAGGTTTATGTTTAGGTTCTAGTTTACTTTTTTATTTCTAGTTTTATGTTTAGGTTTAGGGTTTAGGGTTTAGGTTTTTGTTCATTCCGAATTGATTGTTGAACTTAACCAAGGATACAATTGAATCAAATTTGGCTAATTAAACCTAATTGACCCACTTAGACCAAATTGACATAAAGGGTCAAATTAGCCTAAACCAAAATAAAATTCAAATTAAATCAAATCAAATCGAAGCATTCAATCCTCTCCAATTGACCAATTGAATATGAACCAACACCCAACCCAAGCCAATTTGGCCAATTGGGTCAAATTGATCAACTTGACCCATTGGACCCAAATGAACTCAAATGAACCAAAATCAAATTTAAACCAAATCAATGACGCCAATACACTCCAAATGATCATTTGAACCTGATCCAACTCTTGGTTTGATCCATTTTGACCAATTGGTTAACCTAACTTGATTTGACCCAATTTGGCCAAAATGGGTCAAATTGACCCAAATTAAACCAAATGAACTCCAAATGACATGAAATTTGGTCCAACTCACTTTTGACTCATTTCAAATCTACCTAAATCAAATCCAATGCCAAATGACCACTTTTCTCTTGGGTCAAGGGCTTCCCATGGGAAAAGACACTTGCCCAAATGGTCATTTCTTTTCCTTGGCCACTTGGCACTCATCCATTGGTCACATAGGCACCAATGACATTGACCAACCTAACCCAAGAGGTGGTTGAGGTAGCCATGAATCATGGGAAGGTGAATTTACCTTAGCTCTAACATTGGAACACTTGGCATGAAGGACTTCCACCTCCTCTTACTAGGACATCCATTAGTCCTTCATGCCAACCACCTCCCATGCCTTGTACACTCAAATTAAGCCACCTAAGGAGAAACCCAACTGCCCCAAGCCAAGGACACCCACTTAGAGCCAAATCATAAGGAATGAGGTGATTTTTTAGCCATTCCAAAAGCACAAAAATAGAGAGGCAAAAATTCTTGCTCACACACTCATTTCACTCTCTTATAGCTCCCACGCCAACCAGCAACCATTCCCTCTTGGTTTTTGAGTAAAAGCCATCAAAATCAAGTGGATTTCGATGAAGAAGTTGTGGAAATCGGAGAATACATTATTTCAAAGTGAAGCAAGAGCACAAACCCATTCCATAGCTTCTTCTTGCACTCAGGAGTGCGCTCAAATCATCACCACCAACGAAAATCATCCTCGGTGAGGTAATTTCTAAAAAAATTATAGCCGTCCTTAGGTTCTCTTATTTGTGATGGTTTTTTGCACAATTTGAAAGATTTACCTTATATAAACCTAGCAGTTTTCATTTTATATCATCCCCACATGAATAGAGAAGTTTTTTGGTGAAGATCACAGTGAAATCAAGCCTGTTTGGATGAAATTTCATTAAATTTTCATGAGAATTATGAAATCCCATCAGTTTCTCTAGCTAGATAGTAGCACCCATTTGATCCTGCATTTGGGGATCGAACGGTTGAGATCTCACAACTGATCTCGTGTTTTGAGCCTTCAGATCACTCGAATCGATCTGGACCATCCGATCCACGATCTGACGATCCAATTTGATCTACGTGTCGCGATCCACCTTCCCGCTCGTCTCGACGGTGTGGCACTGCCCGACCAATCGTGCAAAGCCACATGCCACATGGTGTGGCGCCCAACCGCGTGACACGCATGCATTGCCCGGCCGCAATTAGGTTAAGTAGGAAATTCAGCCTTTTTTATTTTAAAAATTAATTAAATCATCCAAAACTTCAAAAAATCATAGAAAATAAAATACTCAAGAAAAACTACAAACAAGGGGTCGTTGGATTCAACTTTCTAAAAGGAATCCAAGGAACCCGAAATCCCCAAATTTGACTTAATAGTTTGAGCTTAATTTAAGTTTTAGTGAAAATCAAATCTCATTAATTACTCTATAAATAAACATCAGATTGATTTGAAATTTTCAAGAATTGAAATTGAAGTTATAATGCACCCACCATAAAAATGACAAGTCAAAAATATTTCTAGATTGGAAGATATTGCATTCTGAAGTTCAAATAGTGAAAATAAATTAATGAACTTAATAAACATCATGGAAAATCATTTAAATCAGCTGAAACTTTGAAAAATTATAACAAATCATAGAAAAACACAAATAAATACTCATTTTAAAGGTATTTCAATGGATATTAATTTGAAATTAATTTAATTAATTTTGAACAATAATTAAATCTTAATTTGGGTTTAATTGAAAACAAAATTAGCTTATTTACTCCCTAATTACCCAAGTAATTAATCTCAAACTTTCTGAAGTTGATTAATGGGATGACCTTTGCCTCCCATAATTTTCTTGGGATTTATTGCTTGGTTAATTAGGAAAATTTCTTGTCTTAATTAATTAGATGATTAATTAACAATTAAACATCAAGGAAACCATTAATTAAGCTTGCTAATCATTGTGAAATAGTGAATGGACATGGGTAATGAGAGTGGGACTTCTTTCCCAATCTTTCCTAAGTTCATTTCACTTGAATGAAGATTAATTAATTTGGGATTAATTAATGGTTTAATTTAATAATTAAATGGCTTAATTAATCAAATTGAAGTCATAATCATTCCGATCTCATCTAATTAAGTTTCTTGGGTAGACTCTAGGTGTTCAATAACCTAAAAGAATCCTAAGAAAATTATAATTAGCCCATATATGGGAGATTTATAAGAGTACTTAATTAAGTCCTAGCTAAATTAACCATTAATTGTACATTTGGCCCCCTTCATTTCTTAGGATCATTATTGATTTAATTTCTAATGCATATGCATATCATGTTGGCTCACCATTACTTGGGTAAATATGTTAAGGTGATATAGAAAAGGGGTAATTAATGGACTTAACTCGTATTGCAACCTAATTAATCTATAAATTCAACTTAATTTATTTTCATTGAACCAAATTGATTAACCAATATGGAAATGGGTTATGAGCAAAAAATAATTGAATCTCCTTTTTTCTTTAAATTAAATCAAACAACCAAATATAACTTAATAAGAAGCTTTGGTTTGCTTTAAATGATTATATTTGATATGATTGTCCTCAGGAATTAGTTTGATTTAATGAAACATGTGTTTATGTCTTATTATCCCTTTCCAATCATATTAAATGATATGTGTCATGTGGTTCCATGCATTTGTGTTTTTTAAAATGTTTAAACTTAAATGAATTTCCTTTATCTCAAGCTTGCATGTGCTTATTTTATTTAGCTTTTATTTTATTATATTTTTAGGTTTTATTTATTTATTTTATTTATTTAGTTTAGGTTTCAATTTTATCTTTATTTAGGTTTTTTATTTAGTTTATTTTTTATTTTATTTTAGGTTTTATTTTTTACTTTTGGTTTAGGTTTAGGTTTTATTTTATTTTTATTTATATATCTATTTTTATTTTATTTATTTAGGTTTATTTAGTTTAGTTTAGGATTATTTTAGATTTAGGTTTAGGTTTTTAAGTTTATTTATCATTTATTTTCTTAGTTTATTTATTTTTAGTTTAGGTTTTATTTATTTTTATTTAGTTTAGTTTAGTTTTTTATTTAGGTTTAGGTTTATTTATTTAGTTTTATGTTTTAGTTTTTATTTAATTTATTTTATTTATTATATTTTTATTTAATTTAGTTTATTTAGGTTTATTTATTTTATTTTTATTTATTTAGTTTAGGTTTAGATTTATTTGGTTTAGGTTTATTTAGTTTAGGGTTTAAGTTAAGGTTTAGGTTTTAGGTTTAGGTTTAGGTTTAGGTTTAGGTTTAGGTTTAGATTTTTAGGTTTAGGTTTAGGTTTATGTTTTAGGTTTATTTAATTAGGCTTAGGTTTTTATTTATTTATTTAGTTTAGGTTTATTTATTATTTTATTTTATTTTTTATGTTTAGGTTTATTTATTTATTTTATTTTTAATTTATTTAGTTTTTATTTAGGTTTAGGTCTAGGTTTAGGTTTAGGTTTATTTTTTATTGTTATTTAGGTTTTGATTTAGGTTTTCAGGTTTAGATTAGTTTAGATTTATTTAGGTTTTAGGTTTAGGTTTATTTAGGTTTAGGCTTTTTTTAGGTATTTATTTAAGTTTAGGTTTATTTATGTTGAGGTTTAGGTTTTTATTTAGTTTAGTTTATTTATTTAGGTTTAGGTTTTATTTAGGTTTAGTTTATTTTAGTTTAGGTTTATTTATTTTATTTAGGTTTAGGTTTAGATTTTTATTTTTATTTAGGTTTATTTATTCTATTTTATCTTAGTTTAATTTATTTATTTAGGTTATTTAGGTTTAGGTTTATATATTTATTTAGGTTTAAGTTTATTTAGTTTATTTTATTTTGTTTATTTTTATTTTTTAGGTTTAGGTTTATGTTAAGGTTTATTTATTTATTTAGTTTAGGTTTAGGTTTAGGTTTAGGTTTATTTTTTTTAGTTTTTATTTATGTTTTATTTATTTTAGGTTTTAGGTTTTAATTTTACTTTATTTATTTAGGTTTAGGTTTATTTTTTTAGTTTAGTTTAGTATATTTATTTTTTAGGTTTATTTATTTGTACTTTAGTTTATTATATTTATTTAAGTTTAGGTTTAGGTTTACGGTTTAGGTTTTAGTTTATGTTTAGATTTATTATTTATTTATTTAGTTTAGGTTTAGGTTTTAGTTTATTTTATTTATTTTAGTTTTTATTTTTAAGTTTTTAGTTTAGTTTAGGTTTAGTTTATTTTTTAGTTTAAGTTTAGGTTTGTTTATTTAAGTTTATTTAATTAATTTAGTTTAAATTTAGGTTTAGGTTTTATTTAGCTTTATGTTTAGTTTAGGTTTTGGTTTATTTATTTTATTTATTTTATTTATTTTAGGTTTTTAGGTTTAGGGTTTGAGTTTAGGGTTTAGTTTAGGGCTTAGGGTTAGGGTCTGGTAGGGTTGTAGGTTTATGGTTTAGGGTTTAGTGTATTTTAAAATTAAGCAAACCGATTGGTTTAGGTTTATTTAGTTTATTTAGTTTATTTTTTGTTTATTTTAGTTTATTTTATTTTTCATTTTTACGTAAGTTTATTTTTTTATTTATATTTAGTTTAGTTTATTTATTTTAAGTTTATTTAGTTTAGATTAGGTTTTTCATTTTAGTTTTTTTTAAGTTTAGGTTTAGGATTAGGTTTACTTTTTAGTTTAGTTTTATTTTTTTTATATTTTAGGTTTAGGTTTGATTTTTTATTTTTAAGTTTATGTTAAGGTTTATATTTTATTTTATTTTTAGGTTTTATTTTTACAATAGGTTTAGGTTTATTTTTAGTTTATTTTATTTTCTTTAGTTTAGATTTAGGTTTAGGTTTTATCTATTTCAGGTTTAGGTTTAGGTTTTATCTATTTTAGTTTAGGTTTAGTTTTATTTTATTTTGTTTATTTTTTTTTACTTTAGGTTTAGGTTTTTTAGTTAAGGGTTTAGGTTTTATTTATTTATTTTTAGTTTTATTTTTAGGTTTAGTTTTTCATTTATTTTTTAGGTTTAGGTTTTTATTTAGTTTTTATTTTATTTTATTTTAGGTTTTTTATTTTACATTTATTTTTTATTTTATTTAGATTTTTTATTTATAGGTATATTTTATTTTTTAGTTTAGTTTAGGTTTTTATTTATCTTATTTTAGTTTATTTTTAAGTTTATGTTTAGGTTTAGGTTTGTTCAAGGTTTTTATTATTTTTTATTTTTTATTTAGGTTTAAGTATTTTATTTATTTTATTTTTTTCTATTTTATTCTTAGGTTTAGGTTTAGGTTTTATGTTTCTAGGGTTTAGGGTTTATGGTTACTTTAGGATTTAGGGTTTAGAGTTTAGGGTCTAGGGTTTAGGTTTTCTGGTTTAGTGTTATTATTTTTATTTAATTTATTTTTATTTTTTGAAATTTAAGTAAAATGGTAGGTTTGGGTTTATTTAGTTTTTTTATTTATTTATTTTAGATTACTTTATTATTTTATTTTTATTTTTATTTAGTTTAGTTTATTTATTTTAAGTTTATTTATTTTAGTTTATGTTTTATTTTAGTTTATTTTTTTAGGTTTAGATTTAGGTTTAGGTTTATTTTTTAGTTTTATTTTATTTATTTTTTATTTTTTCTAGTTTAGGTTTATTTTTAGTTTATTTTATTTTATTTAGTTTAGGTTTAGGTTTTTATTTTGGTTTAGTTTATTTTAGGCGTAGGTTTAGGTTTTATTTAATTTAGCTTAGTTTAGGGTTATTTTATTTTTATTTCAGGTTTAGGTTTTTTTAGTTTAGGGTTTAAGTTTTACTTTTTATTTATTTTTAGGTTTTAGCATTTTTTGGTTTAGGTTTTATTTAGTTTTATTTTATTTTATTTTAGGTTTGTTTTATTTTTATTTTATGTTTAGTTTATATTTTATTTAAGTTTTTTATTTTTTGGTTTATTTTAATTTTTAGTTTAGTTTAGGTTTTATTTTTATTTTATTTTATTTTTAGGTTTAGGTTTAGGTTTTAGTTCAAGTTTTTATTTTATCTTATTTTTTATTTTATTTAGGTTTATGTTTAATTCTTTATTTTATATTTAGGTTTTATTTAGTTTTAGGTTTTAGGTTTGAGTTTAGGGTATTTTATGGTTTTAGGGTTTAGGGTCAGGTTTAGGATATGTTTATTTGGGTCAGAGTTTGGGTTTAGGATTTAAGGTTTAGTTTTTATTTTATTTAAAAAATTTAAGCAAACCGGGTAGTTTAGGTTTAGTTAGTTTTTATTTTATTTTTTTATTTTTAGATTTTATTTTATTTAGTTTAGATTATTTATTATATGTTTATTTATTTTAGTTTAAGCTTTTAATTTTAGTTTATTTTTTTAGGTTTAGGTTTTTAGGTTTATTTTAGTTTAGTTTTATTTTTATTTTATTTTTTTAGGTTTATGTTTAGTTTTATTTTATTTAGGTTTAGGTTTTTATTTTATTTTTTTAAGTTTTTTTTTTATTTTAGGTTTATTTTAGGATTTCTTTTAGTTTAATTTTAGGTTTATTTTTATTTTATTTTATTTTATTTAGTTTAGGTTTAGTTTTTTTTTATGTTTAGGTTTTATTTTATTATTTAGGTTTAGGTTTAACTTAGTTTTATTTTATTTTATTTTAGGCTTAGTTTATTTTATTTTACATTTAGTTTTAATTTATATAGTTTATTTTATTTTTTTAGTTTAGTTTAGGTTTTTATTTATTTTTATTTTATTTTTATTTTATTTTTTTAGGTTTTAGGTTTCATTTAGACTTTATTTATTTTATTTTTATTTTATTTAGGAGGTTCTTTATTTATTTTATTTTATTTATTTATTTTAAGTTTATGTTTAGGGTTTTATTTAGGGTTTAGGGTCTGGGTAGGGTTTAGGGTTTTAGTAGGTTTTAGGTCAGGGTTAGGTGTGGGTTGGGTAGGGTTTAGGTTTAGGGATTGGGTTTTATGTTTAGGTTTTTGGGTTTGGGGTTAGGGTCTGGCCTGTTTAGTTAGGTTAGTAGGGTTTAGGTTTAGGTTTAGGGTTTAGGGTTTAGGGTTTAGGGTTTAGGGTTTAGGGTAGGGTTTAGGGTTTAGGTGTTTAGGGTTTAGTGTTAGGTTTTTAAAAAAAACATTTAAAACCCAGCAGTTTAGGTTTATTTAGTTTATTTAGTTTATTTTATTTTATTTTATTTAGGTTTAGGTTTTTTTAGTTTAGGTTTAGGTTTTATATATTTATTTATTTTCTTTTATTTTTTTTAGGTTTATGTTTTATTTAGTTTTTTATTTTATTTATTTATTTTTTTTATTTTAATTTCATTTTTTATTTTATATAGGTTTTATCTTTAGGTATTTTTTTTTAGTTTAGGTTTTTATTTTATTTTTATTTTATTTTAGGTTTTGTAGGTTTTAGTTCAAGTTTTATTTTATCATATTTTTTATTTTATTTAGGTTTAGGTTAAATTATTTATTTTATATTTAGGTTTTATTTATTTTAGGTTTAGGTTTTGGGTTTAGTGTTAGGTTTAAGTTTATTTAATTTTAGTTTAGGTTTTTTTTAGTTTAGGGTTTAGGTTATTTTTATTTATTTTAGGTTTACACTTTTTTAGGTTTAGTGTTTAGGGTTGTGGTAGGGTTTAGGGTCAGGGTTTAGGGTAGGTTTAGGGTTTAGGTTTGGGTTTGGGTTTGTGGGCAGTTTATTTAGGGTGTTTAGGGTTTAGGGTTTGGTTTAGGGTTTAGGGTTTAGGCTATTTGTTTCAGGGTTTTTTACAATTTCTTTTTAATTTTTTTTTAATTAAGTAAACTAGAACGTTTAGGTTTATTTAGTTTATTTAGTTTATTTTTTATTTATTTTAGTTTATTTTATTTTTTTTATTTTATTTAGTTTAGTTTATTATTTAGTTTGTTTTCTATTTTAGTTTATTTTAAGATTAGTTTTTTCAATTAGTTATTTTATTTTATTTTTTTGGTTTTGAGTTTTATTTTTTTATTTTAGGTTTTGGTTTAGATTTTATTTTATTTTATTTTAGGTTTTAGGTTTTATTTTGTTTATTTTTAGGTTTTATTTTAGTTTATTTTAGATTATTTTATTTTATTTGGTTTAGTTTATTTAGTTTTGGTTTTTATTTATTTTAATTTAGGGTTTAGGTTATTGGGTTTAGGGTTTAGGTAGGTTTGGTTTATGGTAGGGTTTATTTTAGGAGTTAGGTTTAGGGTTTTAGAGTTTAGGGTTTAGAGTTTTTTTTTAAATTTTAAATTAAGCAAAAGTGAGGTTTAGGTTTATTTATTTTGTTATTTATTTTATTTAGTTTATTTTATTTTTAATTTTTAGGTTTAATTTATTTTATTTTATTTTATTTAGTTTAGTTTATTTATTTTTTAGGTTTTATTTTTCTTTATTTTAGTTTATTTTTTGTTTAGTTTTATTTTATTTTATTTTGGTTTAAGTTTTATTTTATTTTAGATTTAAGATTTAGATTTTATTTATTTTAGGTTTAGGTTTAGGTTTTATTTTTTTTTTTTAGGTTTTATTTTTTAGTTTAGTTTAGGTTTATTATTTTTTTATTTTATTTTATTATAGTTTAGGTTTATTTATTTTAGTTTAGTTTATTTTAGTTTACATTTAGGTTTATTTATTTTATTTTAGCTTTTAGTTTAGGATTTATTTTATTTATTTTTTTTTAGGTTTTTATTAGTTTTATGATTTTATTTTATATTTAGGTATTTTATTTTATAGGTTTAATTTTATTTTATTTAGGTTTTATTTTATGTTTATTTTATATTTTAGTTTAGTTTACATTTTATTTATTTTATTTTTTATTTTTATTTTATTTTATTTTATTTTATTTAGTTTAGTTTTAGTTTAGGTTTTATTTTATCTTTTTAAAATTTATTTAGGTTTAGATTATTTATATTTATTTATTTTATATGTAGGTTTATTTAGCTTAGGTTTAAGTTTTTAGGTTTAGGTTTAGTTATTTTATTTTAGTTTATTTTATTATTTTTTTGTCAGTTACATTTTATTACCATAGAAGGAAAGGTTATATTGTGCTTAAAAGGGGTAAAGTTCTAAAATTATATTGCTCTCGGAGCTACAAAAAACCTAAAGAGCTAAACCCCCATCTAAGTACATTAGAAAAAGAAAAAAAATAAAAGAGCAAATACAAAAGCTAAAAAGCATAAGAGAAAAAGGCATAGAGTAAGACTAAAACAAATTTTGAAAATAGTAAAAGGATGAGTCAACAGTAGTTCATGATTCCTTAAAGAAAGCAAGATAACCAAGATCCACATCAATAACACTTGGGTTCACTGAGAACAACCATTCCCTCTATAAAATTCCAACCTGCAAAAGAAATATGCAAAACACTACAAAGGCAAAAGTCATAGCTAAATAAGATAAAGATAAAGAGAGGAAAGGTAGAGAGTTGAGAAAGAGAAGGCTCAAGCTCAGTTAAGATGATCTCAAGGAGAAATGATACATATAAGCATCCAAACTTTATAAAAAAATGGTTACAATCATATGTAATGCTACCAACCACAGGGAAGAGATAAGTAACATTAAATCCATCATAGCCAGCATACATGTACAAGCAACCATCCAATAGTAGCAGTCCGTAGAGTTCTAGATCTTGCACCATTAAACAAAGAGAAATCGGCCAGCAACCAGCTAGTAGTCAAACCACCAATCAAAAACCATAATAGACTAATCACAATAACCAAAATAAGGGATAGGACAAAGTTAGGACACCAACAACAGCCATTATCTAAATACCCATCCAAGCTCCAAACTAGGGAAAACCAAAATCAGCCATCAGCAAACACCAGACCCATGCCAATTAATAGAGAAACAACCAACAAAACCAAGATAGGAGCTCTCAATCCAAAGTCCCACTAATTAGTAGTCACCAAGACAAACCAGGGTGAGCAACCACAAATGACTAAATAGCTCATAAATAGAACCATCAACTGAAGGAAACATAAGCTGCAGCCAGTGCAAATCACCAGAAAACAAAACAACGGCACAAAAGATTTATTAAGGTAGCCACCAACCACCACAAACCAAAAACTCCAATCCAAAAGGATCAACAAAGGTTAAGCTAGCACAGCAAAAGGCTCCAGTAAATTGTCTAAGAAGAAGGAAAAGACCACTAAGAAACAAATCAACCAACCAAGATTCTAGGGACAACTAAAAGTCCTCCAACCAAACCAACTAAGTAAAATAGCCATAATGAAATCACCAAAGAACAGCCCATCATAATTAACCAATAAAGGAAGCATCCCCAATAGCCAAAGAATAAAATCAACAAAGCACCACATAATAGAGGTCCAAAAGAAGCACAGACACCATAGAAAGGCAACAACAACAGTTAGCCAGAACTAGCCGAAAAACCAAACTTCCCCAGCAACAAAGACTAACCCAACAAGAAACATAATAACAACAAAAAATGTGTTGCAAACAACGCACCCAATAGAGGCTAATCTTAGAAGAATAACCAAATACAAAACCAAAGCAAAAGAAGGATCCAACAATAAACAACAAGGAACTGGGAGGCAACCATCAAAAATAATGAAGAAATTCTCCAAAAGAAGGCCCAGAAAGGTAACAACCAACAACAGTTCCCATTACGAAGGCCACCCATCCAACCATGAAAAACTAGCAAAAAGTATTTCGAGTTTAGAGGAGAGCCTACAAAAAAACCATTGCAGAAAAGAGAATAAAGCCAGAGCAAAAACCATCTCATCCACCAACAACCAAAGTAACAAGGCAGAGAAGATAGTAGCCACAAAGCCAAAAAAATCATGCCATCCCAAACTGGAAAGACATGAACCATCAAATAGCACCATCAGGTAGCACCATCAGGCCAACCCAAAAGCAAGAGGTCAAAAACAAACCTAACTTAAGACAAAAAGTGAAAATAAGAAAAAAGCCACAACCCAAAGAGGGTTTAAAAAAGGGTAAACAAAAGTAATGGATCATAAAAAACCAATAGAAAAAATCAAGCCAAGAAAATTATAATCTCAGATTAGGCAATCCAGTGTTATCCAGATTAACCAAACCACTTAAAAGTTTAACCAAAGTTTAGTTGCCAAATAAAGTGAAATCAATTAAGTAGGCACCTAAATTAGCCAAGAAATTAACACAAGCATTACCTTCATAAAGGATATGGGAAATTTTATAACAAACTTGAGAAAGAAGATTTTTAGTATGATTAAGATAATAAAATAATTTATCATTCCCTATTATATTAGAATTAAGCATGTCAAGAAGCAAGAGCGCATCAACTTCAATCCAGATGTTGAGGAAACCTTTATTCAAACAAATTTCAATAGCTTTATTGACAATCATAAGCTCAGCATAGATAACAGAATAGGCTTTAAGAGGATAGGAAAAAGCACAAATGACTGTACCTTTAGAATCCCTAAGGATACCACCATAACCATATTTATTGGAAGCAACATAACCATTAGTATTCACTTTAATCAAATTATCTTTAGGTTTGATCCAATGGATAATCCAAGCACATTTATAAGAGTCAACATCAGAAAGAATGACACCCAATTTTTTAGCCACAAATTTGTAGCCACTAAAATAAATGTTACTAATAAGATTGGCATTAAAAAAAACATGAATTTGTTTTTTAGTTCTAACCATGATCCTTTTATGGTTCATAGGAATACCATGATATTTAGCATCATTTCTATCCATCTAGATAAACCAGATAAGAGTAATAGCAATTAAAACTTTGATATGACCTTTCATAATTTTTTGGAAATAGACTTCAAGAAGTTGATATAAAGAGTGAGAGAGCCATGAAAATAGTTGGTATTAAATAAATCATCATACCAAAACCATAATTTAAAAGAAATATTACCGTTGATAAAAAAAATAATTTACATTTTCAATATGAAAACAACAATAGAACTTTGAAGGTAAATAAAATTCTTTACTCCAGAGCAAAGAGTCCGCAGGAATAAAGTTATTCAAAATCCTCCAAGCTGAAATTGAATAAGCAATGGGAATGATATTGTTCCAAAGTCTAGTGAAAACATTAGAGGAGTTATATTTATCTCTAATAAAATTCCAAACCTCTTTAAGAATAAAATCACCATTATAAGAAAGCTTAAAAAGAATTTGATCAAGTTTGTTAGAAGAAATAGAGATATTTCTAAAGTTATCAAAAAGAGAAATTGGGATATAATTCTCAAGTTTGTTTTCATTCCAATTATTATTAAGCCAAAAAGAGTTAACTTTCATAGTAGCAATAAAGTGTGTAGATAAAAGGGAGTCAATAGAACCATTGCCAATCCAATTGTCTTGCCAAATGAAAGAAGAACCCAATGAATACCCCAAGATATTAAGGATGCAATAACCCATTTAATGGAGCAAACCTTTTTCCAAACCGGAGAGTCACCAACTTTATAAGCATAGATAAGAGGGTGTTTACCTTGGTAATATTTGTTCATCATAAAATTAGCCCAAAGGCTATCATTCTTTCTAAAATTCCACCAGAGCTTATGAGAGAAGGCAGTAATAGCTTGACAAATATGTTTGCAACCAAGACCACCTTCACCCAAAGGACAACAACATTTATGCCAAGATGTCCAATGCATTCTTTTAATAGAATTATTGGAGCCCCAAAAAAGTTATTATGCAAATGATCAATTCTGATAAGAATAGAATTAGTGGGAATAATAGTTTAAATCAAATATAGAGGCATAAAATTGAGTGTTTTTTAGAATAGTGAGCTTGCCAGCAAAGGAAAGTAAATGGAATTCCCAAATAGAAATTTTATTTAAAACTTTTTGAATTAACTCAACAAAAAAGATGGGATTATTTTGGACCTTTAAAAAGAGGAGCACCCAAGTACATAAGAGGTAAATGTTGATGTTTAAAATTAGTGATATGCAAGATTTGATTGATTTTATTATTAGAGAAACTTGAAGAAGTAATAAAATAACTTTTTCTATCATTGATAGAAAGACCGCTTTCTCTACCAAAATTTTTTAAAAAGTTCTTGAGATTCTTGATATGATGAATAGAGGCATTGCAAAAAATAATGAAATCATCCGCAAAGCTTAAATAGAATAAATGAATACCACTAAGAGTTCTATAATACAAACTAGGTTTATTTATGAATAAATCATTGATGCACCTAGATAAGTATTCAATAGAAATAATAAATAAAGTAGGAGATAAAGGATCCCCTCGTCTTAAGCCATGGGAAGAAGGAAAGAAACCCAAAGCTTCCCCATAAAGAAAAATAGAAAAGGAATTATTAATACAATATTTAGTAAGAAAAATAAATTTATCAGAAAACCCAAATAAATTTAGAATATGAAAAAGGAAATCCCAAGAAATATCATCAAAAGCTTTGGTAATATCTAATTTGAAAAGAATGTTCCAACCTCTAGTCTTAGTATTTAAATCATGAATTAATTCTTAGGCAAGTAAAATATTATCAAAATAGATCCTCTTACAAAACTAGTTTGGTTGAGAAATAATCTTATGAAGTCAAGGACTAAACTTGTGAATTTTGGAAATCACTTATTGAAGAAAGTGCAAAGACTAATAGGTCTAAAATCACTTTAATAGTCAATATATTTAGGTATAAGAATAATGGAAGCTAGAAAAATATCTTAGAAAAGGATTACCATTAAGGAAATCAACCACAACATCAATCAAATCATTTTTAATATTAAACCAACATTTTTGAAAAAATTGATTAGTGAAACCCTCCAGACCAACAACATAATCTATGTTCATGTTATTCAGGATTTTAAAATTTCCATCTTCATTAGGAAAAATAGTAAGCAAATCATTATCATCATTAGTAATATTAGAAGGAATCAAGTGAGATTTAGAAATAGCTTCATGTCTTATTAAGCATATTTCTAAAGTAATTAAAAACCAAATCCTTAATATTATTCTTCGTAATCCATTCTCCACTAGCATCTTTAATTTTTTGAATATTATTTAAAGCTCACTTTTTATTCACAAATGAATGGAAATACCTAGTATTCCTATCCCCATCCATAATATGTTTACTAGCAGCTTTTTGGTGCCAATAACCTTCTTCCATATTTTAAAAATTAACAAATTTTTTTCATGCTAAGTCCATAATCTTGGAAGGTTTAGTAATAATAAACTTTTGGATCATAAATATATATTTCCATCCTTGATATTTGCAAAAAAGATTTTTAAAATAATGCCTATTCCACTAGAATAGTTTTATTTAAGTCATTCATTTAAACTAATCTATTCATCCCCATAATATATTAAGATGTAAAATGGGCTTTCCAATTAGTAGCCACAATATTAAAAAAATCAATATACTAAATCCACATATTTTGAAATGTAAAAGGAGAGAATTCTTTAATCTATTAGAATTATCTTTAATAAAAATCGATAGAGTTGAATGATCAGACAAAGTTCGCTAAATGATCAACATAAGTAAGGCCATTGATTAATAAATTAAATTAATCCATTTTCCAAAGTCTAGAGTTATGCCAAGTATAATTAGAACCCTTAAAACCAATATCAATCAGATTACAATCAATTATCATATTGGATAAATCTTCCATGGAATGAATATTAGGAGAGCAACCACCACTTTATTCAAAAGAGAACAAAATAGTGTTAAAATCACCACCAACAAACCAAGGTTTATTGACAGTGATAGCAAAATTTCTCAAATTATCCCAAAGAAGATTTCTACCAGATCTATTGCAAGAAGCATAAAAGAAAGAGCCAAAACAAAATAATCACCATCGAGATTTGCATTAACAACTTGTTGAAAATCATCAAGAATGGAAACATCTATGAAATTATTTTAAAAACACCAAATTTTATTACTAACATTAGGGAAAACTTTACTGAAACTGATCATTCAAGCAACATGGTTAATTTTATTAGCATGAATAATAGACTCAAGAATAATAAGTAAAGAGATATTATGAATAAGAAAAAGATTCTTAATGTGATTACAAATAGAAAGGGTACCAATCCCTCTAACATTCTCAACTATAAAATTAAACATAAAGAAATAGAAAAAGGTTAATTAATAGAAGAGAGGAGGTGAAGATGACCTAGTGTTTCTTGGCAAATTAGAGAGAAATAATTTACATGTTTTTCTTTTAGAAAAATAGTTTGAAAACCAATTTCTTTTCCCATAGATTCATCATCAAAAAATGGATTTACCAATAATATTAGTAATCATTTTAGAGAATTCTCCAAATATTAGAAGGTAGTTCACCCTTCCAAAATAAGAGGGTCTTTGAGTGCAACATAGAAATTAACAAGAGAAGATGCATAAACTAATTTATTAAGGAGACAATTTTCAAGAAGAGAGTTTTGCAATTGTCTACATCATTCCCTCCTCTTCATTTTTTAAAGTATTTAGAGAAACCACTCAATGACCATTAGAGCATCCAAATTTAAAATAAAGAATTAGATTTCAACATGATTTTCATGGATAACTAAAGCCCTATTCTCTATAGAAGATGATTCATGCAAAGCATTAATTTCAATAGATTTTACCAATATTATTTGATGGGATTTGTAAATCATTAGCATAATCTCAAAGGAAAAATAGGTTGAAATAAGATTTTCATTTATATCTTGATCATGAATAATAGTTTACCATTAGCCAAAGAAAGAGATCAATCAATTTTGATTCGTAATTAGCAATATTGATGGATTTTTTTCTAAGAGCAGATGGGAATAAAGTATTTAGAAATATCATGGCCATGTGTTTTACAATGATTGCAAAAGAAAAAAAAATTTCAAATTTGATCTTTTGGAAGTAACCATACTTTTTCAAACCAATCCAAATTTCCTTAGGATATTTTTTTTGTAACATCAATTTCCACCAAAATTTGAGAAACTGATGGCTGAGAATTGGTAGTAATTGTTTGATCAATTTGTAAAGGCTATCCAAAGAGCAACCCGATAGCATGAAGAATTTGATTGTTAACAAAATAGATACACATATTGGGTAAAGCAATCCAAACTGGCACAATCGGTGACTCTTCTTTGATATCAAAGAGAGGAGTCTTTCTGAGAAGTCTCATTTGGAAAATAAAACATAGTAAGCACGACAAGCAAAAACAAGGTTGTAATCCAAATCATTTGTGAACTTGATTAAAACATGCCGAAACATCAATCAACCAATGGAAAATGATCTTGAGAGCTTCAAACTATGGAAAAGCACTAATATCATCCATTTTATAGATGAAAAGCAAATTTAATGACCAAAGTAAATGCAAAATGACAAAGCATTTAAACTTTAGAATCTAAAGAAAATTGAGGAGCACCTATAAAAGTTGATTGAATGAGATTTAATGGAGGAGAATTGGAAGAATCCATACAGGAGAGAGCATCTTTGAAACATTTAGCTCAAAAGGTTTGGTCCTTTATGAAGAAAAATATTTGAAATTTCCACCATTGATTCTCTTCATTTTGCTTCCCAAAGGTGTGATCGATTTGATCTTCATTCTAGCTCGTGAGCTCGATTGAGGACAAATGGAGATCTTTCTTGCCGGAGATAGATCAACATCTATTGATGACCAAAGACATTCATCAAATCATGCTAGATTCGTCTGATTAATCCTTATTAATTGTGGCTTCAATTATCGATGTATGATCTCAGATTAGATGACTCACATGAGAATGCATCAAATTAAGAATGCATGGACGTGACAACTTAAAGTTAATATGCACATGTCACGAATTTCCATGGTGCATGATTAATTAATGGCTATTAATTTGATTATAATTATAGAAATGTCATAAAATCACCACAAATTAAAGAAAAATCAAAAATATATAAATAAATACCATTTAGAAGGTATTTTAGAGAAGAATTTAATAAAAAATATTTTTAATTAATTTGAATAGATAAGGCTTAATTTGAGTTTAATTGAAAACTTAATTAGTTATATCTTAATTACTCAAGTAATAATTCAAACTTTTGAGGTTGATTAATGGAATGAATCCCATAATTTTCGGGATTTATTTTTAATTAGGAAAATCTTATCTTAGTTACTATTTCTTAATTACTATGCAATTAATTAACATTCTAAATAGCAAGGAAACTAGTAATTAAGCTTGTTAATTATGTGGAATAGTGAACATATGATAGATTGGGACCTCATGCAATATTCTTTTAAGTTCATTTACTTGACTTGAAACTAATTAATTTGGGATTAATTAATGGTTTAATTCATTAATTAAATGGCTTAATTAATTGAGTTAAAGCCATTTCATATCCCATATAATTAAGTTTCTTAGACTCTTATTTTCAATACAAGAGAATCTAAGAAATCATAAATTAGCCCATTTGTGGGAGAATTATAAGAGTACTTAATTAAGTCAGCTTAATTAACCATTAATTGTGAGAAATTGCATTGGTTTCATTTCTTAGAATCATTATTGATTTAATTTCAATGCATATGCATACCTTTGTTGGCTCATAATTACTTAGTAAATATGTTAAGTGATATAAGAAATTTAAATGGACTTACTCATTGTAAACAAATTAATCTATAAAATCAACTTAATTCCATTTTGAATGAAATTGATTAACCAATAATGGGTTAGAGCAGCAAATGATTGAATTTCTCTTCTTAAATCAAATCAAACATCCATAACTTAATAAGAAGCTTTGTTTTTAATTTTAAATGATTGTATTTGATATGATTGTCCTTAAAAAATTAGTTGATTGTATGAAACATGTGGACTTATTATTCTTTTCCAATCATATGAAAGGATGTGTCATATGCTCATTCATGTTTTCAAAATTTCATTAAATGAATTTCTTATATATCAAGCTTGCATGTGTTGATTAACCTATGATTATGTGTGGCAATTATCACTATTAAATCAAAGTTATTTTGAAGATTATAATCAACTATAACATTTGGAACAATAGTTATAAATATCTATAAGTTTGTATTTTATAGCTTGAATATGTGATATGATTCTCTTTCTTTAGTCTATATGGAACATAATTTGAATGTTAAAAGTGTTGATTTGAAAACACAACATTTGTTTAACTCATTCTATGTATTTATATCTTAGAATTTAGATAGAACTTAGCTCATAATAATTTTGAAGGAATTATAAATTTTGCATGATTTTTTTTTCTTAAAAATTTGTACATTCATATTTAAGAATAATTATATCTAGTCTTAACATTCTATGCAAGGCTTTGAATGAGGTCCTTATCATTTTTAACAATCAAAGTATCCATAATATTTTATAACTTGCATGTGAATTTAACTAATGACTAAAAAAAATCTTCTTTCTAACTTAATGAACTTTTTACATGATTTTCATTCTTATAGTCATTTTGTACATGTGTATTTAAGAATAATAATGCTTATCTAACTTGGACATTTTGGGGACACAAGGCTTTAATAGAAGGATCTTTTCACACTTTAGTTTAACAATTATGTATAAAACTTTTATTCACTATGTGCATTTAACTAAAGAATAAAAATCTCAATTAATGAACTTTGCATGATTTTTATTCTTATAGTCATTTGTACATTCATGTGTATTTAAGAATAATATATCTAGTAACATTCTAGGGATGCAAGGCTTTAAGTAGCCCCAAGGAGGTCTTTACCTCACTCCCCTAGTTTAACAATGGTGAAGTAGTTTCAAAAATTTTATACACTTGAATGTGCATTTACTAATGAGTAAAAATCCCATTTTCTACTAACATATGCATCTTTCATTTAAAGAATGATAAAAGAAATTATGTTGCATGTATAGTTATACATGGAATTAAGTCATATGCATGCTATATGTGATGGAATAGAATAAATTGATATGTTTCATTTGATAGTAATTCAAATAAGTTAATCCTAAGATGCCTTTCATGTTGAATATGATCATTTAAAGTGAACCTAGTTTAAAATCTGTAATAAGTCATTCACTAAAGAGAATCAAAGTAAATTAACATGCTTTTAAAATGGTTTGATAATGAAATCTTTTTTTTTCTTTTACAACACTTATTTGTCATATTAAGGTAGAAAACATAAATTAAAATAAACATATCAATTAAAGACTTGAAGTGAAACCACCTTTAAGTTGAATCATTCTATGAAAATCTTAACTCTAAAGTTTTAGACATAAAAAAAATACACACAAAATTAAGTCACTATCATTTTATAAATATTTTGGTTTGATGTATGTTTTGTTTTTATGATGTAATATTTTAGAATGTTATGTGTATGTTTCATAGCTATGGTATTGGTTAATAATCATATTTTTTGCATGCTTTAATATTAAAAAATAAATATAAATGTTGTGTGCTTAATAAGCATAATCTAATTAACTAAGATTTGTTCATGTTGCTATCATATTATAAATATAATGCTTTGTATGTGTGTTTAACTAACACTTATTTTGCATGATTAGATTTACTTTTTTCTATTCTAATGTAATTTTAAAATTAGGATTAGAGTTAAGTGTGAAAGGATGATATCTTTTTTCTTGGGAGGACATGTGATGCTAAGTGTAGCAAACCAAATCAAAGAAGGATGAAGACACATAAAGACATGAAAACATGAATACATGAAGAATGAAGATCCCTCATAGAACTTATTCATTTATAAATTATAATTATTCTTTCATATTTTATTATAATGGTAGCTCTACACATTTCTCTTTTTTTAACTTACCAGCACAACCTTTTAATCTTTTGTGCTAGATCTATAAAATTATTTGATGTTTTGTTTATTTAATGAAATAGCATGATTTTCATATTTTCTTTATGATTGGTGCTTGTGTGTTTGAATGATTAGTTTAGGAAAAATAAATATTTTACCCTACTACAACATAATTAAATTTCAAAATAACTCATAACCACATAAAGCCTAGGCATTAAATCAATATAATTAAAAAAATTTAGACTTAGTTTGGTTGTATGTAAATATCATGCATGCATCTACCACTCTTAAAAAATGAGGGCTATTCTTGCATTTATGGGTGTTATGAGAGTAATTTATACAAATTAATCTCTTCTCTTGATTTGACCAATATTTCATCATGAATTTAGACATATGAAAATAAAGCCTTTGTTAAAATGTCAAATAAAAATAAAATTTACAAAGATTTTCATTCTTCATGTATTCATTTTTTTTGTTTTAGACGGGACAAATTAGTAGAAGGTGATAGAGATAATTGAGTGCTGAGGTTGTAGACATTTAAAAAATAGTACAATAGAAATTTTATTCAATTTAGTATATATAGTCAGATTTAAAAGATTCAAATATAAGAAAAAGAAACTAATAACTTTATTAGATATAAATTATAATATGAAAGGAGGGTATGAGCCTTTAAATTTTTTTTTTATAGAAGATCTATACAAAAGGATAGATTAATCTTAATCTAGATAATCAACATGAATAAGATATTTTTTAGGATTCAACAACTTTTATAGATATTCTTATACTTTTATTTCTCTTATGTAAAAAAATAATAATATTTTTCTATGTTGTCTTTATATTTCATTAACTCCATGTAGCTTTTAAAAAAAAATTTTTTACAACTAGATAATTAAATTTCATTTCTATGCTATCTTTAAACTTTTAATTAGAAAATATCAATTTAAAATAGATTTTGGGCAACCTTATTTTGTTTTAATTATCTAACTCATGCATGATGTCTTTATACAATTATTACTTGCAAAAAAAGCTCAAATACTCTTCACTCTCTCATCCAATAATCCATTTCATCATGAATTTAGACATATGAAAATCCCAAAGCCTTCGTCAAAATAAAGTGTCAAATAAAAATAAAAATTAAAAAGATTTTCATTAAATTAAGTCATTACTCATTTCACTAATGCACTAGTCTCTTTAGGGAGTGGGTTTAAGGACTTTAATCTCTTTCTAAATAATAACAACCTAACTATCTTTCAAAATCATATGAGAGATAAACCATATATCCATCTTCACTTAGATTTAGGCCACGCTTTGGTTCTTACTAAAGCTCCCTAGATTTAGGATCTGAGGTATCTATTTCTTCCAGGAAACAAGCATAAATCTCACCTCTTAGACATTTCCATAACCTTGTGTTGTGGGATTATAAGTCATAGCTTTCTGATAAAATGTCAACTTTAACAAAATCAATCTCTTCAATTTCAAATATGTAAAGCCCAACCATAGGATAGATTGGAATGCTTACTAGGCTTCTTAGTATCATGAGCATTTTCTCCTCATTCCCTTTAGCTTTGATAATATGTCTTCTCCTTGAGTTTTCCCACTTAATTTTCCGAACATAACCAATCCTTTGATAGTCTTAACCTTGAAATCTTTGGAGACAATACATAATCAATCAAGAGTATTCCTTAGAAATTCACCTTCCTTATGATGTAATTAAATATGGAGGATTGCCTAAAGGGAACTTAATGAACCCAGCTTAAAATAAACTTTGCTATACTTTTCCATGTAAAGTAGGGGAAAAATCTCTAGTATATTTGAAGACCCATCATGCCTTAGGAGACCTTATTAGGTGATTAGGTCCATTATATGGTGGTGATTCCTATCTTTTGAGATAGTGCACCATTCCTTAATGTCATACCCGATCACTTTAATAAGTATCCCTTAAGATCTGTGTGGTGTCCCACATCTCAAAAATAAACACCACACAAGAATACGAGGCTTTAAGTAGCCCCAAGGAGGTCATTTGATTACCTCACTTCCATGGTTATCAATGACACGTACTTAGTTGATTTCATTTACATATATTTCTACATTAGAATTTGGATAGAACTTTAATTCACATGCATAAATGATTCAATCATATGTATACAATCTTTATAGTTGTGTATACATTCATATGTATTTAATATAGCAAGTGTTTAGGATAGACATTTTGAAAATTGAAGGCTTTAAGTAGCCCTGAGGAGGTCATTTGATTACCTCACTTTCCTAGTTTAACAATGCTACATACTTGCTTACATCTTTTACTCATGTGTAGGTATGCTTAATTAAAAGATGAAGATCCCATTTTGTTACCAAAAATACTTACATTCATATTCACCTAAGTCATTAGCATTGTGATATATAAATTGTAGCTTTGTTTTCCTTACCCTTGTATAGATTTACATAAGCTTGGAATGTAAATAAGTATATTGTTTGGACATCCCGGGAATACAAAGCTTTAGCTAGCCCCACGGAGGTCATTTGAATACCTCACTTCCCTGATTAATAATGACATATACTTATTTGATTCCAACCTTATGTATTTTGCGATTAGAATTTGGATAGAGCTTTCGTTTACATAATTCAAACAAAATAATATATATATATAATATATATATACATATTCCAAAGATATACATTCATTTATCATTTAAGTGTGCTAAAATATGTTGTATGTGTAAATACATTTAAAATTAAATCATATGCATGTTACATGTGATGGAAGGGAACGGTTTGATATATGTCATGTGATAGTAATTCAATTAGGTTAATCTTAAGATGCCTTTCATATTGAATAGAGTTATTTTAAGTGAACCTAAACTTAGGATTAATTTAAAATGTGCAATAAGCTATAAACTAAAGAGAACTAAATCAAATTAATCTATTTTAGAAGGTGGCTTAAGGTATGGATGAAAGAGGGTAATCCTCTTCCTTCTCTATATAATACTTAGTTGCTAAGTGTAATCATATGAAACAAAAGAAAGCATAAATTAAAATTCTCAAATCAATTAAATAATTTCAAGTGAAACCAACTCTTTATGTTAAATTGAATCCATCTACATAAATGCCTAGTAAATTATAACTCTAATGCCAAGTAAGACATACCACACCAAGCCTTAGCACACATATTAGAACTAAGTAACCACTTCTAGTCATAAGTTAGGATATTGTATGTATGGTGTATCTTTTATTTTATGATGAAATGTTTTAGAGTGGATGTTAGGGTGTATATTTCATAGATTGGATGCTACGCTGCTCCTAGCTTGATCATATCTTCTATAGGGGATTATGCTTAAGGGGATGCTTAAAGATAAATATAAATGCTCTCTTTGCAAGTTTCTTGAACCTCTAAGCATAATCCAAGTTAGGACAGGTGGTGGTTAGCCATGTGTAGGGTGCTAAGTCCAAATTATACATATAACTGCTTGGGATTGCATGTGTGTTTAGCTAAGACTTGTTTTGCAGGTGTAGTTAGATTTACTTTTTTTATTCTTAATGTAATTTTATAATTGGAATTAGGATTAATGTTATGGGGGATTAGGATGAGGAGTGGCTAGAAAGCATTGTCTTATGGTGCCCTATGATGCCTTTTGAAGTAAGCATATCTAAATCAAGAAAAAAGATATGAAGAAATGAAGGAAAGAAGAGCCCCATAGCATTTAATACAATTATAATTATTTTATCATATTCCAAGTTGTATAAGGGTAGAGCTCGGCTACCCATCTTTTATCTTTTGGGTTGTATAAATGGTACCGATCTTTTTATTCTTTTGCTAGTAATAAAATTGATTGATAATTTATTTAAATTGCATTATAAATGACATTCTTTTCCATAGTTTCTTAATGTTTTAATGTGTGGCATGGATGTGATTAGGCTCTGTAAAAAATAAATCTTCTCTAATCACTCATAACTGAATTTTAAATAACTCATAATCTCATCATAAATCCTAGGCATTAATAAGATAATTAAAAGATTTAGCAACCCCTTTATGTATGTATGTTTCACATCATGCATGCATGTTGAATAACTCTTGCAAAATGAGGGCCTATTCTTATGTGTAGGGACCACTTGACCCATGAGAGAGCAACCCTAGAGAGCTTCACCCTCTTTCTCTTTTGATTTGGCCAATAATCTACTTCATCATGAATTTAGGCATATAAAAATCCCAAAGCATTTATCAAAATGATGTGTCAAAATGAAATAAAATTTGAAAAGATTTTGTATTTGTAGAATAAGTCATGTGCTCACACCACTCAGGCTCTAGTCTCTTAGGGAGTGGGCTTAAGATTTTAGTCTCTTTCAAACTAAATAACTACCCTAGCTATCTTGAAATTCATAAGATGACTACATGGTTTTAAAATTATAGAAGGAGTTAGCTGGCAGCCACTCTAAGTAGTTATAAGTCTAGAAGTCAGACGGGTTTATTCCCTCTTGTTGAGGTAAACCCTTATGTCAACTTGTCGCTTAGATTTAGATTATGATTTAGCTCATACTAAAGCTCCCAAATTTAGGATCGAGGTTGGTTTTCTTTCTACACAAGCATAAATCCTCACTTCTGGCATTTCAACAATCTTATATTGATGGATTATAATCCCTAGAAATCTAATAAAATTCAACTCTAACAATTAAATCTCTTCACTTTTAAATATATAAATCCCAATCATAAGATAAATTAGAATGCTCACTAGGCTTTCTAGTATCATGAGCATTTTCTATTTGCTCGCATTGGATTCCAATAAAATAAGTCTTCTCCTCAAACTTTCTCATTAGATTTTCCAAATATAACCAATTCTTTGATAGTCTAACCTTGAAATCTTTGGAGATGGTAATTGTCTACTTTAATCAAGAGTATTCTTGTGGATTTTATTTCTTAAGATGTAATTAACTATCGAGGCTTGCCTGGAACTTAAGAACCGTTTAATATAAACCTATTTTATTCATCCATGTAAAGTGGAAAAGTCTAGTAGTATATTTGAAGACCCATCATGCCTTATGAGTACTTATTAGGTGATTAGGTCCATTAAAGGGTGACATCTCTATCTTTCGAGATAGTGCACAATACTTTAATGTCATACCAGATCACTTCAATAATTACCCCCTATGATCTGCACGGAGTTCCCCTCATTCAAAAATAAACACCACTGGTAATTAATTATTTCTGTATTGATTTTTTTTCTCAAAATAACTCAAAATATAAGAAGTTTTATTTTGATCAAATTTGTGTCAGAATAACTTAAGTAGTTTTTAGGCAAAGATTGGAAAATACTTCTAGTAGGCTATTGTAGATGTGTGAAGTTGTTAATAGCCATGTTGTGGTCGAAGTGACTAGTAAAAATAATGCTTAGGATAGCATCATGTAGAAAGGGACCTAACATCTCTAATTTATTGTCTAAGCATAATACCACCCATCTTCCCAATATTTTATATAAAATGAACTTGAGAATCATTAAGAAAGGTTACTATAGCATGGAAATGAGTAGAGGCTCTAAGCCAATACACTCTTTCATTTTAGTGTCAAAAAGTCAAGATGTGAAAATCAATCTATAAGTCCCTAGAAGCTAAGTTGTCACTCTTCTAGTCAACTGTGATATCATGCTAGGGAGTAGGGACTATGTATGTTTATGTCTAATTATGTCATAAACATTAAGTGTTCAAATAATTGTTGCATTTGGTTTTCATAATTGAATTTAACATCAACATGAGAAGGGATTAGTTGGCACAAAGTCATGACTTCATGGACTGAGAGAAAAGTGTTACATTTAGAACCCATAAATTGATGAGTTTTATGTGCAAGCTGTATCATTACCAAAGTGTCGAGACACATTCAGAAGGATTGTTGAACATTTTTAGAGCATCTTTAGGATCTTAGATTTTTTCAAACATTAACTTGAACTTTATGTAACATTAGCTCAAGATCAAGCAAGTCAACAATATAGCCACCTTTCACCTTCATTACATGATAAATAAAGTGTTATAATAGTATATGGACTACTTTGTGATTATTTTCATAGGCAACGTTCTTATTTACACTCTTAGCCTGATAAAATAGTGACTCATTTGGTTTCATCTAAAAGACTCTCTGAGACCATTGATTATACACTAGGTTTTCTCAATATTTCTTTTAGGTTGATCATATCTTCTTTTTGGGCCATATGGTCAATGTTAATGGCATTTCTATTCATTATCAAAAAAAGATGTCCTCATCATTGATAATCTAAAACTACACAATGTGGTTGAAATCCATTGGTTCCTTGGACTTGCCAAATATTAATGGTTCATTACTGCCTTCTTGAAAAGGGTGATGACTTTGATGTCAGTTACATAAAAAGAGGTCAAATTTGAGTGGATCGAGACTTAACAAAGCTTCCAATTGTGAAAGGCAATTTGATTATAGCACTAGCGCTAACACTGCCAAAGGGGTGAGAAGAATTCCAAGTCTAAAGTGAGACCTCACTAATTAACTCAAGTGTGAGCTCATCCAACTTGGTGAGGTACTAACCTATGCCTTCCAATAGCTCAAACCATAATAAAAGAATTGCCCACTGGATGAACTAGAGTTGCATGTTGGATATATATTTTTTGCAATCAGTTACAACTATTTTAATTATTGTGTCATAAGTTGAGAGCATAGATAAGGCAATTAAAGTTATGTGACATCTATTATTATGATTGCATTTAGTTCTTTTATTTAAGAAATTTAGTTTGTGATAGTTCATAAATTTTATAAGTGAGTTTCCTAATCTCTAATATTTACTTTACATATTCTGAATGATTTTCCCCTAAAAATGTTCCTCAAAAGTTTTCATCTTTTGTCTTGTGTTTACCTTGAAATATAAGAATTTTGTATATTTCTTTGTTAATTTCTCATATCAAGTTTCTCTATTATTTTTTTTCTCTTTCAAAATGTTCTTGTTATAACTAGACTGATCTATATACACATGTGATGAAATGAAAGCCATCAGTTTAAAATATTGGACCTACTTCATGAGATAGGTTCGTAATGAAAGACCTTTAGCATATTCTTGAAAGATTGTTGCAAGAATGAAAGGCACACGTATTATCAACTACAAACCAT